>LNAC01000498.1:0-104053 GCA_002007465.1 Ailurus styani | reverse complement strand
TTTTTTTTTTTTTTTAAATATTTTATTTATTTATTTGACAGAGAGACAGATCACAAGTAGGCAGAGAGGCAGGCAGAGAGAGAGGAGGAAGCAGGCTCCCCGCTGAGCAGGGAGCCCGATGTGGGGCTCGATCCCAGGACCCTGAGATCATGACCTGAGCCGAAGGCAAAGGCTTTAACCCACTGAGCCACCCAGGTGCTCCTCCACAATACTCTTGATCCTGAGATGGACTCATTAGAAATAAAGGGAGGGCCTTACAGCAAAAGAGGATTTCTTCTCGTCCAAACTACTCTCTACCACACATCCTGCCATTCTATCTCTATCTCCTTTCCCTGCTCTACATAGGAAAAATACACAAAAGCTCTTCTAGGGATACTTGTCAAGGATTAAAATTCACCATCCAGCATTTCTTCCTTTGATGCAATATGTTCTCGCTTGATGATAATATAGATGACTCTAGAGAGAAGTTACAGGTTTGACCTTGTCATCTTAGCTTTTTATGTGATTGAGAAGAATGCAAAGACTATGAAGAGGCTAAATAAATCTTCACAGTGCTATCACAGGCAGATAAGGTTTTAACAGGCAATTTGGAGTATTAAGGAAAACCTCTGCCCACTGAACATCACGGACAGTCTTGGCACTAAGACTTTATCTTTTGCCTATTGCATATGGCTAGCAAGGAATATAAAAGTGTAATACAACCATGGAAAGCTCTTGGAGTAGCATCTGGTTCTATCAAACTTTGTTGAATTTTTTATTAACTTGAAATTAAGTGAACCAAAATTTAATTGTTAAAATATCCATTATCAGAATTATTTCACAGTAAGATTTTGGAGTCAGAAACACTAGGATTCGTGTATCACCTTTGCCACTTGTTAACTGTGTAAACATCAAGTCTCAGTGCCTTCTTTTCAGTTAAAATGAATTTAAGTAGACCTATCTTACCGTGTTGCCTTTAAGTAAGATGGTATATGTTAATTATTTAGCACAATTCAAATTCATTTAAATAATAAATATAGTGATGATAATGAGTACAATGATGATGATGATGATGATGATGATGATGATATATTCTATTTGAGAGACACTTGTCAAGATTTTACCCTTTTCAGTGACTCTATTTGTGTTAAAATAAAGCCCCTTAGATCCCCCATTTAAGACATCTATAATGTCATAGTAGTGAGTTCTTTGAATATTAATTTCTTTTGACTTAATTTGATAAGTCCAAATCTATACACAGTCCCAAGGCCCAACCTGGATCTAGTATTACTGATGACCTTCTGACCTTTGTGCATGCTTTGAGCTCTTTTCAATATAAACAAGTCAAAAGTTACATGTTGCCGTATTTATTTCCTCAGCACTCTGTAAGCCCTTTGGTTTCCGCCTTGAGGACTTGGCTAGTCTGTGCTTTCTTCTTGACATTGACTGTTTCCAAAGGATCAGCTAGGATGGATTCCTTGCCCAGGATAATTTGATAAAACACACACACACACACACACACACACACACACACACACGGGTGCGCACGTGCATGCACGCACCACTTATGGGGCCTCATAATGGTTTTGATTGCTCTATTTAAGTGGGTCTCAAAGTGTAGTCCCTGACCAGCTGCAACATCACCTGGGAACTGGTTGAAATGTAAATTCTCAGGCTCCCCTCCAGACTGACTGAATCAAAAGCCATGGAAGTGGAGCCCAGAAATCTGTGTCTTATCCAGCCCTCCCGGTGATACTAATTAGTGTGTTCAAGTTAGAAACTACTGCTCTGTTCATAGTTTACAACTGCTTCGACCACAACCCATAGCCAACACCACTTCAAAAGGAAATGAAAGTGGCTGAATCATTTCTGAGACAGTTTAAGATTTTAAAAGGTATAAATCTGTTTTTCTTTGAATCTAAGTCACTTATAGGTTAGATACTCATCCTTTGCATACTCTTACACATAGCACTTAACAGCTGAAGGTTAAGGTTCAACTAGGGAATGGTGATGACAGTTTCGGTAAATGCAACTTACACTAGCTCTGCATAGTTCACTATAACTGAATAAAATTAGAACAGGGAAAATTTCCCCCATGAAACTAATATGCTATTCATCTTAAACTTAAGAGTTTTGAAACATTTCAAATAAACACCAAGTGAAATTTTCAGTAAGTGTGGTTGAATTTGACAGTTACATTCTGAATGGCTGATTTCATGGTTAGCAACTGTTTAAGTGTTTCAATTTGGATGCTTAGTTACCTTCTCCCCGGTGAGATCTCCTTGACTACTGTCTGCTTTTACCCATCCTTGTACAAGTGACTTCTTTAGGGGAAGAGTACTCTCATTCTCAGTGGTGGAAATAAAATAGATAGTGAAATGTAAATAGTGTCTATTCACTTGAAATAAATATGTTTTAGATGCAAGGTCTCTCTCAAGATGTTCAAAGTCCAAAAATCTCTCTCTCAGGGTCACAACTGCACCATAGCTTAAACAAATATATTCCTGGCAATTACATTGCACATCATTTCATGCCGGATTATCAATTTCTAAAAGTCAAGCCTTAATGTTTGTGGTCATCTCTTTTCAAAGAATCGTTTTAGCTTCTGAGAAGCTTTCTTTGACACTCTCACCTCCTTTTCTTTTCCCTTAATTTGAAGTACTCTCTTGAATTTGCAAAGGAATCTCTTTTCTGAAATCCCGTTTCCGGCACAGGAACGAATTTAGATGAGTGAGAGAAGTGATGAGATGCAAAGGGGAAAAGAGTGTTATCGATCTAGATAAAAATGACACTGTGTTTGTTATAGATGGTTTATTATTATGCATTATCTCAATATTTAGGGAACAAGTGATTACTGTGCTTTAGAGGGATTTCTCTTCTTATACCTTGCAGCTGTGATTCTACGGTTGACTTTGAACTGAGAAGAGAGAAACATTTTTAATGTCTTTGGAGAATCAAACAAGGATATTCCCTAGTAGACTCTAGGAATAGAGATCCAGGAGGGGATTCCTGGACAACTAAATTGAAACTTAAAAGTCACAAGATCTGATACTAGCTGGGATCTGTGCTCATCTTGGAGCTCGTTCTCCTCCTCTGTATTATTTCTCTGCTGTTGCATAACTTAGTGGCATAAATCAATAGCACTCGTTTGTTACTGTTATGACCTCTCATGACTTTGGGGGTTGACTGAATTCAGTAAGGTGGGTGTCTTGTGGCTGCGGGTAGTGACTACAACAGCCGGCCCTCCTCAAGCCCCTCTCTGGACCCTCGATGTGGTTTCTCCAGCATGACAGCCTCAGGAAATTGGGTTTCTAACATGGCAAGTCAGGGGTCCAAAGGCACACAGAGTTTCCATCAGCTTTTTAGTTCTTTACCCTCAAATGTGAACACACAGCCAAGGATCATCAGTTATCAGAGGAAAGCGTCTAACACAAAAGATGAAGACTAAGTCAAACAAAACCAGGGAAAAAAGGAACCCAGAGGAAATGGATACAATAACATATTATGTAGGTTTACCATTTTCCAGGGACTCTTCTAATTGCATAGTACCTGCTAATTTCATTTGTACCTCCCAACAACCCTATCCAATGGGTACTGTTATTATCTATATTTTACTAAGAAAACTGATAAGCAGAAGTTAGGTAAGTTGCTTAAGGTCATCAGTCATAATCAATGACACTACTGGCATTTTAATTAATTGTGGAGTCTAAGCTCCTTTCCATTATACTGTATGTTACAAGACATTCCATGGAGCCACAGAAGTGTAAAGGTCTCTGTATAACATCTTCAGAGACAAAAGTAGAAATTGCATTCATGAAATAAGAACAAAATCCTTTTTAAAAGAGTTCTCAAAATGGAAAAGAATGTAACAGTACAAATAAAAACAGAAGAATTGTTTTGAGGAACTTGTTCAGAAACTCAAATACAAAGCAAAGAGATGGTAAATAGAACAGAAAAGACAAGAACATCAGAGGCTTCATAGCCAATGAATAGGAGTTCCACAATCGGAGAAGAGATAAAACAGAGGAGACAAAATTATCAAAGTGATAGAATAAAAAAGGTTGAAACTGAAGGACACATTTTTCAGATCAGAGGGGCACACAAAGGGTCTAGCACAATGAAGGAAGAAAAGCCCATATTAAGGCTCATCATCAGAAAGCTTTAAAAGTTTTCCAGAGAGAAAAATCAGCTCTCCTGACAAGGATTTAGAATTGGGCTCAGATTCCACTGAACCTCTCAACAGCAATGCAGGCCATGTTCCTGTTGGAGCGCTACGTTCAACATTCTGAGGGAAACTAATTTCCAACCTTGCATTCTGTACTGTGCCAAACCACAATCTAACTTTAGGACACAGTACAGATAGTTTCTGATTTGTAATACTTCAACATACATACCTCTGACATCCTTACTCTCAAAAGGCCACTGAACTGTGTGTTTCTTCCAAATGAGGGAGTTGATAAAAAAAAAGAGGGCATGATTCTATCATGATCTATCCAAACTAGAATAGGTAGATTACAGATGAGCGAGGATGGGGATATTCGGGATAAGGGCAGAGGAAGTTTCCAGGACTGCATCTGTGTGGCAGCCATGAGTCCAAAAAGACAGACGACCTCAGGAAGACTGTGTCCATGAACAAGTGGTACTGATAGTTCACTGATACGTCTGATTTCACTAAAGGTTTGACAACAGTGTCAGAATATTGAGGGCATGTGAAGGATTGGTACGTAGGAAACTAACGAAACAAAACAGTGCAGGGCCATTTTGAAGTCCACATAAAACAAAAATTAATACAAGAAAAGAAATGTAAGTTATAAAACATGATGTGCTTCAGCTGTGAGTGATATGCACAGTTATTTAGTATAAATCTGAAACATGGACTTAACTCCAAAGTATGCTCTAACTGTAGTGGGAAGACAGAAAGAGGGGATGTATATTTGTGGTGTGTGATGGGAGGGGTGCATCAGACTACTTGATCTTCATTTTCATACAGGGAAATCAATCAATAATGATATTTCAAATTGCCAAGGGAGTGAGCAGGTAGCTGAAAAATGGGGGAGGGTACATATTATGAACAAATCTAGTACTGCTTTTGAGAATGAGGCCATGGAGCAGGGCTGGCTATTTTTATTAAAAGTCCTAAGTACTCATCTCCATATTAAAAGTATGCATACATGTATTACTCTGATAAAATTAAAAATTAAATAAAATGAAAACTTTGTTGAAATTTGTCAGTATTGGGCACCCGGGTGGCTCAGTGGGTTAAGCCTCTGCCTTCAGCTTAGGTCATGATCTCAGGGTCCTGGGATCAAGTCCCACATCCGGCTCCCTGTTCATCAGGGAGGCTGCTTCCTCCTCTCTCTCTGCCTGCCTCTCTGCCTACTTATGATCTCTCTGTCTGTCAAATAAATAAATAAAATCTTTAAAAAAAAAAAAGAAATATTTGTCAGTATTTCTCTACCAGTATCTATAATTGTGAATAGCAACCAAGAGCTATTGTCTCACGTGGTGTGGTTGCAGGTTTACCTGAAAATATCCTGTTGGAAGAAACCTGAATTCCCTTTATAGAAGGGATCTTTTTCCTACTGAGACATTGGAGACCACTCTTTAATTACTGTTGTTATCAGAAGTAGTAACATACAGAACTACCACCAGTCATTAATTTTCGAAGAAGTTCATCAGATCAGTCAGTACCATTTAGGAGTGCCCAAAGGAAACAGTCAAAGATTAAAGGACTCAGTGCGTGTAGAGAGTGAAGTCAATACGATCTTTGCCCCCCTCCCGCCCCCCAAAAGTCCTGTCTTGAAAGAATAGAGCTGGACCAGAGGAGGAGAGACCTGCTGAGACAAAGCGCTGGCAGCTGGGGAGGTTTGGCACCTGAGAAAGAGTGAGCAGACTGAACAACAGTATCCAGAAGAAGACATTTTTCTATGTCCCAGGTTTTAGCCTGGGACATAACTAATAATGGTCTTAGCCATTTAAATAAACACGCCTGGATTTAAGTATTTGTAGAAGTGTAAAAGGTATCTTAATTCACTTTGGAAACACTTCTAAATAAAGACTTTTATTTGTAAAAATATTTTCTCCTCAAGGATGTTTGTTAACTAGATCTCTAACCCAGTGTGTCTAGTCCAGACTGAAGATGTAGTGGGGGAAAGAAGACAATGCATTTTTTAAGTATAGGAGGAGGAGGAGGGCTTGTTTTTCTAGCCCGTAGAAAAATTGGGAGTATTATATTTGAAAACAGATTTAGGCAAGATCTCTTGCTGTCTCGTACAATCTCCTGAACAAAACAGTAACTTCCCAGCTCATTCAAGCTAAAACTTTTGGTTTTCTCTCCTTTAGGTAACTAGTTTCACATGAGTGTTCTCTCAGCACTGCTTTAAATTGGTGTCTGACTTCATGTAACACCTAACCTTTTTCATTATTATTATTTATTTTTTAAAAATCTCCAATCTGCACTCATTTTTTCTACCTTCTTACAGACAACTTTTACTTTAAAAAATACATCTAGTGTCATCCCCATCTCTTGGTCCTTCATCTTTCCTCATCATGTCCTTTCCTCTGAAGGCTCTTTCCAGTAACTTTCCCGTGAAGGAGAAATTACCCTTCCCGATATTGAAACAATGCTATGCGTTTTTAATGTTTTTGGAGGGCAAGTTGAGAATATATTTCAAACATTTTAAGTATTCATAGTCAGTAATCTTTAGGTATAAAATCTAAAGAGATAGCAAACAAACACACATGGATGTTTGCCCTATTTAACATTTGAATTGAAATTACATAAATGTTCATTAATGGTGGATTGGTGAAATAACTACAATAGATATGGACATTGGGGAGGGTTTGTGCTATCGTGAGTGCTGTGAAAGGTGTAAGCCTGATGATTCAGACCTGTACCCCTGGGGCAAATAATAATAATAATAATAATAATAATAATAATAATAATAATATATTTATATTATTATATTATATAATAATAATAGTAAAAATAAATAAATAAATAACTACAATAGAATTCCTGTACTATATTGCATTATAAACAGGGAGGTGGAGATTATCTCTCTGTATACTTACCTGATTATCTATGTATCTTAATGTATTTTAAAGGAATCAAGGGCATATTTTTAAGAGTATGGTACCCCATTTTTGTCTTAAAAAAATGTGTGTTTCTAATGTCTACTCATATAAATGTCTGGAAAGAGGTACACAAAATGTTCATAGTGATTGTCTTTGGGTGCTGAGGAATATGGCTGGATTTCCTTTTCTTTTCTTTTCTTTCTTTCTTTTTTTTAAGTTTTAAAGAATTGTCTTGAGTTTGTTTTACCAGAAATGGGTATTATATTTTTTAATACTTTATTTATTTGAGAGCGAGAGCATGAGAGAGAGAAGGAGAGAGCACGAACAGGGGGCAGGGATAGAGAGAGAAGCAGACTCCCTGCTGAACAGGGACTGGTGTGGGACTCAGTCTGAGGATCCTGGGATCATGACCTGAGCCGAAGGTAAACAGTTAACCGACTGAGCCACCCAGTCACCCCTACGTATTATTTTTTAATCACAGAAAGAATAAATGCCTTTCATAAAAAAATACATACTACAAAAAATTACTCTTTGATTTAAGTTTTTTACAAATCCTTCCTCCTTCTAATAGCATTTGTTCCATTCTCTCATATATCCAGATTAACCTACAGGGAAAATAGCTATGCAACTTTTTGCATCATAAAATAATAGTCCTGGAAGCAACTCCAAGAAATGGTCCTAATCTTTGAGCAAGATAATGACTAAATTAAGTATTGTTAAAAAACAGAATTCAACAGAATAAATTTGAAGAACTAACTGGCTTAGTTATGGTTCGTGAATCAGGCAGCAACCCAGTCAGCAGGTAGAAGGGCGCTTCCAGGAGTTGCACAAAATGGAAGGTTTTATTTTTATTTATTTTTTTTAAAGATTTTATTTATTTATTTGACACAGAGAGAGAGAGATTACAAGTAGGCAGAGAGGCAGGCAGAGAGACAAGGAGAGGAGGAAGCAGGCTCCCTGCTGAGCAGAGAGCCCGATGCGGGCCTCGATCCCAGGACGCTGAGATCATGACCTGAGCCAAAAGCAGAGGCTTTAACCCACTGAGCCACCCAGGCGCCCAAAATGGAAGGTTTTAGAGGCGCCTCAGTGGCTCGGTCAGTTGACTGACTCTCAGTTTCAGCTCAGGTCATGTTCTCAGGGTCGTGAGATGGAGCCCTGCATCAGCTTCACGGTCAGTGAGAAGATTGCTTGAGATTCTCTCTCTCTCCCTCTCCTTCAGTCCCTCCCCCTGCTTGGGCTTTCTCTTGTTCTCTCTCTCCCTCTCAAATAAATAAATAAATCTTAAAAAAGGGGAGGTTTTTATAGAAAGGAGGGTGGGGTGTGAAAGTTATTAGCAAAAGAAGAGGATTGTTTCGGACAAGGTCACCTTACTGTAGTGGTAAGGAGGGGTTCTTATCATGCAGTTTTTACCTCATGGAGGGGATGGAGAGGGTCCCTGTGGCAGACTCCTTTGTGTCGATCAGAAAATGCCTGACTGGAGCGCCTGGGTGGCTCAGTTGGTTAAGCCTCTGCCTATGGCTCAGGTCATGATCCCAGGGTCCTGGGATTGAGCCCCACATTGGGCTCCCTGCTAATCTGGGAGCCTGCTTCTCTCTCTCCCTCTGCCTGCTGCTCTGCTTACTTGTGCTCTCTATCTCTCTGTCAAATAAATAAATAAAATCTTTATTAAAAAAAGAAAAGAAAATGCCTGACTGACAAGTTAAAATACATTTAGGTGAGAGAGGTGGGGGGAGTTGAAACTGAAATTAGATTTGGTATCAAGGCCTGGTTTGGGGACTTGGCCTAAGTGATGCAATTTTGGGCCTATGGTTTTCTTTTTAGCAATGATTTTATCCATTTTCCTTGGGGACTATATTTAGGGGCAGTGTTGGGAGTGTAACGAAAAGGCCAGCCATGAATCTTAAATAGGGCGGCAATACTCTTTAAACAGAGGCACCAACAATAACAACAAAAGCAGAGGCTACAACTGCTTTCATAAGCTTAGTGAAGATCAGTGATAAGAGTATTTATTAGATATGCGTCATGGAAGTCAACGTCTCGCTATTTCCTTAACGAACTGGGAGATAAATTGCCTACTTACTGGGAATCTTGGAAATATAGGTGTGAGTTTTACAAGTTTTTTGCAAAAGTTTTGATGATACCACAAAAATATTCTGTGCTTCTCAGCATAAGGTGGAATAACTTGATTAGGAGAATTGGCCACAGGGAAACTGGAGAGTCTAGAACATAAAGGTTCCACTGACCTGCAAACCTCAAACCCACTGAAATGGAAATGAAACAGATCTTCTCTGAGCTTTCAGGGAAACCAGTGACAGTTCCTAGTTTTAGCCAAATTTCCTTTCCTGGCAATAAATATGTATTACCTTTGCAAAAATGTTTACTTCTATTCTTGGGTTCATCGTTACTGCTCTTATTACTAGTAAGGACAAGGAGCTTGGTTTAGGTCCAGTTTAAGGTCTGTGAAAATTGGTTTGGTTTCCTTCCAGACCAAGCCAATGAAAATAACTGGTTCCATTCATTTATTAGTCCAGATAAACAAAGCCAGTTTTATTCTGGGCATAATGCTTATCTGTGTGACTGACCTGCACCGAAGCTGAGGGGAAGACAGAAACCATGAAGAGCAGAAACCGAAAACTTGGCTTCTTTCCCCAAGAGCCAACCATGTTCCAGAGCAAAGAGAAATGTTACTCAAATGAGCTAAAGTTAAGAATGATAGGCTCTCTGGTGTTTTTGACCTTTAAATATAGGAAAATTAAAGCAGTTTTACTCTGGAGTCCACAAGAACACTATGAGTCTGTATTCGGTTTGAAGATACACAGGAATGCAAATGGATTGTTTACTAGAACACTGCTCCGGTTTTGAAAACACTTCTCCCGTTTCCGGAAGTGTTTCCCTTTAAAACTAAATTATCATTCATTTTTATTTTAAGATCTTTAAAATAATCTTAAGCATATTTGAGCTATTTGAAAATACCCTTGTAAAAAACCAGGGCTGGGAAATATTGGCTTATTAATAGGGGAATTAATTTCAAAACAAAACTGGCTTCTCTCCATTACTTTTATTTCTTCACTTAAATAATTTTTAATAAAACATACATTAGCATGGTGAAAAATGCACAATACAAAGGATATACGATGAAAAGTCTGGATTCCCATCCAGAAGTAATCCCTATTTGTATATTCTTACTTAGTTTTTCAAAATTTTTCTGTGCATACACAGCATTCACATGTAAGAAATGAATATATAAAACATAGAGATAAATATTTATATGTCTTACAAATGGGAACTTTCTTCCTTATACCTATTCTGTAGTTTTATTTTTCTCTTTCTTTTTCTTTCATGAGTTTTTTTAACTTAAAAATACATCTCAGAGATCATTCCAAATAAGCCCATATAAATCTACATTATTCTTTCTAATGCTGACATAATATTGAATTACATGGATTACCATAATTTATTTAATCAGTTTCCTATTGAAGGATAGCTGGGTTGTTACCTGCTTCTTTCTTTTTCCTACAAGCAGTGTTTCAATAAATAATAAACATTGAGGGGCGCCTGGGTGCCTCAGTGGGTTAAAGCCTCGCTTTCGGCTCAGGTCATGATCTCAGCGTCCTAGGATGGAGGCCTGCATTGGGCTTTCCGCTCAGCAGGGAGCCTGCTTCCTCCTCTCCCTGTCTCTCTGCCTACTTGTAATCTCTCTCTGTGTGTCAAATAAATAAATAAAATCTTAAAAAAAAAAAAGTTGAGATCTATGTCTTCTCATGTACGTGTTAAGTATATGTAAGCAGGATAAAATTCTAGAAATAGACTTGCCAGGTCCAAGTCTCTACCTCCTTTAAAAATCTCCCTGTTTACTAGACTTGACAAAATTCTGTTTATTCACTTGAATAATTTCACAATAAAAGTATGAAAAAACAAAGAATTCATTATATAAAACAGAAACAGTGATGGACATTGACTTAAGGTCAATAAAACACTCATTTTTGAAAGTCCAATGCAAAAAAAAAAAAAAAAATCAGCATGTAGCAGGAGAAGGAGCTCCACAGGCTTTTGCTCCCTTAAGAAACACCCAACTTTCAGTTCCTGAAAGAATTTGCTACCAAGTTGTGAAGAGGATACCTTCCAGAGCATTTAAGACCTCAAAGCAATTCAATTCTGCAATTATTTATTGCCTGCCTCCTCTGTACCAAGCCCCCCGGGGACTGGAGCAAGAACTGTGAGCTGTTCCAGCCCTCCAGGGCCATGGTGGTCAGAGAAGACCTCTGCACCAGCAAAGTATTTCATGAAAGAACCCTGTTTGGGATCTCACTGTAACTTAAAAAAATCTTGATTTGACAAAGCTATGTCATAAGGAAAGGCACATTTGTCTAACACATTATAGCTATAAATAAATATATTTTGAAGGAAGAAAAAATGGAGGGGGAATAAGAGGAAGGCAAGGGAGAGTGGATATGAGAAACAAGAAACAATCTTCAGTATGTATCAACTAAAAAGACTTCTTACCATGTCTTATTTATCTTTGTGTCCCCACAGGTCAAGTGATAGTCCCAAGTTTACACCTCATGACCCATCTACCTTGAAGGATTGAGTTTTCTCTGCAACACCCAGAGCCCTCCCATGCTTCTCTGCCTTGGAACATCCTTGGTTTTGCCAAGAATGTCTTCCTTACATCAGTTCATCTAGCAACAGCCTACTTATCTTAGCACTGCTGACTCAAGGATCATTATTTTTTTTCCATCCGGGAAGAAACACCCACTCCTTCCCCTAGGCTCTCAATTATAGTTTTACTTTCTTTTCCTGACCTCTTGTTCTCCTGTACAATCAATAGGACGTATCTGTTCTTTTTTGCAACATTTATCACACACTGTCTTGATTATGGTTATTGTGAATATTATTACAAGTAGGATATAATTTCTTTCGTTGTCTTCTCTAAAAATACACGTTTATATTTCTCACAATGTTTAGCACAGTGCACTACATTTGATTAAAAAAAAAACAAAAAAAAAACAAAAAACAAAACAAACAAACAAAAACCTTCCTGGCAGCTGCTATCCGGGCAGTATATGAATTTAATGGCTTATATTGTATCAAACTCTTGGTTACAATAGCAAATGATTATAAGGCTTACTGTGTCTGGGCACTCTTTCAATTACATAATTAACTTATTTAATTCTCATGACCATGAGATGTAGGTATACTTTTATTATCATTTCCATGTTCAGATGTGGAAACTGAGGCACTGATAGCTTCAATAACTTGCCCAAGTTTAATAGCTCAGTGCTGGCACCAGACATGGAGCTATTGTGTGAGACTGAGCAGCAGCTTAAGCTGATGTTTACTTTAACACTTAGGGCGAGGCCTCACAAGTCCGATTTCAGCAACAATGCTCAGAGAGGCAAAATAACTTGTTCAAGGTCATGCAGCTTGTTGGCAAAGTCAGGTCTGAAATCATGTTTAGCTCTCACATCCATGTTTTCCAATCAAAGTCCTACCTCTCCCTAAGGCACTACTCAAGTCTCAGTTTGCATTTTTTAGCAGTAGTTTCTACCCTCCCAGCATCCATTTCCCCTTTTTCTAATAGCACCCAGTTATCTCTTCAAAGATCTACCCCCCACCACTCTCAGCGTGCCCCCAACTCTCAGTCCATGGAGGTAACACATGCATTGTAGTGCCATTATGTTCACATGTCTTCTTTGTGGGAAGTCGTGACGTTCCTTGAGAGCAGGGATTTCTCCCCCCCCACCCCCCGCCATCTCTTTCTCTTCTTCTTTTTCTTGTAGGTGAATCTCTCATGCATGATACATAGTTGAAGTTGAAAATATTTATTGAATGAATGTCCTGCACAGGGTACTTGCTTGCTCAATATTTGTGGGATTCAACTGTTTGTTGAATAAGATAGCAACTAAAATGGGGCTCGTCTAAGTCTTAGAATCTCAGTGGGTAGAGAAAGATCAAGTGTATGCCCCAGGTAAGGGTCTACTTCCTCATACCATTCAAAGACAGAGTATTTGACCCACTGAAGTCTTTCTTTCTTTCTTCCTTTCCCTCTCTTTCTCTCTCTTTCTTTTTTAAAAAGATTTTATTTATTTATTTGCTAGAGAGATAGCTAGAGAGGGAACACAAGCAGGGGGAGAAGGAGAGAGAAGCAGGCTCCCTGCTGAGCAGGGAGCCCAATGCAGGGCTCAATCCCAGGACCCTGGGATCATGACCTGAGCTGAGGGCAGTTGCTTAACAGACTGAGCCACCCAGGAGCACCCCCCTCCCCACTGAAGGTTTCTGAGGCAATTTTCTTCCATGGAAGGGCCTATACGGAATACCTGGACATAATCCAACCTGTTAGATGTAAAGGAGCAACAATTCCACATCTTAGAGGAAAAACAAATTAGCATTTTCCGGATGGAGGAATAAAGCAATTATGATACCTGTTTCAGCAGCAAAAGGCAAGCAATCCAAATACACGATATACGTCTAAATTTGATTAAGACATTTAGAGTTTCTAGCAGTAAAAACAATCATAATGTCTACCCATTTCCACCTTTCCAAAAGTAGAATTAAAAAAAAAAAAGCAAACTAAACCAAGCCCACCTATCTCATCCTCTGGGATATTATGCTAGCACACTGCCTATCATCATATAAAGACCCTAATGAGAAAAGAAGAAGAGCATAGCGATCATGTTGTTCCAGACAGCTGGCACCCTGATACCACAGTTACTAGAGAACAAAGGAAAACTGAAGGAGGTTAATAGAGATGCAGAAGGTACAAGATGCAAACAACTGGTACCACACTTTAGTCCCCGCATTTGACTAAGGACATTACTATTTCAATTAGTTCTTCTCCAGACTGTTGAGTCCAGTTCAGGAGCACTAAAACTGTTACTGTACAGAGAAATAAAGTGGTGAGAATAAAGGGAGGGGAATGGTATGAAAGAGGAAGTGTTTGCTAAGAGAAAAATTAGCCTAGATCACCAGTACCTCCTTGTGCTACCATCTGTACTTCTCTTTTTGCTAGTTTTGGGCTGGATTTCCCATTTTTTGCCTCTGCTGGAAGACAACACTGAGAACTGGGCCTGAACATGATGTAGCCCAGAGGATAGTTCCAATAATGGCTAATATTTCCGAAGTGCTTACAAAGTGCCGTCTCTGAGACCCAGATTGTCTCATTAAATCCAGTGCCTCACGATGTAGGTACCATTAGTAACCTATGTTTACAAATGAGGAAATGGAAGCTTAGAAAGGTTAAAAAAAAAAAAATACAAAAAACTTGCCCAAAGTCACACAGCTGTGTTTTAATCACTATCTTAAATGATAGATGAACAACATAAGTGTAATAAGCTGAGTGAAGCAATGGCTGAGTGAAAATGGTCTGCTCTAGGAATAAAACTCCTCAGACTGAAGTCTTGCTGTTGCTTACACTTGCTGAGCCCTAGCACTGCAACTGCTTGGGTTATGGGTTTTTTGTGAAAATCCACTAAGAGAATGTTTATTTTAAAGACTCTGTAAATGTGCAAAAACCATACAAATACAACACATTACTATATTACACATAAAAGCAAAGAGTTATGAGTTAGGAAGTTTCCATCAGAGGACTGAAATTGAGGGAGACCAGGTTGGATATTAAGGAAATGATGGCCATGTGGCAGAGTATTCTGATATTTGGAAGTTGGGGCAGACAGAGGAAGACACTTTCAGTATGTCTTCTGGGAGAGCAGAAGAGGAAGTACCAAATGGAAGATGAGTAGATGATGACCAGCATAGGGATATTTGACAAGAAAGAAAGAAGGAAAGAGAGAGAGAAAGAGAGAAAGAAAGAAAGGGAGAAAGGAAGAAAGAAAGAGTGAGAGAAAGAAAGAGAGAAAGGAGAGAGAGAAAGGTCAGTCAGAAAGACCAATACCATATGATTTTACTCTATGTGGGAATTTAAGAAACAAAACAAATGATCATGGGGGAAAAAGGAGAGGCAAACCAAGAAACAGACTCGTAACTATAGAGAACATACCGAGGTCACCAGAGGGGTGGGGGGACCGGGTAAATAGGTGACGGGGTTTGAGGAGTGTACTGGTGTTGAGCATCGGGGGTTGTGTGGAAATATTGAATCACTATATTGTACACGTGAAACTAACATTGCACTGTATATTAACTAACTGGAATTTAAATAAAAACTTAAAAAAAAAAAAAAGGCAAGGCCTTCAAAATACTATGACCCCCAAGGGAAACCAAGCAAAACCAAAGAAAGTAGGTTAAAAATGAAAAAGAAAGGCAAAGGTGATTAACTGTAGAGGCTGAGCGATAGGTATGTGAGGGTTCATTGTACTCGTCTCTTTGCTCATGTGTACATTTGAGAAAATTCTGTAATAAAGGTGAAAACAACAACAAAAGCAGAAGAAAGAAAGAAAGAAAGAAAGAAAGAAAGAAAGAAAGAAAGAAAGAAAGAAAGAAAGAAAGAAAGAAAAGCAAACACAGATGAAACCGCTAAAGCCCAAGCCAAAGCTACACACAGACTAGCATGAGAGAAACAAGGACGTGGATTCTTCTCTGACTACTGGATTGTTTACTTTTGCTATTGTGGCTGCTGGAACAAAAGCTAACCTATTCTGAAAAAGAGACAACTGCACACTTGCTCTTCTGCATATTTGTTTTGGGGACTCACAAGTTATGTAGGTTATTTCTATAAGGTTCCCCCCCCCTTTTTTTCCTTGAGAGGAAACTCATGAAGTTGAATTTGACATTTTTGCCATATCTCTTATACCAGCGGTTCTCAAACTTAGTAGGCATCAGAATCCCTGGGATAGGTTTGCCAGATTTAGCAATTAAAAGGGCAGGATGCGATGTGTGAACTATACTACAATAAAAAAAAAAATGCACAACACACAGCTACATTTAAAATTCAAGATAAATAACAAATTATTTTTTAGCACAAGCATGTCCCAAATATTGCATGGTACATACTTATACTAAAAACATCTTTTACGTGAAAACATATTAAAGTTAAACATATTAAAGTTAACTGGAAGTCCTGTATTTTATCTGGCAACCCTACATCGAGAGCCTGTTAACAATGCAAACTAACCAGTTCCGTACTCCGTAAATCTGAAATAGGGCCAAGTGGTCCACCAGGTGATTTCAACGTGGCTTGTTCTTTTTTTTTTTTTTTAAAGATTGATTTATTTGAGAGAGACAGAGGGAGGGCCCCTGCGCATCCAGGGAGGGAGGGGCAGAGGAAGAGGGAGCAGGGAGCGAGAGAATCTTAAGGAGACTTCCAGCTGAGCCTGGAAACAGATGTGGGGCTCAATCTCACAACCCTGACAGCATGACCTGAGCCTAAATTAAGAGTTGGCCCTTAACTGACTGAGACACCCAGGCACCCCTCAATGCAGCTTGTTCTTAGAGAACACTTTGAGAGATACCGGTTGAGCTCAGATAATGCCAACTTTGTGTTAAAGAACAGAAATTCAGCTGAATAAATTTGGAGATCTAATTGGCTTTATTAAGCAGTTCACGAGTCAGGCAGCAACCCATCCAACAAATAGAAAATTTACAAAATGCAAGGTTTTTATAGGAATAAGGGTGGGGCAGGGATGTTAATAGCAAAAGAAAAGAAAGGATTCTTTCAGGCAAGGTCACCTTCCCCTAGGGGGAAGGGCAGGGGGTCTCATTAAGTGGATCACCTCATCTTCCTTTGGGGGATTGAGACGCTGAAGTGATAGATTACCTCTTTGGTGCTGACCAGAAAACTCCAGAATGCTAGTCTTAAATTCAACTCTTGGAGAGGCTGAAACTGCAGTTAAGTCTTGCTTACTGTCCTGGGGGTAAATGACTCTACCTTGGCCTCTAGTTTTCTTTTTAACTTTGGGAATGAAAGATGTCATAAGGCCAGAAGGGCATCTTGGGGAGAGAAGGTCTGCACAGCTATGGAGAGGCTAGGAGATGCTAGAGAACCTGTTCCCTAAGTGACAGCAGACACAGGTCCACACTGTGCACCAGTCCTATACAACAGCAGGAGGCTTGGGCAATTTCGCCAGACTAACTACTTTTTCCTATTCACGGCCCTTTTCAAATTGCTAGATTAACTAAAGTATAGTCAGGGATGTGACATCTGCAGCTCACCTCATGAGACTTCCACATTCTGATGTGTAACAGCCAAGGGACCTGGAAGTTTGTGAAAAGCTGAAGAGACTGAGGTGATGAAAAATACGGAGAGCTATAAGATAAAGTTTTTTTTTTAAAGGGTTTTGTTTTGTTTTGTTTTTAGTTTTGTACACTCACTATCAAATAAAATCCATCATCCCAAAGGCAAGTGTATCGAGGGATGCCCTTCTCTGGAGAATAAGCCAGCGATTTTCTCACCAGGGGACCTACGATGGCTGAACAGGCCTTAAAAGGGTGTTAGGTGAGAGCACTAAATATAGGGAACAGTCTGATGAAAGAATTGGAGCTGATTAGACTGGAAAGGAGACAGCTCAGAGAGAACATGACTAGTTTTCTAATACTTAGAGACCTCGTAGAAAGAAAAGATGGTGAGCAAGAACCACAGGTGGGATGGTAGTTGGAAAAGGATTTTGACTCAATAAATATACATGGTAGATTGTATCATCATTCAAAATATTTGCTCTTCTTCTCTGGGATGTTTCTCCCCTTTCCTTGTCCCACCCTAGGTTAGGATTTCATGTGACTGATGTTGGTTAATTAAATGTAGACACTTAAAGTGTCCACAGCGTGGGATTTGCCATGAACTTTTTTCTTCTTCCTCCTTTCCCAGAGGGAGGTCAAAGTGGGGCAGAGCCATGCTGACCAGGGGGAGTCACATAATATAAGTAAGAAAAAAGCCTCTGCTGTTAAAAAGTCACAGACATTTTAGGGCCCTTGTTATTGTGGAATATCTTAGTTATCCTGACTGGCAAAAAAAAAAAAAGCTGTCTCCAAAAGAGTTGTCCAAAGACGGAAAAAACTGCAGAAGTGGTGAAATCCCTGGACAGGAAGCATTCAAATATAGTTAAAAGACCACTTTGGAGGATGTTGAAGAGGGATGCGTAGATTGCAATACTGGCTGAGTGGTTAGGACCTTAAGCTCCTTTCCATACATGAGATTCTATGCTATATTAATAGTGAAGTAAAAGGAGTAGCAAATTGAGCAAGGCTTTTCCCACATCATTCTTTAAACTCACTTGAAGAGGAGGAACACAGTGACATGAGGGCAGATTAATCTCAGCCTGTGGTTACTGAAACTTAGAGTATTAACTTATGCTTGTTTGAGAACAGGCTTCTGGAATGTAACTAAAAGGAGAGTTAAATATGTATGTGGTTTGAGATTAACCATAAACGACCTTCAAGGGAGAACTGGAACACAAGAATAGCTAGGGAAAGTGTAATTCAGTCACTACCATGAGCCTCTCCCAGAATCCTGCTGTTAGAGGGACAATGCCAAGCCACACGCATGGCCAGAGATCAGAGAGCAGGGACACGGAGTGGGATACTGCCATTCCGCTGACCCACAGCCGGGAGAAATACCCCGTCGGTATTCATTCCCTTCTCTCCCCTTTCCTGTTTGCTCCCTTCAGAATCTCATGGGTTCTCTCTCGTCTCTTCTTCCACGCTTTCACTCACCTCGCTCTCTGAGTATTGTCTCTCTTTATAATCTCATCCCTCATCATTTTAACATCTCCATCATCTGATCTTGTTTCCCTCTGCCCATTTACCTAAGTCACCTGTGAAAAAGCTGGGAAAGAAGAAGGGTAAAACAAAGCAACATTATGAGGGAGGTTTCTAGTCACAAAATGAAGTAAACAGCCTGTGGTGATGTGTGTGCTTGTGTGCAAGCATGGCTTTGGGAAAAAAGAGAGGAGCTATTCCAAACATCAGATCCATTGCTTATGACTTGGAGGACCGGGAACAAGTTGCTTAAACTCTCACTGTTCTCAGTTTTCTAATCCCTTTTTTTCAAGAGTTTTATGTATGTATGTATGTATGTATGTATGTATGTATGTATGTATGTATGTAATCTCTACACCCAACATGGGACTCAAACTCATGACCCTGAGACCAAGAGTCACATGCTCTCCTGACTCAGCCAGCCAGACACTCCTCAGTTTCCTAATCCTTAAGATGAGGTCAGTGACTACATCGCAGGGTTTTGGGCAATTCTAATAAAATAAAAACACGTTATATTGCTAATACATAATGGCCATCAAGTAAAAAAACTGACATTACTATATAGATTACATAACATTTTAGTTCAGCTTCGATTTGTATTTAGCTTTTATGTCTTGGCTTTGATGCCTTAAAAGCTAGAACTATTTTCTGTTAGTGTTTTCCAGTGTCTACAATTTTTTGGTCCCAGGAATATATATATCAAGTATTCAAAGACTTGGAATCAAAATCTGCATATATATGTGTCATTTTATATATTTATATATGTAAAATCGGATATTACATATGTATGTTATGGGTTGAATGTTTTTGTCCCTCCCAAAATTCCTATGTTGAGCTCTAACTCCTAATGTGATGGTATGTGAAAGTAGGGCCCTTAAGAGGAAATTATATTTAGATGAGGTCATGAAATGGGGCCTTCATGTTGGGATTTGTGTTCTTTTGAGAAGAGTACTGTCTTTCCATCATATGAGGACACAGCAAGAAGGCAGTCAGCCATCTGTAAGCCAGGACATGTGCTTTCATCAGAAACTGGATCTGGTGACATCTTGAGCTTAGACTTCCCACCTTCAGAACTGGGAGAAATAAATACCTGCTATTTAAGCGACCCAGTGCATGGTATTTTGTTATAGCAATCTAAGCTAAGTTCTGTATGGTACCTCTCCTTTTGGCACAACTGCGTGAAAGTCAGTGATACTGCCTTAATATATAGAATATAGTCCAGGGGCGCTTGGGTGGCTCAGGTGATTGAGTGGCTGATTCTTGGTTTCGGCTCAGGTCACGATCTCAGGGTCCTGAGATAGAGCCCTGCGTTGGGTTCCATGCTCAGCATGGAGTCTGCTTGTCCCTCTCCTTCTGCTCCTCTCCACTCTCTCAAATAAATAAATAAATAAATAAATAAATCTATCTTTTTAAAAATAAAGGATATAGTCCATATATCTACATCTAATACGGAATTTGTATTGTCAACAATTTTTGTTATGACTTAAGTCCTATATGTAAGGAAAGGACTAGACACAATCCCAGTCTTTAAGAATTTTACATTGCAAATGATTAGGGCATTTAAACAGACCCTTTTTGACTCCCAACCAAATATCCATTCCCCCACCTTCTTCACCGAGAATTTATAGTTTTGTTTGAAATATCGACGCACCCATCCCTGGGCAATGTCTCACAATACACTAAATCATGAGAATCTTGTTTCCTGCTTTCCCAGCCTTCTTTGAAACTTGTGGTGGCCCTAAGATGTGAGAAGTTGCTAAGGGGGCTTCTGGAAAAGCTTTTGCCTGTCTGACAAAAAGAGACAGGAGTAGCTGGGAGCCCTTCCCTCCATCCCGTCTTAGTTTGAGCTTGTGTGTTTTGGTGGCCAGTAGCAGTCATTCTGTGGCCCTGAGATGGTAACCAGAGGGAAGGAAAACCAACATGCTAGTGACAGTAGGGGCAGAAAAATAAATGTTAGTGATTATATTACTGACTAAACCAAAGGCAGCAACCACCTACTTCTAGACTTGTTATGTTAGAAAACAAACCTCTGTTTTTTTTCTTCCAAATCTTTATTTAAATTTTAGTTAGTTAACACATAGTGTAATATTGGTTTCAGGAGTAGAATTTAGTGATCCAAAACTTACATATAACATAGTGCTCCTCATAGCAAGTGCCCTCCTTAATCCCCATCACCCATTTAATCCATCTACTACCCTCCTCCTCCATCAACCCTGTTTGTTCTCTATCATTAAAAGATTCTTTTTTAAAAAAATATTTTATTTATTTATGTGTCAGAGAAAGAGAGAGAGAGCACAAGCAGGGGGAACAGCCGGCAGAGGGAGAAGCTCTGTGCTGAGCAGGAAGCCCAATGAGGAATTCCATCCCAGGACACTGGTATCACGACCTGAGCTGAAGGCAGACGCTTAACTGACTGAGCCACCCAAGCATCCCTCATTAAAAGGTTCTTACGATTTGCTTTCCTCACTCTTTTTTTCCTTTCCCATATGTTCATCTGTTTTGTTTCCTAAATTCCACACATAAGTGAAATCATATGGTATTTACCTGACTGACTTATTTCACTTAGCTTAATACACTCTAGCTTCATCCACATCATTGCATAGAGAAAGATTTCATTATTTTTGTTGGCTAGTAATATTCCATTATATATATACATGTATATATTTTTATAATGTATATGTATAGATGTACAATATATGTATAATGTGTATATGTATATATATACAATATATGTATAATGTATATGTATATACCACATCTTCTTTATCTATACATGTTGATGGACACTTGGGCTCTTTCCATAGTTTGGCTATTGTTTTGGGGTTTTTTTAAAAAAGAATTTATTTATTTATTTATTTTAAGATTTTATTTATTTATTTGACACAGAGATCAGATCACAAGAAGGCAGAGAGGCAGGCAGAGAGAGAGGAGGAAGCAGGCTCCTCCTGAGCAGAGAGCCTGATGCAGGGCTGGATCCCAGGACCCTGAGATCATGACCTGAGCCAAAGGCAGAGGCTTTAACCCACTGAACCACCCAGGTACCCCAAGTTTGGCTATTGTTGATAATGCTGCTATAAACATCAGGGTGCATTACTCTTTTGAATCAGTATTTTTGTATTCTTTGGGTAAATACCTAGTACTGCAATTGCTGGGTCATAGGGTAGTTCTATTTTTAACTTTTTGAGGAACCTTCATACTGTTTTCCAGAGTGGCTGCACCAGTTTTCATTTACACCAAGAGCATAAGAGTCTTCCCCTTTCTCTGCAACCTCACCAAAATCTGTTGTTTCTGTTTATTAATTTTAGCCATTCTCACAGGTTTGAGGTGGTATCTCATCATGGTTTTGGCTGGTATTTCCCTGATGATGAGTGATGTTGAACATCTTTTCATGTGTCTGTGAGTCATCCAGATGTCTTCTTTGCAAAAATGTCTATTCATGTCTTCTGCCCATTTCTTAACTGAATTATTTGTTTGTTGGGTGTTGAGTTTGATAAATTCTTTATAGATTTTGGCTCCTACCCCTTTATCAGACATGTCATTTGCAAATATTGTCTCCCATTCTGTTTTGTTGTTTTCTTCACTGTGCAGTTTTTTATCTTGATGAAGTCCCCACAGTTCATTTTTGCTTTTGTTTCCCTCACCTCCCATTATGTGTCTAGTAAGAAATTGCTGCAGTCAAGGTCAAAGAGGTTGCTGTCTGTGTTCTCCTCTAGGATTTTGATGGTTTCCTGTCTCACATTTAGGTCTTTCATCCACTTTGAATTCATTTTTGTGTGTGGTGTATGAAAGTGGTCCAGTTTCATTCTTCTGCATGTTGCTGTCCAGTTTTCCAGAAAATAAACTTCTGTTTGTTAAGTCACTGCTAGTTATATTTTTTCCCATAAATTGCAGTTAAACACATTCTTAATCGATACCAGATAAAAACTTAATAGATAGCAGAATTTCTGTTGCTGTGAAATTTCACATCAAGTAAACACTGGAGTGAAATATCACTGGTGTGGAAACAATGAGGAGCTCTTTCTGTCATAAAAATACAATTTATTTGAGCAAATAAAATCTTTAATTTTTAGAATATTCTTAAGGTATAGTAGAGAACATAAAACTTTGTTTTAATTGTGAAAGAAGAAAATTATAATATTTTAAATATTTTAGAGCATAAACAATGAATGCTTAATGTATATAGATATCCGATGATGACAAAATTATTTGGAAAAAACATTTTAGAGTAAATATTAGTTATGTGATGTTGGCAATTAACACACACCATTTTACCAGCTGTATCCACATCTGTCAACATCAAGTATTGAACTGTTTAAAGGAAACTAAACATCAGTACATTTAAATTCTTTTTAAAGTTTGGTTGCAATCTGGTTTCTTATTCCTAACTTATCCTCACTCACCACCTATCAGTTTGTGTCTCCATATGGATTAGATTGTTTTGCTGTGCTTACCTTAAACTGTTATTTCCTATTGAGACGCTATTATTGTAGAACAAATTCAGGAACCTTCTTTAGTTTTTCATTTTCAAACATCTCTGAGTTTTATATTCTTAAGCCTATAAAAACTTTTAATACAAGCAGGTCTTACCACAGACATTTTTTTCATAAAGGTGATTGATTATAGTCAGGCGATTAGTTTATATGCCTTTCCTATGGACCTCCTTTGAAACTGGTTTTCCCATATTTGTGACACTTATTTGGTCACTACAGAATTCTCCAACTCAAATAGAACCTTGTGATTTGTTATATACAGAGGAATTAGAGTCAAGTTCAGAAGGTCCAAAGACATTCCCTCAACATGGGTATCTGTGTAGTCACAAGAACAGTTTGTGTTGTGCCAGGAACCAACCTGTAAAAAGTAGCCTTTGTCTTTTTGGAATTTATGTCACAGAGTTCCAAGATGGAATGATAGGCCTTAAATGATCAAATAACAATTTTAATAGTGATTGAGATGAATTTTGTAAATCATCTGTACTAGAAACTACTATAAAGAAAATGTTTTGCAGATCTGTAAACACAATTAGTGAAGTTCACATTCATTATGTACTTTTTTTTAAAGATTTTATTTATTTATTTGACAGAGAGAGAGAGATCACAAGTAGGCTGAGAGGCAGGCAGAGAGAGAGGAGGAAGCAGGCTCCTCGCCAAGCAGGGAACCCGATGCGGGCCTCGATCCCAGGACCCTGAGATCATGACCTGAGCTGAAGGCAGAGGCTTTAACCCACTGAGCCACCCAGGCGCCCCATTATGTACTTTTTTTTAAGAGAAAAAGGTCATTATTTAATACTACTTAAAATAAATTTTAATAGAATCTCAAATTACTCTAAAGAAAACGTTTATTTATGAAAAAAAATCAGAGAAAATAAACCAAAGCATCAAAGTTCTTTTCTACACAGAGTTTTTGCCCCTGTTTTATGCGCAATCATCACTTTGTCACTGGTGATGAAAATTGGCCTCTTTCTTGCCATCGACCTGTAAGAGCTATGAGGGCAGGGAATGGACGAGCCTTTTTTCACCCCAGCATCTAACACAGTGCCTGGCACACACTGACACCACATAAATATTTGTTGAATGAATGGTGTCACTCCTCACTTCAAAACCTTCAATGACTCCCCTTTGTCTAATAATTTAACATAAATTCTTCATCCCTGGCATCTAGATCTTCTTTATACATAATCTGTCCTAGCTCAACCAGGTTGAAATAGAGCAAGTCATGCCTAACATGCCTTGAGCTTTTGGCTGCAGGGCAGGCTTTGTGCAAAATCCTGACTTTCCCTTTACCCCCCTCAAAAGGTTCATATTACCTGCTTTACAAAGAAAGATTCTTCATGTCCCTCTAGCCAAAAGGATTTCTTTCCTTCGTGCATCACCATGGCACTTGTCATATTTTGCTTTTATGTGTTTGTACTTTATCCCCCCACCCCATCAACACAGTAAGTTGCTTGGGAGAGAGGGACTGTGAATGAGTCCTTGTATTATTCCCCACCTTGTAAAATTACTCCCATAGCACAATGTACACAGTAGTCATTTCATTCACACTTAAATGTATATATCTAGTTTTTGGACCATCAAGGTTCTTAGATGTGAGAAGGTAGCTACCAATGGAAAACTCCTACTATTATTTAGAATTGCTCAGTGTGATTAAGGACACAGGCTTCTGTGTTAGCCTGCATGGGCTAAATCCTCACTTTGCTGTTCAAGAACTTTCTGGTCTGGAGTAATTTACATAATCTTCTAACTCTCACTTTCCTCATCTGTAACATGGTAATACTGTTACCAACCCCATAGGGTTTTTGTGCAAATTAAATGAAATAAGGTAGGTAAAATGCTTAGTATACATAATAAGCATATTATGCTTACATACATGTACATATATTACATGCACATATAATAAGAATAAGTTAATATTCACTCTTTTCTTAAAAAAGACTTCTGTATTTATTTGAGAGAGAGCATATGTGCTTGGTGGGGAGGGGCAAAGGGAGAAGGAGAGAGAATGAATCCCAAGCCGACTCCTGGCAGAGCACAGAGACTACCTCTGGGATCTCAGGATCTTGAGATCACAACCCGAACTGAAACCAAAGCCAGACATGCTTAGCCGACCCAGGAACCCCTCGTTAATAGTCACTCTTAATATCATTATTATTTGAGCTTAAAATGTTTGATTTTTTAGTGGTTGATAGATACATTTGCTCTGCAATTTTGGATTGTTGATTAGAAAGCATCTCTGCACTGAGTAACTCTCTATCAACAAAGCAATTTAATAATGACCAAATAATTTAAGGCCCATATATATTTTGCTTGGAAATCTTAGAAAATTTCTGCGATTCTCCATTTAATTTGTAGCAGAGACATGTGGTATATTTCTTTTCAAGGAATTCAATGTCTAATAATTTTTTATGAGTTTAGTAGCAATGACTTCTTATAAATAACTCAGGTTACTCATTTAGCATTTACAAAACATTATCAGTGAATGTACTACCCCAGTGGAATGAACACATCATGAAATACCTAAGTCACTGTGCCACTAATCGGCAAGATAGGATTTTACAGCTTCCTGGTCCTAGTGCAAGAGATCATCAGGGCGCACACCTTAATCAGTTGAACACATGAGCTGGGAAGGTACCACTCAAGGAATTTTCAAAATGATATCATCATTTCCTTGATTCTAATTTAAATAATTTAGAGTTCTTACAGCATTAGGAAGCTTTGAACAGTAGGCTGTTTACACAAAGGCAGTTTAAAAAAAAAAACGCCCCTTTTTTTGGGATTTACAAAATGTTTCTTCTAAAGAACAACTCGTTTTTATAGGCCTGCACTGATTAAAGAAATCTTATTAGATATAAATGAGAAGCATGTGCTTCTGGTAGTATTGTACCCAGAGGATTTTAGTTAAGTAAAGTATAAACTTTTAGAATATTTGAAATATACCCATTTGGACAGTTAATGAACCCTCTTCAACTTAAAGTGGAGGATTGTTACAAGAGAAAAATTTTTTAAAAAGTATGAAAAAATTATGGAGGGGACAAAAAGACATTGAAATCTTTCCCAGTACTCCCAGTCTGATGATTTTTAGGAGTTATAGCTAAAGAAGAGCAGCTTTCCTTCCATCCCTGAAATTGGTTTCTTGCATAACACATTATTTTGAATGTCAGCAGTCAGCCCTTGTACTTCTTTAGAAGACCAAAGACCAAGATTGAGAATGGAGCGAATGCCTATTTCAGTCCTAGAAATGAAGACATCAATAGTGTAACGGGAGGCAAGTGAAAGATAAATACATTTGTTTTTCCATCTGTTAAGACATAACTAAAACATTCTTCTCATTTTTTCATTAATATTTTGTTTCCTGGCAACAAATAACAAAAATTCCCAATCAACCACATCTTTCACAATTCTGGGTTCTTTGAAAAAGGAGCACTAATACTATTATTTAGATTTCTAGCATATAAGATTATTTTCAGAAAAGACATGGTATTTTAAAAAGAGTAATCCATATAGTTATATGTCTGTGTGTATATATCTGTATATCTGTATGTCTATATGTATGTATAAACACATACATAGTATAGTTCGGTCAAGGAGCATGCCATCAAAACCATAAGGATGTGTTACATAACCACTCTGGAAAATAACTGGGCATTATCCAGTAAATTTGTTATAACCTAGCAATTTCACTCCTAGATATTTATATAAGAGAAACTCTTTCATATGTTCCAAAAGGCAAGTATAAGAATGTTCTTAGCAATATTGTTTGTAATCTCTCTCTCATATAAGCACCTGGAAATTTTTCAAATGTTGATCAAGAGCAGAATGGATAAACCCAAGACAGTGTGAAATTAAATAGTAACAGCTACATAAGAAAACATGTATAAATGCCATCTAAATAGTGAGCAAAAAAAGTCAAGTAGCAGAATATCGTACATACATTTCTATGATATATAAAATGTAAAAGTGTTCCAGGAATGCCTGAGTGGCTCAGTAGGTTAAGCTTCTGACTCTTGATTTCAGCTCAAGTCATGATCTCAGGGTCATGAGATCAAGTGCTCAGCAAAGAGTCTGCTTTAGATTCTTTCCATCTCCCTCTGCTCCTCCCCTACTTGAGCACTCTCTCTAAAATAAATAAACCTTTTTTAAAAATGTAAAAATGGGGTGCCTCCGTGGCTCAGTTGGTTGGGCAACTGCCTTCAGCTCGGGTCATGATCCTGGAGTCCTGGGATTGAGTTCCGCATCAGGCTCCCAGCTCCATGGGGAGTCTGCTTCTCCCTCTGACCTTCTCCCCTCTCATGCTCTCTCTCACTCTCTCTCTCAAATAAACAAATAAAATATTTTTTAAAAAATGTAAAAATGTATGAAAGGTGGTGGGTGGGGAGATGGATGAAATAGATAAAGGGGATTTAGAGTACATTTATTGTGATGAGTACAATGTAATGTATAAAATTGTTGAATTATTATATTGTACACCCGAAACTAATGTACATAATTAACCAGTGTTTTGTCTAGGCACACAAACATTTGTGGCAAACTCTAAAGAAAAGCAAAGGAACAATTAATACAAAATTCAAAGTTAGGAAAGCGTAGGATCTGAGAGGGTCCCACAGAAGGTATTAGCATAATATTCTTTCTCTTTAAGTGGTAGGTACATAGTTGTTTGCTGCATTATCATTCTTTGTATATTATATGTATTTAATAAATGTTCCTTTGAAACTGCTCAGTATTTGGTAAAAACAATAAAAAGCAAAGACTGCTGCACAACCATTACCATTATTATATTTAAGAAAAATATTTTGAAAATATAATTTTCAGTCCTTTGTAACTCATCTACTTGAGTGAGGTCTGGAACATTATTTCCTGATTTTTGTGAGATTGTGATAAGGTTTAATTGCTGCTAAAAAAAAAAATGGCAAAACTAGTTGGTCCAGTCCATTATGGCCTATGATGTTACCAAAGGTCAAATTCCATGAAAGAAATTGACAGGCTGCCTTAGGTCTTTTGTGTTTGACAATCTTTAGAAATAAAGAGTTATTTTAAAAACTCTCTCGTTGAGATGTTGTAAAACACATTTATACATGATGATTCTTAGTCTACCTCTTCACTAAATAGCTTTACAAGCCTCTAGAATGATTTCTTGAGTACAGCCCACACACTACAAGTCCATATATCTATCTATTGTGTTGTACGGGCTCTAATATAATTAAATTAGAAAACTCACAATTCCATTTTTTATATTAATGAATTTTATTGTATCTTCTCAATTCACATTTTTGCTTCTGTCAAGAGATTGATTTAATGAAGAATTATTGGCCTAAAATTCTTCACAAGTGTGTCACTTTCAACTGAAATTTGTATATTTCTTAAGAATAAGAGAGACCTGTATTTTTACATCAAAATGCCAATTTGGAGATATTTTATTTACATTTTTCTAGTTATAACTGGATGGTCAAAACTATACTATTAAATAGTACAAAGCATTACTTTGGAGCATTTTATGATTTTAAGTATAACATTACCAGTTATTATACAATCATACCAGAATTTTAACCACTTTGGGGGGAGCCTTTGTTACACTTAAAGTTATACTTAAAGTGCCCAAATGAATAACTCGTGTATCTATTGTTAAAATGGAAAACTGTATTAAGATAGCTTTGGGCCCTTTTTTATCTCCCTGCATTATCTTCAGATTCTTGTGATCTTCAGTGCTCTGATTGTAGAAATCAGTGTGTTTGTTTTGTGGTATGACATTGTTTCATAGCATCTTATATTTAAAGCAATCTCTATATGAAACAAAATTAACAACTTTGGATTTAACATATTTGAAGATATTGTAAGATACATATGTGGAAAAAATATATATATTGCTCAACTCTTCCATATGTTATCATTTACAAATGAAATAGAAACTGTGAAAATAGAATTTGTCAATGAATGCCTTAAAGACAAGCTGAAGATACAAAATCATTCACCCTTGGATTCAGGGCAAAATAATCTTATAACTTTTATGACATAATGGGCTTGACAGAGCATGGGTTTTAGGTCTGACAGACCTGCTTTCCCAGTCCAACTCGATTAGCCATGCATCTTCGACTGAGCTCCTCTTGAGGTCTCCTCACCTGAGAGATTATGCAGGGGTTTTGTGGAGGCTAAGTGAGAGGATGTAGGGAGAATTGCTGGGACAAAGAGAGTACTCAGTAAACATTCTCCCTGCCCCACATCCCAGCTCAAAGCAGGAAGTAAAATTTTCTCAGTACAAAAACATAAAGACATCTCAACAGATTATAAGCAACTTCCTTTTCATCCAAAGCTCTCACCAGGGTTTTTTGTGACATAAACCACAGACCTCAGGATGCCTGCCCCACCGTCTCCTCCCACTCACTTCATACATGTTTCCCAACCACCACTCTCTTTTACTTTTGAGGTTGGAAACAAGAGAGTGGTTGTCTCAGGGAATTAAAAAAAAAAAAGAAAGAAAGAAAGAAAAAAACCTTAAAATGGAGGGAAGGAACGGAACTAAAAAGGAACGTTCATCACCATCATCAGAGAAAGCTTATATAAGACATGAGCTGTGAATACGTACTTCCTATATAAACAGACAATGCCATAATGCAGTTTTGTAAGGTAAGAGACCAAAGGAAATCCTACTGAGGCTGAACATTCAACATAGATTTCTTTTGCATCAATTCTGTGCTTATTACTATGGAAAGCCTTGTAGTGGGTCCTAGTTTCTGAAAATAGAATCAGATATATAAGAAACTCAATGTAAAATTATTTTTGATGTCTATTCCTAAGTTTAGTTTCTCTTTCCAATCCCTATAACATCTGGTGGTAATAACTATCAGCAAGTCTGGGACTTCCTCTGTTTCTTGAGGAACACAGCTGCATTCTGTAGGTTCTTCGTAGGACGTTCCTAGGTATGGGATGGGAGTCAGAAAATGTATTTGTATGAGACAACTGGCATTAGGGCATCACAGGTATCCAAGCTGTCATCTGTTGATACTACATTCTGGTCCCAAAGCACGTCTTAGTTGTGGTTAGAATTTCATTTTTGTTATGTGTTATTGCAGAAAATTTAGGTTTTCCTAGCTCTCTGTGCTTCATCTAAAATAAGGATTGGTAATTTTTTAAATAAAAGACCAAATAGTATCTTGGGGTTTACACATCATGCAGTTTCTGTCACAACCACTCAACTCTGCCTTGGTAGCATGAAAGGAGCCACCGACGATGGGTAAAGGAATAGGCATACCTCTCTTCTGATAAAATTTACAAAGACGTCATTCTCTCCTGCACTGGGAAACATTTTGGGGGCTCTCTGAATCTTTCTGGGGCACAAGAGGCCTTAGGGCTGTCCAACACCCCATTTAGCTTTCTGTTCAATACCCCGAAAGTTTTCTGTTCTTACCATTCTTCAACACTGGCCAAGAAATAAACCCTGGGGTCTCACTGTTTTCCAGGGTAGCTTCTTTTTTTTGCTCTCAGAGTCCCTTCATGGCCTGTTTTTTAGGGTCAGGTGTGCATTCCTGCATATCTTCTTCTATGAATGGTGGCCCAGGTGGTTATGCAGTATGGCATTCCTCCATGGTGACATTCCAGAGTTTCTGCTCAGGCATGTTGCCAATACCCCCAATCTCCAATTCCCCCTCTCTCCTCTTTCCCCATTCTGCACAAGTTTTATCAAGATTTCAGGTGGAGATTCAGACTGAGCACATATTCTTTAAAATATACGGTCTATAGCACATATTTTGTACAGTCATTCAAGGCTTAGACTTTCAAAATTAGAATAAATCCTGGGCGCCTGGGTGGCTCAGTGGGTTAAAGCCTCTGCTTTCGGCTCAGGTCATGATCTCAGCGTCCTGGGATCAAGGCCCGCATCGGGCTCTCTGCTCAGCAGGGAGCCTGCTTCCTCCTCTCCCTGTCTCTCTGCCTGCCTCTCTGCCTACTTGTAATCTCTCTCTCTGTGTAAAATAAATAAATAAAATCTTTAAAAAAAAAAACAAAAAACAAAAAAAAAACAAAATTAGAATAAATCCAAGCTTTTGCGTCTCAAAACCTTTCTCTGGAGAGTACAGAGGGTGCACGAATATAAATGGTGTTTATGTTCTTGTTCTTATTGAGATACCAAGTTTAGATGAAATAGTTAAATAAATTTAAAGAAATTCCCCATTAATTTAGTGGCTTAAAACAGCAATGAATTAGTATTTCTCATAGTTTTGTGGGTTGACCAGGTGGTCCTTCTGCTGGTATTTGCCTGGGATCAGTCACAACGTTGCATTTAGCTGCTGGTTGGCTGGGGTATGAGCTCAGCTTGAACATCTGGGACAGCTGGGCCTCTCGCTACATGGTCTCCAGGCTTCTTCACAGCATGGCAGAATACCAAGAGAGTAGAAGCAGAGGGTAAAAACATCACTTAAAATGTAGCCTTGGAAGTGACATTAACATCACTTCTACCATATTCTATTTGTTAATGCAAGTGGCACAGACATTCCAGATACAAAGGATGAGGAAACGGGTTTCACCTGATTGGAACCAGGTTGTTATGCTGTGCCCTGCATAAAAGTATCCTGCCAAAGGACAAGTAGGGTTGACATGCAGCCCAAGGGTTCCATTCAGCTCACTGGGTGCCCTGGACTAGATTTGCATCTACTTTGAGGAAGGGATCATCCACTTGCCAAATCATGTACTCACAGACTCTCTCTGCTGGTGGATGGCATTTTCTAATTCACACAGAACACTGTTTAGGTTAGTAGAGTTCCTGCTTAATATCATCTTACTGTAAGTCAAATACACACTCTATCTCAATGAATGCTAAGATCTTTACCACAAAGTTTAGCTAATCATTCCAAAGCTGTACAGAGTTTGCAGTGGTGGTGGTGGAGGGGGAGGATGGGAGGAGAGAGGGAAAGAAACTGGATGATATTCCTTGTTTATCTCCCCTCCCTATTCATTCCCAGGAGTGAAGCCACATTTCTGGGCCTGGGGAGGATGTGTTCCCAAAGATTCTCCTTAAGCCTTGAAAGGATATCCCACACAGGTGATTCCTCTGTCCTCTACTCTTCTCCTTCCCTGTCATTTCCAAGCCATTTAACCTCTTTCTATAATATCTCCATTTCCACTCCCTTTTCTCTGTTATTCACAAGCTGCTCCAAACTTCCTTCCCTAACAGTAATTTTTTTGTGTGCATCCCCAATTGTCAGTTGCATGTCAGGAATTCCTGTCCCTGAAATTTTGCAGAAGTGAGGAATGAACTGTGGTCTTAAAGTCTGCTGAAACCGTTGGGAGTGGAGAAAGGGTACATTCTGATTTTGTGATTAAATGTAGAAAAGGAGGGGGGCAGGTAGCTCAGTTGGTTAAGCATCTAAATCTTGATTCCAGCTCAGGTTATGATCTAGGGTAGTTGGTATCAAGCCCCGAGTCAGGCTTTGCAGTCATTGGGGAGTCTGCTGGAGATTTTCTCCCTCTCCTCTCCCTCATGTGTAGTGCATGTGCATGCTCTCTCTCTCTCTCTCTCTCTCTCTAATTAAAAAAAAAAGAGTAGAGAAGGAGGTATGATGATGAGATACTATCTTGGGCAGAAAATTACTTTTCTGTTAATGGATTAAAAATCAAGGACACTAAGGGGTACCTGGGTGGCTTAGTTGGTTAAGCTTCCAACTCTTGATTTCAGCTCAGGTCATGATTTCAGGGTGATGAGATTGAGCCTGGCATCCGGCTTCACACTCAGCCAGGAGTCTGCTTGAGATTCTCTCCTTCTCCTTCTGTCCCTTCCCCTGCTTTTTCACCTACTCTCTCTCTCTCTCAAATAAATAAATCTTTAAGAAAATCAAAGACACTGAAAAATATAATTTCTTTCAGAATTCTTTTTCTAATATGCATGAAAAAAAATCAAATTTCTCTCTTGAATTTAGTCACAATGATGTTATTTCTTTTGGTCTAATACCTTAGAGCTATTATGTTAAAAGAACATTCCTATCTTCTATGACTTAAGTTACTTAACAAATTATCATAACTTATCTGGCAACAAATGATGTCATGCTCAGGTAGTGTCTCTCCAGAATTCTCCCTTCTTGATATTGGAGTAAGGAGGGGGTCAAGGACTAAGGGAGGAGGGAAGTTTACTTTATGCCACTGCACTGGAATTAAGAAATACCAAGGTTATTTGGGCTGGTCTAGGAGGTTCCATAGGAGACTAGGGACTTCAACTGGGCTGGGGTGAAGGGGATATGAAGTGAAGAGAGAGACACAGGTTTTCAGAAGTTCTGGGAAGCTGAGTGTGCTATGATCAGGAGAAGGTAAGGGATCTGACTTTTCCATATTAAGGCACACTCTACCTTCCTATTTCTAAAATGGTAAGTTTTTTAAAAATATTTATTTATTTAAGTAATCTTTTTACCCAATGTGGGACTGGAACTCATGACTCTGAGACCAAGAGTCTCACATTCTTCCAACTAAGCCAGCCAAATGTCCTTCTGATAAGGTTTTAATTATAATAAGCATGCTTTACATAAAGTTTTGGTAACTAGAATTAATATTTTTACAAATAGGAAGTGCTAGATCATTAATATATTTTCTATGATTTGTCTTTGTGATATGATTCTTCTAATATCATCATTGTTTAGGGTCTTGGGTGGCTGATACTAAGTGGCTTAATAAAGTCAGAAGAAATGCAGTGTAAATATTTCCACATATGAAGATAGTGAGCACTAAAGAATGTGAGCATTACAGCACTGTTTGCAATAGCAAAATCTGAAAACAATCTTCATGGTCCAATAAGTGACTGATTAAATACATTAGTACAAAAAGAAACCATGCAATAATTAAAAACAATGCTGTGAAAAAATGAATTCATTGACATGGAAAGATATGTTAAGTACAAAACACTGGCTACAAAACAAGATCCCAATATGACCTAGTTTTTATTTTATTTTATTTTATTTTTTTTAAAGATTTTATTTACTTATTTGACAGAGAGAGAGGGAGATTACAAGTAGGCAGAGAGGCAGGCAGAGAGAGAGAGGAGGAAGCAGGCTCCCCGCTGAGCAGAGAGCCTGATGCGGGGCTCGATCCCAGGACCCTGAGATCATGACCTGAGCCGAAAGCAGAGGCTTTAACCCACTGAGCCACCCAGGCGCCCCATAGTTTTTATTTTAAAAACATGTCTCTGTCTCCTTCTATATCTTCCATTCCAGTCTCTCTAGTTTTTCAAAAGTGTCTGGAGAGATAAACAGAAACAGTTCTGGTAGTTAGAACTGACTCATCTACATTGGAGGAATTTGAGGTGTTTCCAACTGGTTCTTTTTAGTTTATCTGTATTTTCTGATTTTTCTAAAATAAATATGAATTGACTTACAATAAAAAAGCCATTTTACAGAAAAAGAGAGATCAGTTGAGGAGAGAGTGAGTCAGGGACACCTGGAGTACATATCTGAGATTGACATCATGCAGGACTGTCACCATCTTTTCCCAGAAGAAATCCTTTGATGCTACTGTCAGAATTTAGAGCTAGCAAGATGGAATATTAGCCTGACTCAGCATAGTATTTCTTTTTGCTCTTATGCTAATGCTTAAAAGCTTGAAACACTGCACTCTACTCAATCCATTTCATCAAATATTTATTGAGCACCTACTATGTGCCAAGCATTAAGGGTACAAGATTAACAAGACATAGTTCTGTTGCCTTTTAAGTCAATAAGTGTACTCACAGAAATCTGTACCTCTGAAAGTCGCAGATGGTTGTTCTGTTGATATTCTTGGGGAGGGGGAACCCTCATAAACAATCCTCATATAAGACACTGTCCAAAAAAGTTCATACTAAAAATAATCTGTTCATGTTTTTACTGTTTTAACTCATAATATTTTAAACACAATGTAGCATTATGCTGACTAGTTATTAAAAAAATACCCACATATTTGTGGCTCTTCACTATGATACCAACACTATTCTCCTTTTAAATCAATAGCCTTTCAATTCTTTCAGTAGAAATTATTTCAATCTGTTTAGTCCTTGAGCCAAACTCTCAATTTGACTTTGAGATCTTACTGGAGGCTCCAGTTTCCACATAAGGCAAAATTGTTTTTAAAGGCTAAGCCAGACAGGCAGTATGTTTCAAGCTAAAGTTGCTCAGCCCTGGGTAAACAACAGTTAAACAATTAACAAACTAAAAACAATTTGAAGTTGGACTTAGTGAATCTGAGTAATTTTACTAGTTACATTATATAATTAATTTTATGAATTAAAGTTTCTATCTTAGTTAAGTAATTCCCATTCCTTCATCCTTGTTTTCCATTAATTGCTATTCTTATATCCAGAGGATGTTTTTGCATGACCATTATCTCATCATGGAATTTACATGAATCAGGGTGTGAAGGAACTTGCTGATCACCTTGTACCAGTATTGTATTTTGAGGAAGAGGAAATTTAAGCCCAGAAGTATACTAACTTGCAGGAGTATAAGTTGTTTTGCATAGTGCCTTTGAAATATCAGTACGTGATAACTGAGAGCTGCTGTTATTAGAAGGTTGCCCCTCAAATTCTTAGTCTCTTACTCTTACTTGCCTTAGACTGTTTCTCCATACTATTTGGTAAAACCATTCTTTGGATTTGTACTTGGCCTAAGACATTACGCATGATGTTTTTTTTTATGGTATTTAGTGAATCAACTTATTAATTTAACAAATATTTATTGAGTACTTACTAAGTGTTAGATACTGGTTTTGGCATTAATTTAAATGTTACCAAATATTATTAAATAGTGAATATTATTTTAAATCTATATAAATAAGTGTTTTATGGCTAGTTCTCTCTGTGTGTCTCTCTCCCCCCTCTCTGTGTGTAGATGGATATGTTTCCTCTTTCCTGTGTGAAATCTTCTTCATTTTCTATTTTAGCTGCCATTACATGCCAAACATGCAGTATTGAAATAAGCTTGTTTCTGAGAAGCATGTCTACACCAAGACTCCTGGGTTTAATTTTTATTTTACAAAGAAATACTAATTTCCCCTTTATAACACATATTCTTTAGTTCATAATCTCGAATAGGATGATACTTCCAAAACCTCTTTATCTCATTGGATTTAGAGCATTAAAGATTGCAGCATAATACTTTTCTTCTGGGCCTGCAGCATTTTGATTTTATTGTGAAGTAAAAAACTTTTATTAATTTTAAGACTTTGCTTTCAGAATGAAAGGCTGGTGGGTATGCCAGACCTCAAAATACTGTTTTCCTTGTTTAAATTATCTGTCTCTATTGTAAAACTGGCAGTCAATTTTTAGTAACTTCTGATTTTTATATTTGCTCTGTTCTTTTTCACCCCTCATGCAGCATTTTGGTCCTATTTGTTTGCTCTCTCTTTTTGCAGGTCTGCCCTAGCTTCTTTTTCCAGTTATTATTTGACTTGTCTTGCCGTCAGTGCATCTCAGTCCTTGGATTCCAAATTGCTATTCTATATCCATTTGCTTTGTTCTGCTTGTCAGCAAAAATTGTTGTTCTTTGCCTAGTGGGACCTCAAAACTGATAATCTTTGGTTCCTGCCTCATTCAGAGATGGGTGATGCAAGACATGGGATACAGACTCTATGGTTATACATTTAGGATTTCTCCCAAATTTCCCAAAGACTGAGACTCTAATCTCCATCTACAGGCAAACAACAAAGAAAGTTGCAGAACCTCAAAAAAAAGGGGAGGGGGGTAGGTGGATTTGGGTAGGTAATATTTTCAGTTCTGGACCTAAGGACAAATATTATCAAGTTAGTATGGCTATACACATAAACTGAACTTTTTGCAGGGGAGAGAGGGAAAGCTTAAAAATTGTAGGTAGTGATATTAAAATGTCACAAACACAAAAAAAGATTCCTTGATGATTGCAAAATAACTACAATACAAACAACTGAAGTTTTAAATCTGATACATAGGTGTGATATGAAATAGCACTGTGGCTGGGGAACCTGGGTGGCTCAGTCAGTTAAGTGTCTGCCTTTGACTCAGGTCATGATCTCAGAGTTCTGGGATGGAGCCCTGCATCAGGCTCCCTGCTCAGCACAAGTCTGCTTGTCCCTCTCCCTCTGACCTTCCCCTCCACTTGTGCTCTCCCTCTCTCCCTCAAATAAATAAATAAAATCTGAAAGAAAGAAAGAAAGAAAGAAAGAAAGAAAGAAAGAAAGAAAGAAAGAAAGAAAAAGAAAGGAATAGTATTGCAGATGCTAAAACCGCCAGACTAGCCAAGTTCTAAAGTTACATCTATTGATACTATACTAACCGGTATTTCTAAATTTTAATTTTAGGTCACACATAACACTAATATACCAATAAATAGAAACCATAAGTGTATGTGTCAAAATACAGGAAGAAGACCACAGCTAAACTTTATAGAAAAACCTACCATCACGTAATTACGCATGCTACTAAAACATTTTCGGCTACTTTTCTATTTATATTCCTATGTACACTGAAGATAGAGCCAAAGAGTGAATGAGTTGATAGGAAGGTATAAAGGTCATTTTTAAGTCCTGCTTTGGGGTGTGTCAGTGTTTGTCATAACCGAAGGAAGGCTGAAACAAGGTTGTAAATATCATAAAAGGAAAAAATACTGTTGAAAAAATTCTGTTCTTTAAAAACAGTGGCAAAACCCCCCTATCTCCCTAGAGTCTGCACTGTTACCCTCTCAACAGACGGTGAGCTTTCAAGCAAACCTAAGGTAGAAGGAAAACCTCTCCAGGAAGCCAGTGTCTTTCCAAACAAGAGCAGCAGGTTTCTTTCTATTATCGCTGCTTTCTCTCTCTCGGCATTGGTTTGCCTTTCGATAGCAACCCAGGAAGGGGTGGTGCGCCCCAAGTTAGCAGGGCTCTGCCAAATACCAGAGGCTCTTCTTTGGAAGAGGGAGGCTCCTCCTTTGGACGTGAGGCGCCCCTACCAGAGCGCGCGCTGACCGAAACGGAAACCACTAGCTGGGCTGAAGTGAGTCAAGTGATGAAATCAAGACTAGTACACGGGAAGGAAGCTCACCCAGTAGCTCACGAACCTAACTGGTGACAGAAGCTGCTGAACCTTGCTCGAGGAAACCGTACGAGCCAACAGTTGCAGCCGTCATGAGGTGGCTCTCGGGGGCACTGGGCCCCCCAGCCTCCGGGCAGCGCAGCCCTTCATTTTGGAGAACCGCAGAGAAAGGCAGAAGTGTGTGAGGGAGATACAGACTTCTGGTCCCCCAAGGACCCAGACGGAGTTCTGGTTACAAGGTGACCACTGCCACCAGGTCAGCGCAGGACTCCTCAAATGTAGACGGGCGGAGGCGCGCCTCGCTGGGAGAACCCGCCTCCGGGTCCGCGGAGAGGAAAGGGGCGCGGCGGCCGCGCTGTGCCCGGACGGCGCCCCCCAGCCAGCGCGCGCGGCGCTCGGTCCTCACCTGGAGCGCTCAGGTAGGGCTGGGGCGGGGCAGGAGGCTGGCGCGCAGGCGCGGGACGGGGGCCTCGCCCCTGCCGACGTCGCAGGCTGGAGCTCACCTGGGAGACTCCAAGAGGAAGCGGAGCCTCGGTTCGGCCTCTCCTGGCAACGCAGGAGGCCCAGCGGGAAGGCAGGAGGCGGCGGCGGAGGAGGAGGAGCGGGACCGAGCGGCAACTGTAGCGACAGTAACCAGAGGCGCCGCCGCCGCCACCACCTGCACCTGGCTCCCGGCCCGAGTCCAGCGCCCGCCCGGCCGCTGCTTCCCGCCGTGCTGCCGTGCCCACCCGCCAGGTACGCGGGGGTGCCGGCGCTCGGGCCAGGGGCGGGGGCCCAGTAGACCCTGGGCAGCGTCGGCGGGGGCGGTAGGACGGACTGCGAGGTTCCCGTGGTGGGGAGAGGGGTACGGTCCCAGTGGCCGGTTGGAGGTGGTCTCGAGAGCAGTGTTTCAGTTGCCCCTCCCGAGACGCCGAAAGGGGCGCCCGAGGCCGGGGCAGGTGGCGCTCCGGGGGCAGCCCTGTAGCCCCCGGCGGTCTCTGCAGGGAGGCCCCCGAGGAGCCGGACGCAGGCAGAAGTCCTGGTGGCCCGCAGATGGACCCCGGGAGAGTCTCAGAGTGGAGGGTCTGAGGGGCTGCGCTAGGCGCGAGACGGCCGCGCTTCCACGCGCGCTAACAGGTTGCTGGTCTCCTCTCGTGCCTGTGCCGGGCGGGTGGGGGGCGAGGGGAAACAAGTCCACGACGGGAAAGGGCAAGGCTCTGCCAGGCAACTTTCCCAGCCGGACCCCAGACAGTCCTGGGCTGGAAACCGCGGTCGCCCGAGCCATTTAAATGGTTTCCGAGTGGTTTGGAAAGCGCTCTGTGGTCGGGACGCGGACATCCCTCTCTCTCTCTTTCTCGCTCGCTCTCCCTCCCTCCCTCTCCCTCTTTCTGGTCTCTACACTTTTCCGGGTGCACTCCCTAAGCCAGAGCTGCGCCCACTTTCCGGTTTGATCGAGAGGAGTTATTTTCTTCGTGCCAGGAAGAAAGCCAACTGCCACTCACCAACCGCACACCATCTCGTTAAGGGACCTGTTGACTTAACGACCTGTATATCGCGGCTCTGGTTTGCCTGTGGCATATGACTCAAAGGTTCAGAAAAACTTTGTTTCAGGATCCTGCCACGACTGAGCCTGGGTGTGCCAGGCCCAAATTCCTTTCCCTGCCTAATTAGGCTTTTCTGAGGCTCAAGAATTGAGGGTGAAACTGGTGCTTACCTTAGTCATTTATTTCCTTCTCTCTCAAAACTCATCAGAAACACTTCAGACTCATCAAATAACTATTTCTGGTTTTGGAACCCCATAGATTTAACTATTTTTCTGATTTTTAGAAAAATGTTATTAAGCCAATGTAACTTGCTATAAAAGTTATACTACATAATGAAGACATTTAAATTCACATTCTGTTACTAAAAAATAAGGAAGTTGCTGTATTTTCATTTGAAGAATTTCTGGTTGTGAGAAAATATGTTTCTTTTACTGTATACATTTTCTTTGAGTCTGTGGCTAAAAGACAGGAGGTTAAAGTCATACCCTACAATTAGAATTCTTTAAATTTAACTTTTGCTTTTAATATCTGAAGTCTAGCACACATGTTAGTTTAAACATTCTGAACAGTTTATTACCAAGCATCTTTCTTTTTATATCGCTTCAACTATAGCATTTTTACATAGAGATTTCTAGTAATAAATGGCTATTCCAGTGCCTACATTTGTTTATTGCTATATTTGCTCATTTTTAAAAATACATTTTAAATTGCACATTTAACGAAATGCCTTAGGCAAATCCTATAGTTTGTTGTCATTGTTTCTATTAAATTTTTTGCTTAAATTCAATTTAATTAACATATAACGTATCATTAGTTTCAGAGGAAGAGTTCAGTGATTCATCAGTCTTACGTAACACCCAGTGCTCATCACATCACGTGCCCTCACCCAGTTACCCCATCCCCGCCTCTACCTCCCCTCTAGCAACCCTCAGTTTCTTTCCCATAGTTAAGAGTCCATTGTGGTTTGCCTCTGTCTCTCGTTGTTTTTATTTATTTTTATTTATTATTATTTTTTTTAATGTGCAATTAAGGGTAAAAAGTCAACCACACAAGCAGGGCATAATTATTAATGGTATTTTCACCCAATGCTTTTTGCTTTTGTCAAAAGAGCCTGGCGGGCCCTCCCAATCTCATCTCCTTTCAGAGAAATATGTATCTTAAATACTATTTAAAAATTAAAGGTGGGTGTTGTTCCTCAAGCTGAGGGTATTAATTTAAACTTTATTGATTATTGAGCCAGATGTTATTACACTATCTTTACTCTTAAGGGAGAAATGTAACATGTTTACATTAACTAGAGTAACAGTGTGCCTCTGTTAAACTATCATAAAATAGAAAAAAAAAAAACTTCCCTAGATTAAGATAACGAGGCCTTAAATCAGGAATCTCCTGCTGTCCTAGTATTATCAGGATCTCCTTCTCAATTTGGATATTCAGTTTGTCCAACCAGTTTGTGATAAACCAAAACTGAGAGAGATATTCTAACTTCAGTTTACCCAGCAAGTTAGTGGTAGACATGGCATTATTATTTCCAGAGAATTGACTCAAGGCTCATGTTATCTTTTCACCACCCTTAATCCCACTTATCATAAGATGTTTATCTTTTTGTTTTTCACATAGTTTATGAGGCCTTTATGAGTACAGAATAGTCTGTTGTTCTTTGTCCGGCTCTGCTTTACCCTAATTTCTACTTGTCCAGATGATGTCTGACTCCAGGCAGAATGAGGGAGGATGTCATTCTTTTCTTACTGTGGATCACATGTGTATTGAAGATGCCATGTGGATCGAGATGTTTAATCCTTCCTTGGTATTTCAGAGCCACAGTTAATTTTTTGAGTCAACATGGACAACGTAATTTAGTCTTCTGATCTTTTATAGTATTGGCTTAAAATGTATTTTATGAGGCAGCCACCCAGGGTCATCCCTCCACTGGCAACACTCTAGATTTTTGACTGGCAAGCAAACTTCTTAACATTAGTATTTTTAAAACTTCTTTTTGGACTGCAATCCTCAATAAGAAATGTATCCTTTGCTTCAGTGCAGTACACTCTGTGTGTGTGTGTGTGTGTGTGTGTATGTAACAAGGCTCACAAAACAATATTTAACCTTACAACATGTATGTTCTCTATTATTTTAAAAAATACTGGTTTTAACACACTGGATTGGTTTTTTATGACCACAAATGGGCTGGAACCTACAATGCAAGTAATGGCATCTTATCGAATTGGGATTTTTAAGGCTCATTTTTCTATTAGTGTACTGCCTCATGTACACAGACATATTTGAAAGAAAATAAGCATTAAGCATGAAACTTCACTGTACGTTATTGTTATTTTAAATGGATCCTTCAACATAGTGTAGTATGTTTGGAGAGGGGAAATTGGAAGGGTTTTTCTGAGGGGATTTTGATGGTAACAATTATCAAGTGAAAGTTTGAGAGAGAAAAATAATTCTGTCCAGCTCTGTTCTAAGTTCTAAATTTTATGGCATGTTAATAGTGCTTAGACGGGATGTTAAAAAAATTATTAGAGTAAACATAAGCCAGTTTATTGTTGGTTTGTAGCCTATTAACATTTTATATATATTTTTCTTTTACTGTGAAACAGATGTAATAGACAAATTCTAGGACTCAGACTCCTAGCCCCTAAAAAGGCTAGAATGGGAGATTGAGAGATTGGATGAGGTCCCTAAGTGTCCTGTAGGGATATAGACTTCAAAACTCTGGTGGGATGATTAAGCCTTCCATAGAAGCTTTTAATTTTCACTCCTGATAGGAGGAATTTTTCTCCAAAAGAGAATTCGTACACATAATATTTTGCAAATGATCAATGCCCAAATCATCTTGAGAACATACTCAGTTCTCTGGTTCATAAAATGTAGAAATGCATTTATTATGACAGATCTTTTACGGCTAGAAAATCTGATTGAGAAGGACATATTTTCAGTCATCTAATTATGCATCTAGTTAATATCAGAATAATTCATTTTCTATAATTTGAGTAATTTTATACAATTAATGTACTGCTAATAGCAACATTGAATTCAAATCAATGCCAGCAATGGCAAGAGACCAAAATGCATTAATTTATGTGGTAAAGCAGAGACAAGTAGGACTCTGAATTCTAGGTCATTAGTGACTATTGACAGATGAAGTTTCCTTGAGTCATTCTCTGAGTTGGGCTCATATTTTTGGCACCAAATAGAGAATATTTCCCCTAGTGTACATTTTCCCTATAATTGTTTTAGTTTCAAACTGTCCCAATCAGTTTGGTCATTGATCCCATTGCCCGCTGGACATCTTTAAGTTGTCATAATTATCTGAAATTGTACCTGAGTAAACCAGAACCTTCATCCCATCAAAGACAAAAACAAAAACAACCTGTTTTACTTCTTATATTTTATTTATAGGTGTTACTACATTTAACATTTCTTATCCACAATTCCAAAACTGAAAAAAAAAAAAATCCCTGAAAACCGAAATGTTTTTGGTAACTCATTTGTCAGCAAAACTTGAACTCAATTTTCTACAAAACCTAAATGCACTTTCGGGAAGCTATTTATTGTCTATTCCACTTGGTGGGATGTGTCTTGCTACGGACATCCTGCTATATTTGATTACATGGTACTGTTCCAGGCACTGCTGGGGGTACACTGTTATATTGGATATGTAAACGATATCTCCTTTCTAACATCCAAAATATTCTGAATTTTTTCAAAATATTCTGACTTTTAAAACATATTTGGCTTCAGGGATTTTGGAGAATGACTTATGGATCTGCACAGCTATCCGACTGTCATGGCAGAAATCCAGGGTCATTTTTTTATTCTCTTTTCTTAACCTCCACAACTATCAGATCACTGAATCTGTTGACGTTTTCTGCCCTTCTTTCCCCCACAAATTCTACTTCTGCTCTAGTTCAGGGTCTCATCAACTCTTATCTGGGGTACCATAGCCACCTGCTACCTAATATCTTAGCAGATGGTGTTAAGCTCAAATCCATCCTCAGCAGAACCCCTCAGCTAATGATCTCTAAAAATGTAAGCCTGAATTTCTCTCTCCTCTGCTTAAATCTGTTAATAACTTCTCATAGCTCAGGATAAGAACCCATGGCCCTTAAAATGGTCCTACAGAATCTGACCCTTGCTTAACTATGGATTTGCACTCTGTAAACCAAAATTTTATATTCCAACAACAGATTTCATTGTTTTTCCTGTGTGCTTTTCTCTTGTTTATCTCCCCTGCTAAGATACCTTCCTTTCATCTTTACCTCTATAACTCTGATTCTTAAGACTCCGTTCTCACCTCACTTAGGAAATTGTATCCCTCCCACCACACACACACCCCAACATACACCTGAGCTGGGGGGAGATGTCCTATGCATAATTCTACCATGCACTTTACATATATGAATTATTATAGTCTGCTTTTGTGTTTGTACACACACACACACACGCACGCACACACATACCCCTTTAGATATATGCAAAGCATGGAATATTTCTCTTTCCTCTAAGCCTAGTGTGAAATAAAAATATTAGGGTAAAAGTGGCACAGGGAGGGGAGAGGCATAGGGCAAGCAGGATATTTCCTTTTTTATGGGCAACAACCACAGAAATTGAGGAGTTAGGAAACTTGTTTCATGTACTTAATTAGCCTATTGAATTTAGATTGCTGCTATTTCCATCTTATTCCTTTGAATTCTATATTATTTTTGTGCCTTTTGGTTTTGTTCCAAGACCTGGGTTTTACCATTTAGAAGTGAAGAGTTAACTTTGTGATTGAAATGTCTTATAGTTTTTGTTTATGAATGTTTTACAACATTGCTATTGTTAAGGAGTTAAGGGGAGCAGCTTTTACTTAAGTCATGATCAGACTAGACAAAAAAAAAAAGGGCATTCTGTCAGTTTTACTTCTTACGTAAATACTTTTCAAATCTATCTGCTTTTCTCCATTCCTGTTACTACCACCATCCCTTGCCTGAATTTTTGCAAATGGCCTCCCTATTAATTATCTGAATTCTTCCTGGTTGCTTCCCCATGCTAGACCCAGAGAGATCTTTCAAAACATTCAAAACTGCTCAAAGCCCTTCATTACCTTAGGATAAGGCAAACTCCTTGACTCAGCCTAAAGGCTTGGCATGATTTTACTCCTGCGTAGTGTGCACACCTCTGTCATGTTACTCTGTTCTGGTTCTGTTAGCCTTTTTTTTATTTTCGTGTTCCTCCTGCCTTTGTCTTTTCTTGGAGAGTCACCGTCCCTGCCTGGGACTCTCTTCCCTCCTCTTTTGGCCTAACTAGCTAAAACTCATCTTTCAGATTCCAGGTTGAACTCTGCCTTTCCAGCACTAAGTAGAATTTTTCACCAGTCTTCCCCCCCCCCCCACAACTGAGGATTAAAGTGAAGACTGTAGTCTCAAGAAATAAAGTCCGACTTAGTACCTGGGAGTGTTAACTTTGTGAGTTTTCTCACAAAGGAAGCAGACTTTAATATGTGCCTCATGTTTTTAAAATTAGTTTTTAGTCATTAATGTCTTTGTATTTTTTATTAAGTAACAAAAGCTAATATTTGTTGTCTTAATAAGTATTAGCCCTTGTTTACTATTTTACTATTGAGCCCTTATGTGCCAGGCATATTTTAAGCATTTTACATGAATTAAACAGTTAATCTTCAAAGCCACTCAGTGAGGTACATGCTATTTTTCTCCCTATTTTAGAGACAAGAAAATTGAGATATTAAGTAATTTGCCTCTGTCTACGAGGTTAGTGAAATGTCAGAGCCAGTATTCAAATCCAAGCTGATTCCAGATCCTGTACTTCTGTCCTACTTATATGTAAATAAAATTAGAAAGAATTATTAAAAGTCTCACAACAGCAACAGCAACAAAAATCCACTCAACTCTTTTTTTATTTATTTAACTTATTGTGGAGATAAAAATGATGCTTTAATGTGCAGAGATACAGGTTATCATTCTACTAGCATACTAGCATATCTGTGGGATCCCCAGGATCCCAGTGTTAGGCTCCCTGCTCAGAGGGGAGTCTGCTTCTCCTTTTCTCTCTGCTTTCCCCCCTCCCCTCCTGCTCTCTCACTGACTCTCTCAAATAAATAAATTTTCTAAAAAAATTAAGAATAAAAAAAAAAATCCAGTCAACTCTCATCTCCCCCAGTCCTGCTGCCTCCGGGCAACAACTTTAACCCACTGAGCCACCCAGGCGCCCCGGGCAACAACTTTAAACTTTTAGGTGTTTCTTCCAGTATTTGCCTTTTGCAATAATATGCATATACTGCTATTTCTTAATTTATCAATATTTGATATTATATACTGCCCATTAAAATGGATAAATATCTAGCTCTTTTACACACATACCCTTTGCTCTCCCTTCTTCCACCTCCCAATGTAATTCTCACATTTTTTGTTTCCATTTTAGTATTTACTTATGATTATTATGTACATATTGTTTACTAAAGAGTTATGCAAGTGTATTGTGAGTCTGAGTAAAATTTTTTTAATCATGGAGTTAAATAATTAATCCATTTAAGAAAAAGATAGCCTGGTTTTCCCACATATCAATTTCTATTTCTATATACTCCCACATCTTCTCAGTATGATTTTTCCACATAATCACACCAATTTATTGGTTTCTTCTGAAGTTCTCTATCCTCTTGTTCAAATTTGGACTATTGCTTTCTAGACCTGTTCCATAGCAGTTGTTTGGGATTTTTCTTTACTGACATTTCTGATGGAGTCCCTTTTTCTTACAAATGGATGGTTTTGTTGTTTATTTACTTTCTCATATAGATGGAATACATTTCCCAGTAGCTTCTTGGGAAATGATGAATGGAATTAAGAAATTTGAGATATTATCTGTCAGAAAATCTTTATTCTACCTTCAATTTTTTTCCAGCTTATTTTTTAAGTAGTTACTCTATTCACATAGTCCAAAATTTTAAAAAAATTAAGGAGGTATATATGATAAGTCTTCCTTTCACTGTTGCCCTCTGACACCTGGTTTTCCTCCCTGTGAGCAAACAATGCTTTCTTTATATATATGTGCATATGTGTATGTATATAATACATATGTTGCATACATAGAAATGCAAATTAATCCTTTTAAAATTTAACTTATTGTGGAGATAACCTAATTATCAGCATATAAAGTACCTTGTTTGTTTTTAACTTGGCATAATAGTCCATCATATGAACCTATCATGATTTATTTATCTATTGCAATTTATTCTTCTTTCGGTAGAGTTGTCGGTTGTTCCGGCATTTTGATGTTGGATACTAGCATATTAGCATATCTGTGGGGTAAATTTCTAGAAGTTATCCTTATACCTGACTGATACATTGATGGAGTCAAGTAGTATGAGACCTTGAGAGTTTGATAATTTGGAGTCAGATGGGTAGGGGAAAGGGTAAAAGAACACCTGGTACTAAATACCTGATGGCAGAGTGGGTCTTTCTGGGGGACCATTAATAGCAGAGAGAGGGCTTCTTATGGAAATTATTATTTTCTTTGTTTTATTTGAGCTTTTTGACCATGACCTTTTTTTTTTTAAAGATTTTATTTATTTATTTGACAGAGAGAGATCACAAGTAGGCAGAGAGGCAGGCAGAGAGAGAGGAGGAAGCAGGCTCCCTGTTCAGCAGGGAGCCTGATGCAGGACTCGATCCCAGGACCCTGAGATCATGATCTGAGCCAAAGGTAGAGGCTTAACCCACTGAGCCACCCAGCCGCCCGTGTGACCTTCTTTTTTTTCAGATATGACCCATCTCTTTGAACTTAAGATTTGTTGCTGTCATTACCTCAATCTCCTCATATTCATTATCCTCTATCATTACCTCTTTTAGCATTCATGGTCTCTTGCCCTATTATTTTAGCTCCAGGGTCTTCCTCTGCAGATAATCCAGAACAGAAAACACTCAAGTCAAGAACCCATCTTTACATACTTCACCATTTAACAACCTTCCCAGCTTTCACTTTGATTCATTTGCTGAAGTCAGCTAACCCTAACTTCCAGATCTCTTCCCAAGTCTCCACAACCCTCCTATTCAATCTCTCATGTGGATTACTTTCAATAGTCTCCTAACCACCTTCAGTCTTCTTTCTGGCATGCCCCCTCCTCTCCCAAAATCCATATTCAGCATAGTTTCAAGAATAATTGTTTTAAATTTCAGTTGTGGGATTAGGTCATCACCTTACTTAAAATCCCTCAGGGCCTCTCCCCTTTGCCTAAAGAATTAAGTACAAATCCCACAGAATTAGGTACCCCTCTCTTCCGTGTATGGAGCTTGGCATTCAGCATTCTCATAGGCCTCACTGTGTAATTGTCTGTGTATGGTCCTGAGGAAAATTATCCTGTTTGAGGCTGGCATTTGAGAGGAGAATTAAAGTATATTCTGGCACTGGTTTATTTCCAACTGAAACATGTTTTAATAAGACATTTTCATTCTTTCTCCATCAGGGGTGGGTGATGAAGGAATTTCAGATCGTAACTAGATAAATGGAGAGATATTGTATGTTTCAAAATAGGTGCAAGTATTGCCTAATCTCAAAGGCAGACATTGCTTTTATGCCTTTTTTTTTTTTTAATGATGTTATGGATTTGTGAAGGACTATTTGGTTCTTTTACATTTGGGAATGTGGAAGTTAATGGAGACTGGGTAAGTATAGGGAAATACATAAATTTCAGGTTGCAGCCTTTTTGGATTTCTAGACCAAGAGTTGGCAAACTACAGCCTTTGGGCCAAATTCTATCCATCACCTGTTTTTGTAAACAAAAATCTTATTGGAACTAACTATGCCCATTCATATGTGTATTGTGTATGACTACTTTTGCAAAATAAAAATAGAATTGAGTAGTTGTAATAGGGACCACACAGTCCACCAAGTAAAACATATTTACCATTTAGTCCTTATAGTAAGTTTGTTGACACTTTTTCTAGAGAAGGATGGAAGCCAGAGAGGTGGAGGATGATTACCCATTGAATTGTAGATAAGCTTGTAGAAAGGTGAGTGCTAAGTGACAACCATTGAGCAGCAAGCAGTCTTACTCACTTGCTCCCCTATTCCTCTATCCCTTAAAATTCTGAGGCCTCAAAAGGGAAAATGAGTGTATAGAAATTGTCTACTACTTGTGAGTTTTGGGACTCCTTCATAAAAGGAATGTTCACTGAACTTATTGTGTGCAACCTGCATGCTCACCCTCCGACTATGTTCCATGACAAGGCCCAGTACACTCTCCCTGTACTAAGATATTGAGAAAAACATTAGTGAGGGAAGTCCCTGCATTAGGGGAAAAAAAAATCTGTGGTTGTTCTCCTTTGTAGGCCATTAAGATTGGCTCTCTGGTTACAGTGGAAATGATGGGATACCATAGTAGCAGCAGACAAGTAGCAGCATTTATTTAGTCACCAAAGACAAAGTAGGGATATATACAATAACGGAAATCAGAGACAGAGATGTAATCAGAAGGCATAGTTTTGCAAATGGGGTGAATGAAATAGATGGGCAGTACCACAGTATCACTTTGTGTATATACCAGAAAAAACTCTAGGCCTGGTGGCAAAAACATTGACTTTTGTTGCCACAGTTGAACATCATTACCTCTCACCCAAGTTTGCAAATGTAAGTTAATTCTCAGGCCCAGAGCCCTTCGATTGAAGTTGAGGCCTAGTCTTGAGGAAGGCTGTACAATTGCTTCAAGCATACAACACAGATCTTCCTCAAAAGCTTTCTTCAGAGGGACCTGTAGCTATGCTTTGGGGAGAAGAAAATACTCAGACCTTTCATACTAATTCCTAGGGAGCCAAAATACCCTTTGTGGGCTTCCAGTCATAATGGGGAATTATAATAGTTAGGTAATAGATGGAGTCTTCACTCAAGTCTGACTCATAGGGGGCCCAGGTGTCAGAGATCTACCTTGTGCTTATTTCCCCATTTCCTTAATGTATAATTGGAGTAGACATTCTGGATGACTGGCAGAATCCCTATATCCGTTCTCTAAGTCATAGACTGAGGACCATTCTGATAGGAGAGCTAAGTGGAAGACCTTAGAACTTCTCCTCCTTCTAAGATAGTAAATCAGAAATAATGCTGTATCCCCAAAGGAATTGTTGCAATCAGGGCCACCCTCAAAGCTTTGAAATAAGATTTGAGGTATCTGTCACATCTCATGTAACTCACTTATTTGACCTGTGCAGAAGTTGGATGAATCTTAGAGAATGAATGGACTATTGTAAACTTAATCATTGGTGATTCCAAATGTGCTTGCTGTCTCAGATGTGGTATCTTTACTTGATATAATCAACACAGCCTCTGGCATTTGGGATGTAGCCATTGACTTGGTTAATTGCTTTTTCTCCATACCAATTTATAAGGACCACCAAAGGCAAGTTCCTTTTATCTAGCACAGCCGAGGCCAGGTCAGTTCTCCTGTTCTAGAAATCTCAATTATCCCAATAATCCACAAAATATCACATTGATTTACTATGTTGGTAATATTATGTTGATTATATCTGATGAACAGAAAGTAGCAAGTACTTTAGATGTCTTTGTGAAGTATATGAAAACCAGAGGGTAATCAGGCCCACAAAAATTCAGGAGTACTTCAGTAACATTTCCAGGCATTCAGTTGTCACTATACTTAATAGACCTTAATATTTTTGGAGGCAACATTTTCTTCTCTCCTTCCCATTTTCTTTTTTTTTTTTAAACAAATGATTACATTGAAATTGTTAGATGTTTATAATTTAGTCTTTAGGTAACAGAATATTAGGTGGGATTGTGACAGAATTTGAAAATTCACACTGTCACAGTAATGGGTACAATGGCTATTGGCATTCTACATTTCATTTTGAGGTTTCCTCTTCAGTTGTAAGGAGAGTGTTTGCATCTTGTTAGGTGGAATATAGAGTTGTTTTGTTATTGTACAGGAGTTCAAATGTGTGAGAAAGTGTGCATATGGAAACTGAGTAATCAAAAGGGTAGACTATGCTGTTATCAATTTATTGTCTCTCAATTTCAAATTTATTCTCTTCTTCTCCATTCTCTTCTGATCCATTCTGTAATAATGGATCAGGGCCCTGTAGATATTTCTCCTTTGCTGACTGGCATTGATGTTAAGCCTTATCAATAGAGGGCACTGGAGGGACACTGAAAGTAAAGGTGCCTCCCTTCCTGGTTTCAGGGTGGCTTCCTGGTTAGGCTCTTTCTGGGGAGACTTTTTCTCTACTTCTCAGCCTCCACATAGTTTTCTCTAGTGTTAGGTAATTGCATGGTGCATCTTTCTCTAGAGCTGGCACACCCCGGCCTCTCTGCTTTCCCCGGAGCTTGACTTGGGCAGTAGTGTTGTACCCGGAATCATAGACATCATGGACCTGTTCCCTAGCCTAAGTCACCGATCCTCACACTCTCTGTGTAGCACCACAAATATGCACACTGGGGGCCCCACAGAACTGGGTTTCCAGGGAGCCTGCTGCCCAGTTTTATTCCAGCGACCAGCCTGGCACCGTATTGGCCCAGGCTAGACATGAAAGTGCACTAGACTCCTGTAGAGGACAGCGTCTTAACTCCAGGGGCCATCCGCACTCAGAAGCCAACAGTTATCCTCTGCACATAGCAAGTTCCAGGGTTTGACACCTTCCTATGAATGGCTTCTTCTGGGACTGCAGAGGGCAGTTTTTGGGGCAAGTCTCACTAGTGAGACACATCTCTCACTTTTCCACCATCAGGGAGCCAACACTGTACTCTCTCTGTAGAGATCTCTGGTACTCAGTGCTGGTGAGGGGAGGTTTCCTCCTCGGGCCCTCATCTCAGCCTTGTGCGTAGTGGTTGCCCCTTATGTCTACTACTGTATTATTTACAATTCTCTTTCACTCACTAACCAATTCCCTGTTACTACAATCCTCTCTTAATAATAGCTTAAACTTTCCTTTTTCAAATCAATATGTAGTTTCTGTCTCCTTGCTAATCCAAGGACCATTGATTATGTTTACAAGGTAAATACACAGACAAATCTTTTAAAATGTAGTCCTTCTGCCCAGAGGAAGTACTAGGTAAGTGGGTAATCTATGAGACCACTCACATCACTCCTCAAAATTCCTCTACTGTCTACTATGCCATAAATTATCAGTATATATCTTTCATAGTTGCTGATTCATTGACAGTAGCTGAAGAGTATGTGAGCTCCTCTTCACCACCATCCTACCCTCTCTCCAAGGGGTATTATAGTTCCATAATTACTTGTTTGCTCCAAGCTGTCAAGGTAGAATTGGCTGGTCCACAAATCAAGAGCCTGTCTGTAACCTTTCACCTTCGAAGATAATATTGTTAACAAAGATACTTATCTGTCCAGGTTTAGCTGAGAAGTTGGATGTTTGACCACACGCTTTTCTGTATTAAAATCTGTGCCTCTAAGTTGTTGGAGATCAACTCTCTCACTAGGCTATTTGTCACATAACCTGCAGATACTACTGTTCAGAAAATTATCCTACTCTTTGACAATTACATGCAGTTAGCTGTCTGCTGGTGGCATTTTCCAGCCAGCCAGAGCAACTCTACTTTTTCTTTAGCTGGGATCTTTGGGATATTTCTGGCTCCTCCTCCTGTGAGGCAGCATGTAGCCACCTCAGTGCAGTTTGTTTTGCATCAGTGTTTGTCACCTGTCATACATCCAGAAGTCACTTCCTGCTCAGAAGAATTGCAGACAAGGATGTGGACACGGACTTAAACATAATCAAAACTAACAAACCATAATAGCAAGTCACTGTGAAATTTGATTTTACCAATGAATACAAGCAGAAATGACTTCCTGCCGTTCTTCCCTTCCCTAACCAGCAGATGAGGGCATTAATAAAATTTCTGCCCAAGCACATAAGGTTTATCATTAGGACAAGTTTTTTAGTTGTTGCTTTGTTTTTTAAATTTGATTAGGAAATCTAGATGATAATGTGTGGTAATGATCCAATATGTGTTAATTTTGCAATGTTGTACTCTTCTTAATCTATACTACATTTTAGGTATAGAGTTTTGTAATTTTTTGCTTTTTGTGATTACCCTCAACTCTTTATAGCATGCTTTAATTTATGTGGTAGCAAGCAAGTTTCATATACCAATTATGCTTTGTGCCAGTTAAAGTCACCTGGAACCCGACCTTAAATCCCTGCGGACGTAAAGGTTTATTGTCAGGAATACAGGAACAAGAAATGGAAAGAACCACTTTCCTCTTATTTTATGAAATGTTACTTTCATGTGCAGTTATGAAATGTTCTTTTTTCACTGCTTTAGAAGATTCCTTTAGTTGGAATTTTTAAATTAAACTAACAACTACTGTTTTTGCAATGTGTCCTTTTCCACCTGGAAGGGACAACAGAGACTAAAGATGGGTTTTATCTTGATCTTTTCCCATTTGAATCTGCATTTAAACAACATCCTCAGGTGATTCATTGTCATGGCAGAGTTTGAGAAACCATAGTCTACATAACTGGTAGCCACAGCTTTGTAGTTAGATTATTTAAATTTGTGGTATTTCCGTTCTTTCTGTTCAGAGAGAAAGATATTTTTACCCCAGAGAATAATCCATTGATTTTAACCCAGTCTCACAGACTGTTAGATGCATGCATATTATTTTAGCCTTTTAAAATACCATTTTGTGGATATTTTTATTTATTATTAATGCCCTCTTGTAATGTCTGCATATAAACTAGCATATAGATTGATATTCTTTAAGACCAGAGGCCTCTGCATTTTATTTTTTTCTAATTTTAGACATTTATACTTTAGAATTTAGATGGTCTTTGAGTCTAAATTTTTCCTAGTTTTAAAAAATGATTTCATGGTATTTCTACCTCCTGTGAATCTGATGTTTTGTAATGAGCAAATGACCATTTTAGATAGGTGTATTTAAAGGTTTCGAAAGAGTACAATAAGAACAGGACTTTCATCTGCTAGTCATTTCTAGATCCTGGATTTGCTGTTGTGTTGGTTTTTGTTCTTTCATCTCTGAAACTTCTGAGTTTAATTGGAAGTTGATTCTAGGAGAAATTTGTTTTGTTTCACTGGCTGTTTTCACATATATCTTCAAATTTGGTAAGTAGTGACATCTAGGAACATGATGTTAATCCCAGGAATGGGAATTAAGAATCCTGATTTTCTTTAACTCATTTGTTTATTGTGTTGTATTATGTGTTTTATTGTTCAGAGTCTGATGGGAATAAAATATTTTAAAAATGATTTTACAACACCATAATTTGCAATAAAACCCCAGTGCCTCATTTATATCAGCATTAATCTCTAAGCCTTTTCAGGAAACTTTGGGTCATTCGTGCTTTGAATTTCATCTAATCTCTCTAAGTCAAAATAACTCTTGCTCATTTTATATCAAGAATCTATTTTGAAAAACCTGTCTTTGGAATATTAGAAATTAATAGTGTGGTTGCCTTTGGATAGATGCAGTCCTTTTCTTATCAGGTGCTGGTTTTGATTTGCCTAAAGTCTTTTGACCTAGACCAGTGATTCTTAGCACCTGCTGCCCTTTAGAATTATCTAGAGAGCCTAAAATAGCAACAAAAACAGGCCCTATGTTCTGCCCCTCGAACAATTAAATCAAACTCTCTAGAGGGGGAAGCCTAAGGCATTCTTTTTAAAGAGCTTTCTAATGTGTACCCAGAATTGAAGACCACTGATAGAGATGCTTAATGTTGAGTATAATTTTCATTAATGGAAGCCTGATAGTGCACATTATCAGCAAAGGACAAAAAGTCATATAAAAATCCCTGGGAGATTTATGGAATCTTCAAGTGATCAGCAATTGATAAAAGAAGACTACTCCCTTCTGATATAATCTGAAAAGAAGAAAGCACCCTCAAAGACTCAAAGGAGTCTTTGAGTAGACTCTGCTACTCAAAGGTCTCAATCTGTGAATCCTCCATTTTTAAAATCTACAGTCTCATCCTGAATCTTTATTTCTAAAAATATCCTCTGAAAACAGTTGTTTTTTTTCCTTTTTAGCTCATTTGTCCAAAAAACCTTACTTGATACGAAGCTATTTGTAGTTCTTTCCTTAGGTTTTTCCCTTATCTCCTTACATTTAGAATATCAATTCTTTTTTATTTTAAGATTTATTTATTTATTTTAGAGAGAGAGCATGCGAGCAGGGTTGGGGCAGAGGGAGAGGAGGAGAGAGAATCCTCAAGCATACTCCCCACTGAGTGCAGAGCCTGACTCAGCCCCATCCCAGGACCCCAAGTTCACAACCTGAGGCAAAATCAAAAGTCAGCTGCCTCACTGATTGAGCTACCTAGGAGCCCCTAGAGTATCAATTTTTGATCCTAAATATCTTATTTCAGGTAACTTCAGTTTAAAGCTTAGTAATTTAGATCACCAAATTAGTAATTTAGATCAAATTTGAACACAGCTGGGAGAATGCTACTGTTCCACTTAAAAGAAGGGCATTGGCCAAGCCCCTTAATCTGTTTGACTCTCAGTGTTTGTCAGTAAAATGGGAATGACCTCATAAGATTGTTGGAGGACTAAATGAGAACCTGCGTGACGTTAAAGTGTCAGGGACCTAATCAACATTTAACAAAAAGGAATTATTGTTTTATTATTTCTAATAATATATGTAATCTTGGCCCATCTTCTTTCCTTTTCCGGTCAAACCTATACTGGGTATTCACTGTGTCACCAACCTTCTGGTAAGGGCCAGAAAAGCACCGATGAATAAGGGAGACACTATCTGTGTCCTTCATGTGTTTTCCTTGCCTCCCTCATTGGAGACATCCTAAATGAAGACTTACTAATTGAGTGACTTCCTTAGATAGACAAACACACCCAACGATAGGATTATTTGCCCTATTGATGAAGAATTTCTCTAGTGTATAATTTATTCCTAAAAACTTTCTTCCAGCTACCTCATTAATTCTGTCCTTCTTTCTCATTCCACACCCTACCCACAAATATGATTTCTGCCATGTAATGTTATCACTGTTCTAGAAGTATCTAGTTCTGTCATCTCCCTTTATACTTTCCCGCACTCTTTCCTGGTTTATGTGTTGTTAAAACACCCTAAGGAGACCAGCTCATTCCTTGTCAAATTCCTGATCTAGCTTACATCTGGTTGCTCAGGAGATCTAGTATCACTAGCAGCACTGGGGAAGGGAATTTTTTGGGTTGACTCAGGGACAGGAAGGACAGTGAACATAGGTTGATTTATATCTATTTATCAGACTGTGGTTAAAGGTGATCAGGTAGTAATTCATAGGTGATAATTATCCTATGAAGCTTCAACTTTTACCTGTTCTTATCTTCCTAGAACCTCTTAGATCAGGTTGTTGCCCTGTGAGTCTGAATGCACCCTAGATTCTAAGCCCTAGATCTTGGAGGCAAGACTGTAACTAGTCTAGGGATTCTCTGCCAATGTTCATTCCTGGTTGCCCTGTGAGTCTGAATGCACCCTAGATTCTAAGCCCTAGATCTTGGAGGCAAGACTGTAACTAGTCTAGGGATTCTCTGCCAATGTTCATTCCTGGTTGCCCTGTGAGTCTGAATGCACCCTAGATTCTAAGCCCTAGATCTTGGAGGCAAGACTGTAACTAGTCTAGGGATTCTCTGCCAATGTTCATTCCTGGTTGCCCTGTGAGTCTGAATGCACCCTAGATTCTAAGCCCTAGATCTTGGAGGCAAGACTGTAACTAGTCTAGGGATTCTCTGCCAATGTTCATTCCTGGTTGCCCTGTGAGTCTGAATGCACCCTAGATTCTAAGCCCTAGATCTTGGAGGCAAGACTGTAACTAGTCTAGGGATTCTCTGCCAATGTTCATTCCTGGTTGCCCTGTGAGTCTGAATGCACCCTAGATTCTAAGCCCTAGATCTTGGAGGCAAGACTGTAACTAGTCTAGGGATTCTCTGCCAATGTTCATTCCTGGTTGCCCTGTGAGTCTGAATGCACCCTAGATTCTAAGCCCTAGATCTTGGAGGCAAGACTGTAACTAGTCTAGGGATTCTCTGCCAATGTTCATTCCTGGTTGCCCTGTGAGTCTGAATGCACCCTAGATTCTAAGCCCTAGATCTTGGAGGCAAGACTGTAACTAGTCTAGGGATTCTCTGCCAATGTTCATTCCTGGTTGCCCTGTGAGTCTGAATGCACCCTAGATTCTAAGCCCTAGATCTTGGAGGCAAGACTGTAACTAGTCTAGGGATTCTCTGCCAATGTTCATTCCTGGTTTTGCACTAAAGCCTGGACTAGGTCTAGTGCAGTTCACTTTTAAAGATGAACCCATTGTCAAAGAATTAACATCTCTAAAGGGTAAACTGCAGGTTGTAAAATCTATATCCACTTGACATGGATACTTTGTCTATTAACCTGTTTTCCCTTGATTGTCCTCTATTTCATTTTTATATTCCCTCTGCTCTTTCTTTCCAGTTTATCCTTTTTCCTCCCACCCCTTAAATGTAGCTATTTCTCTGGCCTCTTTACTGTGTAGGTGAACTCTTCTGTACCCCAAGACTGACTCCCACATTTTCATCTCTAGCACAGAGCTTTTCTCTGATTTTCAGTCCTATATATCTTTTTGCTCATGAGAACTCATCTTGGAAGTCCTATCAGCATCTCAAATTTGTCTCCCAAACTGAACAGATTATCTAATTCCCACCCCAAGCCTACCCTTCTTCCTGTATTCCCTGCCTCTGTTAATGTCATCACTTTAGCCACCCACCTTCCATTCTTCACTTTCTCTCACCAACGCCTATTTGATTCTGCTTCCTGGGCTCCTGAATTAGTCCTCTCCATTCTTTTTACCTTCCTCATTTCTTTGGTATTCATTGCCTTAACTGGTGCTGAGGAAACTGTGATTTATCTAAAACATAGATATGATTATGAGTCTTTCCTTAAAATCATCCATTTCCTTCCACTCAGAATAAAATTGGTGGATTCCAGACTCATATTGTGTGCTGGTTTTTAAGTGACCTCCCAGTGTCCCCTCCTGCTATTTCCTATCTGTGTCTTCTACTTGGACTGTCCATGACTTACTTGTCTTGCTTTTATGTCTTTGCACCGGTCATTCTCTCTCTCTTCTCTCTTGTCCACCTGCCTAAAAATTGTTTATCTTTCAAGGTTCTGCTCACCAGTGTTATCTTTGGCATAATTTCCCTAACATTTCTGTTTACCTCCCATATTGCTTTCATAGTCTTCCATCTTAGCACATGTCACACTGTTTTGCAGTTGCATGTTTACGTGCTATATTTCATACTAGTCTCTGCTCCTTGAAAGTAGGAGCTATCTTTAATTTGGTAGCCAGAGCCTAGCACAACATTTGCTACATAAGAAATTACACAGCAACAATTGTTTGGTTCTGAAACTATTTATATCATGTCTTCAAGTAATATAAAAAGCTTACCAGGTCATTTTAATTCTTACATTAGGCTCCTAAAACAACTAAAACTCAGAAATGTGGGAATCTCATTTTTATAAGCAATATACATTATAATTATCTTTTGAAGCCGAAGTGTCTGTTCTGTACACACACACATACATACATACATACATGTAGTTTTCCAAATAGAAGCAGTATATAGAACTAACTATTCAAGTTCTGCCTTTTTATTTATTTAGCTTAAAATGTCTTACTATAGGCCAGAGAATCCATCTTAAAACTTGGCTTTTTAATTTTGAATTTAGCAATATCTTTGGAAGAGAAACTGAATAAAGTGTCAAATGTAGTTTTCACTTACATAAATTAAATTTGACTTAAAATATGTTTAGGATTTGGAAAAAGTAATTTTCCTTCCCCTTTGCCCCTGAAAATTTGATTGAGTATAATTGTGCATGGTATGTAATTATGTACTGAATCTCTTTCATATACCTTTTTTAAAACATAATCATAAAGAAAATCAACCTTCACTGTGACTCAGGCTGTCATCAATGTTCTCTTTTTTCTTTTTCTTTCTTTCATTTCTGGTGGCCCATATTAGAGTTTAATAAACATGTTGCTCTGTTCTTAGGGTCAACTGCAAGCAGTATTTTATTAAACCAGTTTCTGCTTTTGTAACTCAAAGTAAGCCAAATCTCTGTTGCCTCTTTAGAATCATTTCAAGTAAATCTTAGTGCCATCTTCTTTTTGCTGTTAGATTTTGTATTTGTGTGAGCTGTTGAAAATAGCTATGGAATAACAATGAGATAGATGCTCTTAATTTTCTAGTCTTTATTGGTTCTGTCAGGATTCACAAGTATTACGAGGTGAACAAATTTGAGAGCATGCCAGTTTATGAGTTTTTAAAGCTGCTTTGTAATCTTAACTGATTCATTTGGAGTAGAGGTTCATAAATTGAGGGCAAATTCCATAAAATAAAAGACACTATTTTAGATGTATGCCTAACAGTACCTATATACCTTTGCTTTCTTATGGATTTCCCCCTTTATTTATAATCAGTTCAATGAAGTCCTTTGGGGCCCTTGGTCATTGAGTTAAGATACCTTTTTAAAAATACTCTAATTTGTTTATAAAAATAATTGTGTGCCTATCATATAATAGATATTTGCCACAGTTTACAAGGTTTTTTTTTTTTTTTTTTTACTGGAGAGAAATCCCTAATATTTTATAGACTCAGTAGATTATAGCTAATTATAGAATGTGTTCTTCCAAAAACGTAATTTTCTTGAGGGCAAGATATCTTTGTATTTTTGTTAACTGTAAGAATACATTGTTTATAGGTTATGTTTAGTTGTTGGTGGAATGAATGAATGGAGCCATGCCTATAGGAATGAATAGCTACTAATGTCATTTATCATTTCTGTTTATAGGTATTACCATTTAATGAAGTCTTCTTGCCAGCAAATCTATGATAAAAAATATAAGTAACAGAGGAAACTATAACTGTTATTTGTCAAGTGGCAAGCTTTTAATGTCAGAATGGCTCACGTGAAACGACTAGTAAAATTATATCTTAAAAGACATTATCATAAAAAGTTCTGGAAGCTTGGTGCAGTGATTTTTTTCTTTATAATATTTTTGATTTTAATGCAAAGAGAAGTAAGTGTTCAATATTCCAAAGAGGAATCAAAGATGGAAAGAAATATAAACAAAAACAAGATGTTTGATTTAATGTTAGAAGCTGTAAACAATATTAAAGATGCAATGCCAAAAATGCAAATAGGAGCACCTGTCAGGCAAAACATTGATGCTGGTGAGAGACCCTGTTTGCAAGGATATTATACAGCAGCAGAATTGAAACCGGTTCTTGACCGCCCACCTCAGGATTCCAATGCACCTGGTGCTTCTGGTAAAGCATTCAAGACCACCAATTTAAGTGTTGAAGAACAGAAGGAAAAAGAACGTGGAGAAGCAAAACACTGTTTTAATGCTTTTGCAAGTGACAGGATTTCTTTACACCGAGATCTTGGACCAGACACTCGACCTCCTGAGTATGTTGAAGAATATTCGTTGTTTACTGTTTAACATTAGTGTTTCGGGGGAGGGAGATTAACTAAGGAATGTGCTTGTTTTTCAGCAATGCTGAAGCAAAATACCAGCAATTGCTGTTAATTTGTTAATTATGTTTTTGCTTATTATTGAGGCTATCCATATCTATGTTTGATGAGGCATTGCAGATGTGAAAAGTTGTTACCTTACAAATTGGAAAACTAAACTTTAGATCTGATTTCTGTAGAACCACAAAGAAATCCTTTATTCTTAAATGCTTTAGTTTTCTAATCTATTAAGTAGGGAATATGGGGCCATTTTTACAGGAAATGTGGGAGGCAGAGGAGCTGTTTCTTTTCCTCTGTGCATTACTATGGAATAAATAGAAATGTTTAAAAAAGTGCCAAGACTTTGGAGCTATTAGATAAGAATATTATATGAACTAAGTCACAGACTTCGTGTCTACTTTCAGTGTTGTAATTGTATTTCACAATGCCCTGTGACCTTTTATAACCTTTCTTTTAAGGAACAATATTGTTAAATTGCTCATTCAATTATGATTTTTTTTCCTCTCCCGTTTTGTTGAGTATCTTATGTATAGAATTGTCTCCCTTTAGCTTCTGAGAGGCCAACATTGCTTTTTATGTCACTCTGTTTATGTGTTATCTCAAGTACACAGTATTTTTACTATCGTTTCCCTCCAGATCCCACTGTGCTCTCCTTAGTTCACCATTTTGTTGTCTTTGAGGTAGTGTTCAGATGCTCTCTTTGAATTCAAATAGGCTAAAATAAATTTTGCCACTTTCAAACCACCTGTTGATTTGTTGGAAGTGTAAGATAGACAAGCTACAAGCAAGCGATGCCCGGATATTTGCTTTCTGGTTGTGGTAGAATTATATTTGGAAGTGAACCTGAAGAAAAGAACTTTTATAGACTTATGACTGTGGCTTCACTCATATTTTTCTAGGCTTATGATCATGAATACCTGTCCTGACTATGAATCCCTCAATATTGAAGTTGTGTAGATTAGACTTCTGTCTCTCTCTTCTAATCTATGTGATTCAAAGTTAAGGTGCTCATCATTTTTAAATCAATGTGTGAAGAAACAAATGTCTGTAAAATATTCTGCCTTTATAATAAGGCACAGAATAGTTCCTTTCTTCTGTTAATGGTTAAAATATAGCATTGCATTTGATTTGGGGAGAGGTCTTGACTGAAAAGCAATCCACATCACAAATTAAGCAGCATAATTTTTATTCTTTAACATGACAGTCAATGTCAGCTCAAGATAAGTTTTTTTCCCCACTGATATAGCATTAGGAACTGCAATAATATTCATTAATGGAATTGTTTTAAGTGAAAAACAACTAAGCACTCAAAACAACTTTTTTCGGATAGGAACTGGATACCTGAAACTGAAGAATTGATAAAGATTTAATACTTTCTTACCTTAAATTTAACCTATGTCAGCAAGGAACACATTTTCTGAAGAACTGCTGATCTCTTCCATGCTCATTAAAAATATAGATCCAGGGTCTCCCAAAGGCAGATGTTCACGTAATTGATCATTTAAGCACACATCTGTATCCCAAATTTTACAAATCGTTTGACTGGGAATATGCAGTCAGTTTGGCAAGTTACTTGATTTCACTACTTTAAATGACATGTGAAAAAGTTTCTAAAGCATAAGTTTAACATGTTTTTTTTATTGTTTCAGAATAAGTGGATTTATGAAATCATACTGTGAAATTTTATTATCACTTGCATTAATGATAAAGCAGCACTTTTACTTGATAGTAGTTATCAGTTAAGCAAATAAATCCTAGCTTAAACTGAGGGAAAGCCTTGTAAGATTAAAGTGATCCTATTTTATTTATGTGAATTTTTGTGAGGTTTTAGATTTAAAATTTCAAAACCTTTTTGTAATTCTCAGTTAATATATTAACTAGTCACATGACAAATAAATGTAGGGGAATTTCTTCTTTAAACCCCAAACTCCCTCCCCAAAATGCTTATAAGACAATTAAGTCATAAGTTTTTTTTTTTAAGGAAAATACCATGGAGTTTTAAATAATTTTTAGTTTATGTTGATTCGTAAACCTTTATGTCTTAAAAATACGAGCTTATATCTAGTCATTTGTTTCTGTGTAATTGTGAGTCAGGAGTAATTATGAATAGGTAGTTTGTGTTTGGACTTTATTTCTAATTGGGAGTTTATCCAAAACTCAAATCATTTGCTGTCATCTGTCAGTGAGGATGAATATGGTTATTTGCTTCTGACTGTGCATATTTATTTGAAATCATGAAGGCACGAGAGAGCAAAATCATTTTGACTTATAACCTTCATCTCCTTTTCTTACTCAGCAGTGTTGACACACTCTGTTAATACTTTATCCTCAATCTAACTCCTTTTTTATCACTACAAATATTCTACCCTAAAGACCTCTTCTCAGAAAAGGATCTGAAACATTCATACTGAGGTATGGCTCTGAGAGTGATTCATGAGAGTTTATAGGTTATCTCTCTTAGGGTGGTCTTCCCAGGCCTCTGGTATCATACTGGGGGCTCTGGTTTCTCCATTGACCCTCACAGAGCTTTTGAAGTGTCCTAGGCTCTTATCTCAATAAGTGAATGATTTACTTCCTTATATTTGGGCTTGCAGAGCACTGTTGGATTGTTCACACTGTTTGTTGTGCCTTTTGACTGTTGTCTAAAATTGTACAACCATTTATCATTTTTAAGTGAACTTAAAGATAGTTATTTTATTTATTTATCTTTACCATAGACCACACATCTTTTGTGTCCCAGGGTCACTTTGGTTTTACAGTGGTCTGAAGCCCTGTACTGCATGTTATATCTTTTGATCCTCACCTCAACTCAGTAGGCAAGGGACTGTGGTCAGCTTCAGTCTCAAAGACTGGAGACCATACAGATCCATCCACACCCAGTGACTTCATATGAAGATTATTTTCATTGAGGAAGACATTATTATAAAAATGAATTCAAGATCAATTTGTAACTAATGTGTTTAATTAATGGGGTAGTACCATTAATCAGTCACAAACTACTAAGGATCTCTCTCCTTGTGCCCATCAATGTTTCATAAGGCAACAGGATCACAGGACTTTGAACATGGATTTAGGATTTTTATTTAAAATTAAGTTTAGTATTTTAAAATGCTAGGTCTTATTTAACTAAACTATGGATCAGATTATTGGAGCAAAGTCTTTAACACAGCATGGCATATAGTAGCAACTTAGTAAGTCTTGCTGAATTGTGAACATAAAAAAAAATAGATTTTATGGTAAGCCATTGTTTCCCTTTTGGTTCAAGTATAGATTACATAAATTGATTTTAAAAACTTGAAAAATATTACATACTTAGGAAAATAATCTCTGCAAAGATATGTATTCATTTAATAAAGTTGCACTATTTAATAAATTGCAAGTAATGAGGAAAATTGATGATTTCTACAAGGAAGGAGAAAAACTTGGTTTTTATTTGAGCATTACAAGTATTTGCCATTTTTACAGGTTGTCTCACTTGTAGGTTATTTTCCTTTTTAAAAATACTCTTTGTGTTTTAGAATTATATTGTTCAGAAAACTTACAATAGCATATTTTAATCCTTGATATGTAATCTTATCAGTGAGCATGATCTCTGTGTAAAAAAGTTTGTTGTGATCTGTTTATATTTACATAACATTAAGATCAACTTACATAGAAAAAATTTGTCCACTATTGTTTCTATGGTGATAAAGGCTAAATAATGATGATATTAGTAATGACATAGCTGTGAAATAAAGTAATAAACTTCATAATTGTTCTTCTACTTCTTTGACTTCTTCTAGATGTATTGAACAAAAATTTAAGCGCTGTCCTCCCCTGCCTACCACCAGTGTCATAATAGTTTTTCATAATGAAGCCTGGTCTACGCTGCTTAGAACTGTCCACAGTGTGCTTTATTCTTCCCCCGCCATCCTGCTGAAGGAAATCATTTTGGTGGATGATGCTAGTGTAGATGGTAAGAAAGCACATGCAAATTAGATTGTTTCCCAAGTAAATCCATGTGATGTTGTCCAAAGTCTATTTTATTATATTGTACTCTCTGTATGCCACCCCAGAACTTGAATATAATACCTCGAATGGTAGGTATGATGGATGAAAGTAGAATCTAAGGGTGTCCATATTTAAATATTTAGAGTTCAGAAATGTATGAAGTTGCCATGATTCATAACTCCGTAGTCCTCAGTGTAAGACTTGTATTGTAAGGCACGGTGGTTAAGAACACAAACTTGAGCCCAGAGTCAGGATGCCTTGGCTTGAATCCCAGCACTGGTCCTAACCAGCTATGTAATTTGGGCAAATTACTTAATCCCTCTATGCCTCAGTTTCTTTCTCCGTAAAATGAGGAAAATGCCATATTTCATCATATTTATTTATTTATTTATTTATTTTTAAAAGATTTTATTTATTTATTTATTTGACACAGAGAGAGAGATCAGATCACAAGTAGGCAGAGAGGCAGGCAGAGAGAGAGGAGGAAGCAGGTTCCCCACTGAGCAGGGAGCCCCATGCGGGCCTCGATCCCAGGACCCTGAGATCATGACCTGAGCTGAAGGCAGAGGCTTTAACCCACTGAGCCACCCAGGCGCCCCTCATCATATTTATTATATAATACATCATTAGTTTGTTTGCCACTTTAATAAAAAACACAGCCAATTAAACAAAGATGCCATTGATTATAAGAAATATCCAATTGTACGGCTTAGAATTGAGGAAATAGTTAAGTAATGCATAACTTCTGGGGTTGTTTCGAATATTAGATGAGTTAATATAAATAATAGACTAATAATATAAATGAGTAGATAAAAATCATTAAAGGGTCACTACATTCTGTTTTATTTTGGCTGCTAAATATTCCAATATTGTTTACAAAGTTAGCTAAATTCTTTAATACATTTATATTTAAAATTATAATTGTTGGTTACTAAATTATACATTTTAAATTGGAATCACAAGGCTAATCAAATACCCTAAGTTGCTAAATTTTCAAACATTACAAGTATTTTAAATACCAATCAGATGCAGATTATTTCAATGGTCAAAAATTTATTCCTGAATGAGTTGAGTTTGGATCCAAATTCTTTTAAGGTCAAATTCCAACTCCAATTCTAATTAACTGTTTCCTCATCTATAAAATGGGGATAGTAATATTCTTTCATCAAATCCAAAGCAACATCTCTTTTAAGATAAACCATTATTTTATGGACAATGAAAAAAAGTTACCGCTTATTAAGTGACATGTCATCAATAACAAGATTTTTCCAGACTTAAGAAATGATAATAAGTGAATAAAGCATAAGATTATTAAGCTGGCTTATTTAATTATTTCTTCATACAATCCTAAACATTTCTATAATTTCAAAATATTGCGAGTGAACTGAGATTATGTTTTAAAGATACATTAGCATCTAGGTGGAATAAGGCTGCTTATCACCAGAGATTTTTGACCTGGATGTGAAACCGATTCACCAAATGGGCAAGTTTTTTAATTCAAGCCCCCTCCTTATGGGTAACACTACATATGGATCTCTGACTTGAATTTCCAATCCTCTTACCTAGGTTATATCACCACTTAATTGTAGTCAACGAATTTACTTATTGCTTAAAATGTTCTGAATTTTTCTGATTCTTTCTGCTTGGTCTGCAGCCCGTAGAGTTTTAAGTGATTAAAGTTCTGCATGTCTCTCATAGGTTTTGTCTTTAAAAAAAAACAAAACAAAAATCCTGCTTTGTTTTTGTGAGCTCTTGTCCTATGATTTTTATTTTGTTTGATTTTTCAAGCAGTGAGAAATTAGGGCCACAGTAAGGCTGCTTTTAGTAAGTCTTCGGTTGAAAGTAACTTCTGTTATTTAATTGTACAGATAAAATTAGTAGACTTAAAGGAAATCAGAAAGAAAAGTGAGGGCCCTGGGTGGCTCGGTTGGTTAAGCATCTGCCTTTGGGTCAGGTCATGATCCCAAGGTCCTGGGATCCAGTCCTGCATCAGGTTCCCTGCTCAGCAAGGGAGCCTGCTCCTCCCTTGGCCCCTCCCCTGGCTCATGCTCACTCTCTCATGCTGTCTCTCTCAAATAAATAAAATCTATTAAAAAATAAAAGTGAGGGCGCCTGGGTGGCTCAGTGGGTTAAAGCCTCTGCTTTCGGCTCAGGTCATGGGATCGAGGCCCGCGTCGGGCTCTCTGCTCAGCAGGGAGCCTGCTTCCTCCTCTCTCTGCCTGCCTCTCTGCCTCCTTGTGATCTCTCTCCCTCTGTGAAAGAAATAAATAAAATCTTTAAAAAAGTAAAAAATAAAAACAAAAATAAAAGTGATATCCAATCATAATCTTCCTACTTCATTTTAATTTTTCTATTTCTCTAAATAACTGCCTAAATAAACATGTTTATCTAATTATATCCATGTAAGAAATCAATTTTGAAATCTGACATTTTCATATAATATTATTATTGGCCCATTTCTTTCACCTTCAGAACTTTATTTTTGATGACCATGATGGACTAGATGCATTTCACTCACTCCACAGTGTTAGTATATATCACACTGTAATGAGTATCCTTGTGCTTATGTTACTTTCCTCTATTTGAATTGTATCTTTGGGTAAGTTAGATTTCTTGGTCAAAGGGCCTGGATATTTTTATAATTCTTTATTATAATTAATAAATTTGCAAGTTTTCTTGGTGAGGGAATATCTTTGCATACTAATATAATTAATTTGTCTTATTGAATAAATGGTCTATCTAATAATGAATACCCAATGTGGAAAATGTGTCCCCAGTCACTGTAAAGGAGTGTGTGAGGTAGAAACGATAATCCCTGATTCCAGTTGGTTTAGGGAAAAGCAGCAAAAATATGTAGATAATCAAGTCATAGGAATAGGTAAGTCCCAATGATAGTAAAACAAAAAATAATCAGCATTTTCAGAGCATAGACCATGTGGTAAGTCCTGTCTTAAATGCTTTATTTGTATAGCAGTCTTTCATTTTATCCTCCCAGCAATCCCCTGTGAGGGTGTTAGCCCCAACTTAGAGATAAAGTGAGGTACAGGTAAAATAAAATAACTTACCTAAAGCCACACAGCTAAAAGTAATGGTGCTATAAATAGATAAACCCAGGAGATCTGATTTCACAGCTTTGTGCTCTTAGCCTCACAAAAAGATGGGTATGGATGGGGATTAATTTTAAGGGGCAGATAAAAATTTATAGGAAATTCAGAATTTGTGGGTAAATAAAAAATTCCTTTAATCAAACAGTAGGACAGTTTACTGAAGGAATCTGTAGTGACTCCATTAAAAAGAAAATCAATCCCCATTAAGGCCTTTGAAATGTTTTTATATGTTTCTATTTTACAAGTCAAGTCTATGGTTAAAACAGGAATATCCATGATTTATATTTTAAGACAAATTACAATCCTACTTGTCTTTCAGAGAATTAATTCTGAGGTACGTAGAAGGTAGTTAAAAAGTTAGTCTCTTACCCTGTGGCAACAATGTTTAGATTTATTTTCTACAGAAGTTGTTCCTGGACTCTTACCTCCTCTATGAATGTTCAGTCTTTGAATAAGCAACTCATTTATCTGTACCACTGGAGAATAGGAAGAAAACATATATAATCACAGATAAAGTCATCTGTCATTAATACTTCTGAAATTCGGCAGAAGCAAACATCTACCCTTGGATATTTATTGATGTTCTCAGCATTCCCAGATCTTTCTGAGGCTGTAGAATGGGCCTAAGAAGGCCACCTGAAGAACTATATTATATACTCAAAAAAGAACCATGAGTTTAATGGTGAAAAAGCAGACTTAAGAAGTTGTTTCAACATATGAGCAACACCTGACTGATGTGATTGATGTGTTTTCTTTTACCTACTGTTTTAACTCTTGCTTCTCATGTATCTCATCCAAATTGGAATGTTGAATATCTTAAATTATATACCCGTTAATAAGATTTAGCCTTAAATTATATATCCATTAATAAGATTTAGGCTGTTTTAGCTTTATTCCTCACTTACATGCTCCTTTCTTCTGTCATATTTTTACTGGAAAAAAAAATGTGTGTCATGGGACTCCAGAGCATTCAAAAATTTTATACTGACTCTTTGTAAAAATATTCCCAAACTGCTATAGCCTTGGACTTTCCTATTTGCCATTTTCCTCAGTGTTTTGGTTTTAAATTATTTTGATCACTGCCTAAGTATCAGAGAATCCTCTCGATACTTGTCATTTTTCTTTACATTTCCAGATTTAAATCCCAGTTTTAAAAAGTGTCAAATATGTTTTTGGCCAAATTCAGTTTCCCTCACTCCCTTCCTAATGTTCTTAGACCCCTAAATGAGTCTTCATAACTCCTGGGGTCTACTCCATTTGAAGTCTCTGCTTTCCCCTAAATATATTTATTGATATTGCATGTACAGGATAAGTCTGTGTTATAACGTTTTGTGTTATAGTAGTTCAGAAGTTAAGGTTTGCATATATAGCTGTTTTTTCATTAAAGAGGTAAAGATACAATTTTCATCTTAATGGAAGAATGTGTGCAACTGTTAAGATGACGAATGTAGAGATATCGTTGCTCTGAGATTTATTAGCTTGCATATGATATATATGAATATAAACTTAAGAAGAAATAATCCTGATTTTTTTTCTTACAGAATACTTACATGATAAACTAGAAGAATATATAAAACAATTTTCAATAGTAAAAATAGTCAGACAAAGAGAGAGAAAAGGTCTGATCACTGCGAGGTTGCTAGGAGCAACAGTTGCAACAGCTGAAACGCTCACATTTTTAGATGCTCACTGTAAGTATATATGTATAGACATAGTTGTAATATTTTCCCTCTGCTTCCCTCATTTAAAAAGTGAGGAAGACTTTTCTTTAAATGACTAATTGTGTTTTCAACAACATCATTTTCAACTCGTGCTTATAACAATGACGACTGAAGCAGATTACAGCTCTGGGGAGGCACCTCCTTTAACTCACATGGAACTCTTAACTTCCTCTGTGTTTTAGGCTCCTCAACTCCAGTATCCTTTAGTGACCAATTTCCCCAGCAAGTTATCCTTGCCCGGGCATTTTTTCAGATGCGCATTCTGTCAGGAAAAAAGTGTTTTTCCTTATTATTGTGATTCTTACAGTTTAAAATGAATGAAAGTTTTAAGTGCAATGAATTCTATCTTTAAACTTTGTCCTGGTCCTGACACTTTCAATTTCTGTATTTTAGTTCTTTTTTCAAAGATTTGCACATTTGTCTTGTGCTACATTAGGGGTACCCCCTTCCAACTTCTCACATTTTTAATGAATATTATCAATTTTTGTTTGTTTTATTGCTGCTGTTTTTTTTCCCTTTTATTTTTAATGGTTTTGTTCTCCCGTGTCAATGATTTTAAATAAAGCATATAGCATTTTTAGAGTCCATGTTTAAAGTGCATGTTAGGGATTACTAAAAAGTCACTTAGTCCCTCGGCTGTAAATTTAGTGGGTTAGACTCTTTGTATGAGTATATAGTTTTGAATTGAATTGGCTAGCCCTTCGATTATGTTTGACCTGGCAAATGGTTTTGGTTATACGCTAATTGTTACAGAGGGCTTTTGGATTTGCTTGAGTCTCTTTAGAGCTATCAAATCCAGTACTCTCTTAATACCTGGCTCTTAAATGAAGAGAGGGCTGAAGGTAATCCGGGAGAGGTATTTTAAAAAGGAAATGGTTCATTCTCCAATATTGCCTCTTCTGGTCCAAAATTACAATTATGTCAGACTGGGCATTCTTCCTCCAGGCAAATGTATCTGGTAGATCTCCTTGATGCCAAGTGGTCCTCCTAATAACTGCCAAACTCTGCCTGATGGGGAGACCTGGGTAGGACGGAATCTCCTGAATTCTGTGTGTTAAGTGAGCCTGGCCCACGACCAGGGCCCAGACTTTTTTATGGCATTCCTTGCCCCCACTTTCCATTAGGGCTAGGGCACGTTTGAATGGTCCTTCTCCAACTGCTAAAATCAAAATATTCTGACTCCTTGACTTATTTTCTCCTAAGACTCCATCAGAGAAATGAGGGTTTTGATTACTACACCTTCTTAGGGAGACAAGTTTAAGGAAATCAGAACACTTACGGGGTTAGGTGGCATGGGATCAGCAAGAAGTTACCTTTGACTCATAGCCCATTTCAGAGGGAAACAGCATCTGAAACTTAAATACTCCAGTGTCATTTTACTTCCTCACTAAGAAAAAAGAAAAGAAAAGAAAAGAAAAAAGATCATCTCCTGTAAATAAACTTTCCTAACTATGCTGAATCTTGCTTAACCCTTTTCACTCTACGCTCATCTCATCACAAGAAACCTTTAAGAAATCTCCTTGATGTTAAATGTTCAAAACATAATTGACTATTATTTGTTTCTCTAAACTGTCTTCAAAAAAACAAAAGAGAAAACCCTCAGTGTTTTTACTGGATTGATTACTCACTTCCAGGTGAGTGTTTCTATGGCTGGTTAGAACCTTTGTTGGCTAGAATCGCTGAGAACTACACGGCCGTGGTGAGTCCGGATATTGCATCCATAGATCTAAACACGTTTGAATTCAACAAACCTTCTCCTTATGGAAGTAATCACAACCGTGGAAACTTTGACTGGAGTCTTTCATTTGGCTGGGAATCTCTTCCTGATCACGAGAGGCAAAGAAGGAAAGATGAAACCTACCCAATTAAGTAAGATGATTGCTCTCAAAGTCTTATATGCAGTTCAGTTAATTTAAATACGTATGTGCTCTTTGCTTTTTACAGTTTTTGCCTCCAAGGTCATTCACACTAACAAAATAAAGAACACACACACTCTATGTAGGGAATAAAAAAGCCATTTATGTATATACTTACTTATGCATGATATTACCAAGTCCGAAGTAGAAGTATGTGAGGTCTTTCGTCTTCCTCATAATCATTTCTTCAGAATCCTTAGGCTTGGTTAGAAGACACTTCATGATTTTATTCTGCTGGGAAAGGATATTTAAACTACTTCCCTTCTCCCCTGCAAAACTTGACTCTGAAGATAGCATTTTTAGTTTTTATTAACCTATGTAAAACTTTTGAAATTATGATCTCTCTTTAATTTCTTTGGGAATTTGATTCAGTTGGCTCTTTAAATTAGTTCTTTTTCCTTATTTAATTTTTCTAACGAAGTGTGACAATGGATTATTTTTCAGAACACCCACTTTTGCAGGAGGCCTTTTTTCCATATCAAAAGAATATTTTGAATATATTGGAACTTATGATGAAGAAATGGAAATCTGGGGAGGTGAAAATATAGAAATGTCTTTCAGAGTAAGTTTATAAATATGTACATATTAAACAATAAAATACACATTTCATTCTAACTGGCTGATACAGATTATCATAGATGTGTGCAGTCTTTACTCTTTGTGCTTTCTAAAATTTAATTGCTAGAAATTTTAGAATGAGGGCATTTCTTTTAAAATGTAACTTAATATATTTACTTGTTGCTGCAGTGTAACAAGAGGAATCAGTTAAACGCCTGTGTCCAGCCAATAGCACCAATTAATGCACTTGTAGCTGCTGAATTCCAGCCAAGATAAATATAATTCAATCTAGTGCTTCAGGAAATGGGTTGATTATCAAGGGAGTCAGAATGGAAAAACATTTATGTATAATTTTAAAAAGACATTAACTCTTTGCATTAAATGAGCTTCTTTTTTTCCTATGCATATTAAAAGTTAATATTAGAAACAAAACAAAAACTTTGGACAGTCTCCACATATACTTATTTGATTTCATGAGTTCATTTTCTGCAACGATTCTATCATTCATTTTTCATCTTTTAGGCTGGAATGTAGTGGAAAAGAACTGAACTAGGACTTAGAAGATTTAAGTTTTAACTCTGGCTCCAACACAGAATGGCAGTGATGATCTTAGCCAAATTTGTACTGCTCAAGGGAGGGCATTTTTTTATTCATTTAAGTAGTCCCAACCCCTAACACGTGTTGGATTTCAGGCACAATTTGTTGAATTAAAAATACCACTGAGTTTTCTCATTTGTTTTAAAAAAGAGAGAGAATATGATCTCTTGCCCTAATACTAGCACACACTATTAAACATGTCTTCATTTTAGATTTTTTGCTTAGTAACTATTTATGGCAGAACTAATGGCCAAGATATTTAAGTGAGTAGGTATTGATTTAATAATTTCCCAAATAAGTTTTTTGACCCTCTGTCTCTAAATAGGTATGAGGTTTTGTTTTGTTTTTCTTATAATGACCAGCTACTTCACAAGATTGTACTTGGGTATTATCTGGAATTGTTTTCTTAATTACAAAATTGAATATGCAAGGGGTAAATAGAGTTTGAGTCCACTTACTTCAAGACTGCTAGTTCCTGCCATAGAGGAGAAAATCTTTGCTTCAAGTGAACTGGCTGTGTAACTTATATAAGAAGATAGAAGTCAAATACAAAAAAGCCTTTGGTCTTTGGTATATATTCGAGAGCTGGCATAATTGTTTGCAAAAGAAAAAGAAATGTGGGGCTTTGTTTTTATGGAAGATCTGAAGTCAGTATTTTGTTAAATTACTTTCTGAAAATATATCTTTTTGTCTTTAGTTTTTGTACCAGCTTTCATAAAATTGTTTTTTATATTTAAGAATTTAAGTTGAACTGGCAGAGGACAGAGACTATTTGTGGTTAAAATAAGTTTCTTTTCTATATTTTGTTTTTATTAGTATTTTAAAGATGAACTTAAAAGCAACACTTGGTTTTGTAAATAAACTGTAAATTAAACAAATATCATTAATTATCAGGTATGGCAATGTGGTGGGCAGTTGGAGATTATGCCTTGCTCTGTTGTTGGACATGTTTTTCGCAGCAAAAGCCCTCATACCTTTCCAAAAGGCACTCAGGTGATTGCTCGCAACCAAGTTCGCCTTGCAGAAGTCTGGATGGATGAATACAAGGAAATATTTTATAGGAGAAACACAGATGCAGCAAAAATTGTTAAACAAGTAAGTTAGAGCTAAATAATTAAATTATAATAGGAATCCACACCAAGTTCTCATATTCTTTTACTTACTTGAGTCACTTCAAGTACAAAACATTGTAAAAAATTATTTTTGGAGTTGTTTTTTTAAACTCAAAATATATAACTTATTGATACCAGTTTTTTTCTCTTTTTAAGGAAAAAAAACCAAGTAAACTGCTTTTTAAAAAATTTAGGCATTCCACTTGATGTTACTCTTTAAATATGGAAGTTATTTAGTTTATGTAACTGTCTTGGTTCAGGATTTTCCTGAAAGAAAAGTAAGGTTAAGTGGAACCACTTTTAACTGGTTTTAGGTGATGTGATTAACATCCAACGAAAGGTGCTAAGTGGCTCTTTGAACTGGGGATGGAGACAATGTCTGAATGTGGCAGGAGGATAAACCAGGAACATCAAGGCCTTTTTTTTTTTTTTAATTTTTTAAAAAATTTTGTTTATTTGAAAGAGAGAGACAGAGAGAGAGCATGAGCAGAGGGGAGAGGGAGAGGCAGAGGGAGAAGCAGACTCCCCCCGCTGAGCAGGGAGCCCAAAGTGGAGCTTGATCCCTGAACCCCTGAGATTATGACCTGAGCCAAAGGCAGACACTTAACCAACTGAGCCACCCAGGCACCCCAAGCCTTTTATTTTATTTTATTTTATTTTATTTTATTATTATTTTTTTTATTTTATTTATTTTATTTTATTTTATTTTATTTTATTTTATTATTATTTTATTTATTTTATTTATTTTATTTTATTTTATTTTATTTTATTTTATTTTATTTTATTTTATTTTAAGTTCTGGTTCCACTGCTTGCTGGAAGGGTTACCTTGGCAAAGCCCCTTTGAGACTGTCGAATGGGATGACACTTCATAGGGTGGTTGAGAAGTTGGCCCAGTATGGGGTATGTGCTCAGCCAACCTTCTTCTCTGTCTTGAGAGGTGAAATACTTGCCTGTCTCCCAGAGTAGTTATGAAATAAAGAAGTAAGTGTTCACAAATGTATGGCACTGTTGTTACTGACCTGTCATGGATAAAAGCTCTGCAGAATTGTGATTGCCAATACATTGGCACTAAGGTCCAACAGGTTCAGTATTGGTTGTGGTAAATGAACTAGACATTTTAGGAGTGTGCCTCAGTGAATGGCCCCCAACCCTTTGGAAGATTTTGCAAGGGGTATATATTGAGATTAAAGAGCATCAACATTTTGACTGTTACAACAAAAGGTCTGGTTACCTCTTTCCAACTCTTCTTTGGTCTCCAGTATCTCCCTGCAGCATGTTAGTAAGATGCAAAGTCAGAGCACTACTGGATTAGCTCACTATTGTTTTATCTAAGGCCACCAGAACAAACTGGGCAGACTGTGTACTGCACACGGGTACGTGGCTAAGCAGGCAGGTGGGTGCTGACTGCCCCTTACACTCCCTTGTCACCCACAAAGAGGCAAGCGAGCCAGTAAACCCTTGTTTTTGCCACAGGGTAAACAGATCTTGTGATAAAATGTATAAGTTAGCCAGAAATTCTTTAGAGTTTTACACATTTTGCTAAAACCCCTGGATTCGAGACATTGATGTTGGCAGAGAAAATATTTACCTTAACTGAAATGGTATAAGCTCGAGTGTTTAAACTTTTTATATAGTTAGGTACCAAATATAATTTTTCTTTAAAATTTTGCCTATAGACCCAATACCTTTTCCATTTAATAGTACTCTTTAAAAATTTTTTTTCTTAGTTTTTTGAAAATAAAGGAAAATAAAATGCAATTGATTAGAAATTTGCCTTTTTCTACTAATACACTATTATTGTTAAGGAGTAAGTAACACCCTTAAAACTAGAAAAAAAATTATGCCCAACTGTGTTGTCTTTTGTGGTCTTGACTAGAGAAGAGATATAAATTAGATTGTATTGGCAACCGTTTCTTTATTTCTTTATTTAATTTTTTTGAGAAAGGGGGAGCAGGGACAATGGGAGAGGGAGTTTATATATAAAGTAAATAAATAGTTTAAATACTTAAGCTTATCATTTCAATTAAGGTAAGTATTTTCTCTGCCAACTTCAATCAGTGCAGAGCCCAAAGTGGAGCTTGATCCCACGACCCTGAGATCATGACCTGAGCTAAAATCAAGAGTCATGCTTAACTGACTGAACCACCCAGGTGCCCCGGCAATTGTTTCTTATACCTGTTTCCTCACACCTCACTTCACAGATCATTTTTGGGTATAAAATTAGAATCAATTTTGAATTCTCCCACTACCATTTCTCTAAAGATCTTTGCCCCCATGACGGAGGTTTGGTAACACAAAGAAAAAATAAAATAGCATTATTTCAGCACCTACAGTGGTAACTTGATTCTCTTTCAAGGCAGAAACAAGCAGGGGGGTGTACTTGTTGCCTGAATAAATGGTGAATTCATTTGAAGTGCATCTTGCATTTTGGCCCAGAATTTTTTTTTAAGACACAAATGTAAATACAAATCATAGCATTTGAACTCCTTTATCAGTGCTGTTTTGATTAAGCCTTCTTTTTATTTCTCATTTTTCTCCAGAAATCATTTGGTGATCTTTCAAAAAGATTTGAAATAAAGCACCGCCTTCAATGTAAAAATTTTACATGGTACCTGAATACTATTTATCCAGAAGCATATGTGCCAGACCTTAATCCTGTTATATCTGGATATGTGAGTATTTTCCGGTTCCTTTTTACTTGGTATATGCCTCGCCACAAATATTTACATGGTTCAGGGAAAATCGCTGACATACATTTCTGGTTTATGGCTTTTGAGATTTTTACATTTACTGTTTATTAATACTGCTTCCTGAAATCAATTGAAAAAATATATCAACCACATAGATTACTTTTTTTTTTTAAAGATTTTATTTATTTATTTCACAGAGGGAGAGAGATCACAAGGAGGCAGAGAGGCAGGCAGAGAGAGAGGGGGAAGCAGGCTCCCTGCTGAGCAGAGAGCCCGATGCGGGCCTCGATCCCAGGACCCTGAGATCATGACCTGAGCCGAAAGCAGAGGTTTTAACCCACTGAGCCACCCAGGCGCCCTAGATTACTTTTTTTTTTAACTTGAAAATTTTCTTTTAGATTAAAAGCATTGGTCAGCCTCTGTGTCTGGATGTTGGAGAAAATAATCAAGGAGGCAAACCGTTAATTTTGTACACGTGTCATGGACTCGGGGGAAACCAGGTGAGTCGGCACTAAAAGTCCTCCCTTCTCACTAACACAAACACAAGCAGGCTGGGTTGTCAGAAGTCCCAGATCAGCTTTGTATTTGGGTTAACGGCTGTTTGAAATGTTTTAGGTTAAGTTTGGCAATTAATATTAAAGTTGCTGAGTACTTGATTTTGACTCTCATTCTGGCTCTGAAAACAATGTGAAGTGGCTCACCCACTCAGTAGAAAGGCAAATGAGAAAAATAATAGAATAAAGCTATTTGAAATTAAAAAATGGGATCTTCTATGCGGGTCTTTGATGTTAGGGGACCACTGGCAAGGTGATTTTGCAAAATTATACATAAAGGCTATATTTATTTAACTGCATTCAGTAGCAAATTGTATTAAGTGTTAATACCAAAAAAGCAGTATTAGAAGTTATCTTTGTGGGTCGTGATGGTATTTCAGTATGTTGTGAAATAAGGGCATATTCTTGATTATCCTTCACTGATGATGTATCTGCTCAAATGTTACATGTCACTATTTGGCCTACCATGGGTACAGAACTTACAAAAATATCATTTCTAGTATTTAGCTGCCTTGCCTTGCCTTTTACAAGTTAACTCCTGGAAAGATTGGACTCTCTCATTTGTTCATTCAACAAATTCACTGAGTGACCGACCCCTGGATGCCAGATGGATATTCTGGTGGGTTCAAGCAATTTAGATTCTAACTCCTTCAGGAGATCTACGTTTCAAAGCCAGTGGTTACAGTCAGCATGATAAGGTCTGGGATAAAGCATTCAGAGTGCTTTAGGAGCATGAAGGAGGGCATCCGAATGAATTAGACTGGGTGCCCATACATTTTCCTTGGAAAGAGGACATTTGAAAACATTTTTTTGGAAGGTGCATAGGAGTTAGCGAGGTAGCTAGTAGGAATGAGAACGGGATGAAAAGAGTATGAAGGGGGGGTACAAAGGAGAGGAGCTGGTATGTCTTTTTTTCTGTGAATTGCAGGTATTTTGGTAGAGAGTCCAAGATGTGTGTGGAAGACTTTTGCAATATTAAATACTCGTGATGTCCTATTTTAACAGGATGGAATTTTGGTGATGTCCGTTTTAAGAAGAAAGAGTCAGTTAATCTCCTGGTCTAGCTTCTTCCATGTTTCTTCCTACTCATTAGCCTCAGCTTAATTTAGTTCCAATCCTTGCTCATCCAAATGAACCAATCTACTGAGGGTAGGTGACGCAGATGCCCAGAAGCCATAGCTAGTGAACAGGATCCATTGCTGGATGATTAAGGTGTAATTCTGAAATGGGATGGAGATACACACACACACAGATATATACACAAGCGTATGTATCTATATACCTATATGCACATATATCTACATATGTGTATATTTGTGCATGTGTGTATATATATAGGAAAAATTAAAATATGTATATATAAGTATATACATACATGTAAATACGTATACATAATAAATATATTTAAATTTTTCCTTCTGTATATTAGAAGAAAAATAATTATCTAAATAATTGCATTCTTTTGGAAATAACACTAGACTATGCTAGTTAAAATTAAGTTTTTGGACAATGAGAAGTATTTTGTCATTTGTAAAAACCTTATCATTAAATATAAATACAGATTTTCCTCAGTCTTCCTCTAGCATTACATTTATCATAGAAGTTGAAAATATATCTTGTTTTATATGTTTTTCTCTTGTCATTGCCATAAAGATGTTTTTATAGTCTTGTCTCTAAAATAATTTGTAAATTATAAATACAATGTAGCTGTCTTCTAAAAATTCTATTGGGAATGGGGAAGTAGTTCACATATTCTTTCAGTAAATATTTGTCTATAATGTCTATAATGTCACTTGCACTATTACAGTAGTGAAAAGGCAAAATCTCTACCTTGCGGAGCTTGCGTTCTTGAAGGAGAAGGGAAAAAAAAAAGGAATTTTGGGCATAAAGAAAAATGAAGCAGGGTAGGTGGATAATGTGAACCTGGTGGGGGGGGAGGGGGTTTGTTCTCGGAGGTTCAGGAAGACCTCTTTGAGAAGGTGACCTTGGAGCAGAGGCCTAAAAGAGGTGGAGAGGAGCCATGTTCCAGGAGGGGAGCATCCTGCTAGAGGGGGTGCAAGGCTAGAAGCCAGGGGCGGGTCAGTGGAGCAGTCAGAAAGCCAGTGTGTGGCTACAACAGAGTGGTCCAGTAAGACAAGGTGGGAAACAAGGTCAGAGACATCAATAAGGGGCCTGGTCATAGAATGCTTTGCAGGCCTCCCCCTGGAACTTGGATTTAATTCTCAGTGTGACAGAAGCCATCTGAGGGTTTTGAGCAGGAGGATATTATTTCCCAGCTTATATTTTAAGAAAATGACTTTGATTTCTAGCACTGTAATATAGCCATTGATTTTATTTTGTTTTATTTCCTTTAAATTTTTTTTCAGTCAAGCACTGCATTTGAACTGCTTTGCAAATTTTGGTTCCTTGAGTGCTAAGCGTTTTTGAGGTATCATCCAACTTGACTATTTCTTTGTGCTCCCTTTTACTGTTTTGACCAGATGATGATCTTTGTATAACATAAAACTCCATTGTAAACTCCATATTTGTATATGCCAAGTAAAAGTAAATATTTTGATAATGTGACTGTATTGATCAATATACTGGTGCAGCTCAGCATAAGTCATTATGGCTTTGTAACACTATGCTTTGTTTCTTTGGCTTCCTACTCCAGGGTATTTGTCCTGGTTCTAGGTTCTGTCTCTCCAATGTTCCCAGGTAGCTAGTTACATATTCTTTTTGATTTGGTCTAAGTATCTTCAACTATGTCCTATTCCTTATAACTTGCCTTTTAATGATTTTTTAAAAATAATAATATGTACGAAATAAAATATTGGACAGACTTTCTTACCTTTCAGATCCTAAGATTTATCTTTCTTGAAAAAGTATAGCCAAAATGCTGTTTTCATGATCTACACTCATTTTCATTCAGTGTTCTTCATCTGAAGAACTATCAGCTATAAAAATGATGGATATATTTGTGGAAGGAGCTAAATTAAGCATGAGGCCAAGACCAGGGGAACTCAAGATTAATTCAGCTAATGTTTGTGGAGTGCCTACTCTAATACACATAAAGGGTTTAGAAAAGCCCCTGCTTAGCACATAATAAGGGCTCAATAAATATTAGTGCTAAGACTAATTATTTCATTATTGAAAATCCATTATGTTCACTTATTTTATCTTTGGAATGTCAACATTATGGAATATTTGACTTGTGATGGATGTTATTACTAGATACGCTGCCTGACTTTGGTCTATGGTGAAGCCAGCTAGCTACATATGCAATTCCAATGGAGTGCTAACAAAGTTATTTCTGATGTACTATAGGAAGCCTGAAAAGGGTGTAATTTAGTTCAGTAGGACAACCTCAGGGAAACTAAAGAAGCAAAGTAACATTTGAATTGGCTTTTCAAGGATAAAAAGGGAATTAGCTAGCCAGAGAAGGATCCAGAAGGATATTTCAGGAAGAGCACAGTAAAGCAGTCTTAGACTTATGGATGCTTATGTTCTACACTGGTAAAATTGTGTGAGAAGAACATGGTGTGCAGTTCAGGCAGTGGTTGATGTAAGATTGAAAACAGAAGAGTTCATGTACTAGTTAAGGAGTGTAAACTTCCTCTTAGCAACAGTAGTGACTCACTCGAGTAAGGGAAGTAGGGCCTCAAATCAGTGTTATGAGAGGCTAACTAGGCAGCAGAGTGAAATTGCAGAAATTGCAGGAGCTGGAATACAGTAGAGATTCTGAGTGCTGGAATAAAAGAAGTGATGTACAGAACAAAGTGCGATGGTGACATCTGAGAAGGAAATTCAGTAGAACTAAAGTGCTAATTAATTAATTGGACATATGGGGAGAGAGAAGCATTAATCCTAGTAATAACAGCTAAGATGAATTAAATTACCATGTACCAGTTATTGTTCTGAGTGTTTTACATATATTAGCCCTCTTATCCTCATAACCTGTGGGGCAGGACGACTATTAAAGTACCCATTTGACGGGCAAGGAAACTGAGACCTGGAGATTACCTCATTTAATTGTTCCTAGTGTAAGTGAAAATGCTATTAATTGAGATGAATAAGAGGAAGGAACACTTGTGGAGAGGAAGAAGAGGCAGTTAATATGCTTGCCAGAACTTTCCAGGTCCTTTTCTGTGGCGTACCTGTCCTAGCTAACCTCCATTCCACCTGATTAACTTCCCATTTCTGACATGGGAGAGACATATGTTATGTTATGTTATGTAAGAGACATATGTAAGAGACATATGTTCTTATGTAACTACCTGCTGGTGATAGGCTGGAAAGGGGTTATAGTATCTTCTGTCGTAAAAGCTCAGCTTGTATTTCTAACACCTATTTTTATTATTTTGTTGAGTACACAGGACTTCATTATTCAGTGAGTTGCTGATTTTTTAAAATTATTTTTATTGGATCATTATTTTTCAGCTGAGGATACAGGTCAGTAATAACATTCTTTTTTTCACAGTATTTTGAATACTCGGCTCAACATGAAATTCGGCATAACATCCAGAGGGAATTATGTCTTCATGCTGCTCAAGGTCTTGTTCAGCTGAGAGCGTGTGCCTACAAAGGTCACAGGACAGTGGCCAGTGGAGAACAGATATGGGAGATCCAGAAGGTACCTCAGTGCAATTAATTCACCCCTTCCTGTAATTATTTTGATTAGCTCTAGTTGCTTGTCTGGGAAAATTCATGAAACATAGCATATTAATGTGATCCTTCAGTATTTTTCTGTCTTTGTTAACTTTGTTATTGTGTCTGTCTACCAATGTGATGAAAGAACGTTTTTACAAATTAAATACTCTTAGGAACAAGTTGCTTAATGAAAGCATGATTTATACAGATCAACACTGTTGTGAATTATTGATGGTAGTTGCTCATGTTTGCTTTTTTAGAGTTTCTTACAATGCTTCTGGCAACAGTTACATTTTTTTTTTTGGCAGAGAAAAAAATCATTATCTTTTTCTCCCCTAAAGTAATTCATTTCTCCTGTTTTAGTACTTATTTTTAATGAATTTAGAATTGAGAGACTATATAAAAGACTTTTCCTGTTTTTAAATATATGTGTTAAAGCCTAGCTGGAACATAGTAGTTCTTACCTAAAAATTGTTTTGTACCCTACTAAAATACTAAAAGACTGATTTGTATAACTTATAATTTTTAGAAGAGTTTGTCGCTTATGGATGTACCAATGGAATGGTTCTTATTTGAAAACTTGATTCAGACCTTACTCTCTATACATCTCTTTATTTATGTAATACCTCCTGTGAATTGAACATAGTGGCATAAATAGTATTGTTTACACCAGAAACCAGCAAGATTTTATTAGACAAGGTTGATCTGAGAAAGATTAAAAGTCAAGAGCTGTGGACATTTGGTTGTGAGTGTCCTTTAGCTTTGATGAGACCATGATGTAATTTTCATATTTATCAGTTAACCACGAGTCTTGAAATTTAATATCTGTTGTGTTTCCTTTTATTCTAGGATCAACTTCTATATAATCCATTCTTAAAAATGTGCCTTTCAGCAAATGGAGAGCATCCGAGCTTGGTGTCTTGCAATCCATCAGATCCACTCCAAAAATGGATTTTTAGCCAAAATGATTAAGTGTTCCTTAAAATTAAGGAGTTGAAAAAGGAGATATTCTTTCTCATAAAACTGTGACTAGGCATACACTGTAGTTTTTGAAAATTATGCAAAAGCAGCTAATTGTAACTTATTCCAAGTGCATTTTTCCTTATTTATGTCTTAAAATGTCTATGTAGCATTGCTACAGAAATCTTTTAAGTTTCCGTTTCAAAGCACAATAACTAATAATACCAAAGACTATTTTGAAATGTCCAGATGTAGGGGAAAAGATGTTTACAGTATGATGAAAATAATTTTCTAAGTAAAGTGATATTTGTGTGTTTTGTACACTTAAAGATATGCATAGCTACATTCACACACTCACACTTTAAAATATTTCTTCTAGTTTTTTGGGGGGAGGGAGAAAGATTTGATACCATATTTTTTTAACTACATAGATATGGATCAATGAAGGTCAAGCATTGACCTTTGTGTACAAACCAGGAAATTTTTATAGATCTAGAATTTCTTATATAAAAATGCAGGTAAACTTTTTTGCCTTTTGTTTACTTCTCTGTCATAAGTTTCCTTAAACATGAAATTAAATGAATAGGAATATTTTTAACACTTCAGTATCTTGGCAAATTTTAAAATATTTTTTAGTCTGAAGTCCACTTGACTTAAAGCACTTAAATCTTGCTTAAAAGATATTTCTTAAATAACTATACTGTGTGTTTTCCCAAAGCAATTAAAAAAAAACCAAAACTATAAAGTACTATCTGTTGAAAAGGTGTCTTTTTCCTTTCTGCTAGTCCTTTTCCCTTACCAAAATTCAGTAATCTTGAATGTTTGTGAAATTGATTTTCAAATGCAGAATACTTGACTCATTCAAAAGCTAAATTTTATTTGTTACTGATTCAATTTAGATTGTCTTTGTAAAAAATTTTTTTCATCAAAAAAATCTTCTATGTGGAAAACACAATAAAATGAATCCTTATCACCATTGTGATTATTTGATTTAAATTTCTTTCCTCTTTTGGATAAGATATATAATTCCTATTAGATGGGGGAGCATGAATTTTGTATACCTAATTTTAAGTACCTATTGTAGAAGCATCAGATATTTATTAAGGAATACTCAAGTATTTTGTGGTGATGGCATAAAAGATGGGGAACAGAGAAGATTCTGTGTGTTAGATATTTTGAAAATTTTGTACTAATTTCTGATATTCCTTGAGCATCTGAGAGAGTAATTTTTTAAAAATGTGATGCCTACATAGATTTAACACTTTTCTTTTTGGTCCATTTTATATAGAGATCTCTTGTATTCTTATCTAAGAAGTAAAGTATGATTGGCCTCATATTTTAAATGTTGCTGAAGCCTCAGTTGTACGAAAGAAAATATTTTTAAGTTATTGGCCCTATCCCCTCATTGTTTGTAACTTTGAACTTGGATTAAAAGACCTGCCTTCTTGGGGACTTGGGGCGCCTGGGTGGCTTAGTCGGTTAGGCGACTGATTCTCGGTTGCTGCTCAGGTCATGACCTTGGGATCATGATCTCCAGTTATGAGGTTGAGTCCAGCATTGAGCTCTAGTGTCAGGCTCTGTACTCAGTGCCGAGGCTGCTGAATATTTTTTTCCCTTCCTTCTCCCTTCCTCTCTGCTCCTCCCCAATCCACATGCGTGCCCTCTCTCTTACTCTCTCAGATAAATAAATGAAATCTCTAAAAAAAAAAAAAAAAGACCTGCATTCTTTAATTTATTACAATACCAACATTTATTTCAACTCAACTAACATTTATTATATGTCTAACTTGTGCCCAGAGTTATGGTAGGCATGATGATTCTTACATTGCCTTTGAGCTTAGGTCTTATGGAGCAGAGAAACAAATAATTTTGAAATAGCATAGGGGCACCTGCGTGGCTCAGTCAGTTAAGTGTCTGTCTTTGGCTCAAGTCATGATCTCAGGGTTCTGGGGTCCAGCCCTAGGTCGGGTTCCCTATTCAGTGGGGCGTCTGCTTCTCCTTCTCCCTTTGTCCCTCCCCAACACTTGTGCTTTCTGTCTCTCTCTCTCTCTCAATCTCAAATAAAATTTCTAAAAAAATTTTTTTGAAATAGCATAGTGAGTGACATTATGATTTATATTTCATGACATGACAGCTTATTATTCACATTTGATATTTCTTTAATAAGTGAAGATATTTTTATTACTATAGCTAAATACTAATATGTACTGTGAAATATAACTGATGCCCACTCACGGGCACAATTTCTGTTCTCAGTTTGTTACTCTAGAATAAACATCCAGGAGCAAATACTGCTGTTAGAGTTCATTATATCTCACAAAACAAATCCTCAAAGATATTTTGTATATGAAAAAAGCATATTTAAAAAAATTCAAGTGTGTATTAGGCATGCGTTGTTATGTCAAAATTCAACCCAAAATCTATTTAGATTAGTTGGTTATATTATGGCTGTATTAAATGCATCAAAGGTAGAGTCCTTCTTACCTGATTTGGGAGCCTCAGACTGTTGTTCACGTGTCACATAACTCAGTTCATTAGGGATTTACCCTTCGGTATAAAGGTAGTATCTTTTAAGTCTGAATTGTGAAACAGTGCTAAAAGGAATCTGTTTATGTAGTCTGGTTGCCATCTACCTGAGCGATTTGAATACACGCAAGTGTGAAATTGTGGAGCTCTTGCTCAATTTCAAGCGACCACAGCAAATGTTCTAATTGCTTCACAAGGCCTGGCATGTTACCTGAGAACTCCAGATTGGTAAGCTATGCTGCCAGACCTGCTAGGGTTAACCTGATGGGTGGGCTCACTTAGAACCGGATGTGACTAGCCACAAGAGAAAATAAGCAATATACTAAAATTGCCTATTGTTACAACAAATAATGACGGACTTTTAAGTCTCTATATTGCTAGATAATTGGCCTTACTGTTAGACAGTTTAATTAAATACTATGTAAGCCATCAAAATATAAATGCAAAAATACAGGGAGTTATTTCTGAGAAAACAAGGTTGAATGCTTTGGGACAACAATAAGTCAAATTATTTTTTAAAAAATACTAAGTTATGTGTGGATGAGAGCTATAAAAGAGAAAATAAATATCTCAGAAGATTCTGCACTCAAATTGCTTCCAATTTACTTTTAAAAAAAGCAAAACAAAGGATCTTCAGACAATGCATTTTTAGTGTGGTTTGTGCAGGAAGGAAGTTTGTAATTCTCAAAAACCGATTCATAATCAAAAGGCTGTGGCCTTTCAATAGAATGTTTGTGAAGAAATTAATATACATGCAAGTGTAGGAATGAATGTGTGTGTTTTAAGTTAAAAGTATTCGATACATATCTTTTTATGGTTTTCTATTTTAACTACATTTTTCAAATTATTAGTCATTTATCAGTCCAACTGCATTGGATAGGAGCTTTTTCTGCACACATGTAGTGATTGACTTGCTGTTCAATATTCAATGATATTTAGGAAATATCGTTGGGGTTTTTAAAAAATATTTTATTTATTTATTTGACACAGAGAGAGAGATTACAAGTAGGCCGAGAGGCAGAGAGAGAGAGAGAGAGGAGGAAGCAGGCTCCCCACTGAGTAGGGAGCCTGATGCAGGGCTTGATCCCCAGACCCTGAGATCATGACCTGAGCCGAAGGCAGAGGCTTTAACCCACTGAGCCACCCAGGTGCCCCTATTGTTGGTGTTTATGTGATTGTAGTGGCATCAGGGAATAATGATACACAAAATGGTCCTTATCTTTAAGAAGTTTGCAGGCTAGTAATGATTGACAATGATATTTTGGAAAGAAACACCTTCAGCTTGCAGTGAGTCCATTGCCAGGAACGAGAAGAGAAAAAACAATGCCTTGTATTTTAGAGGTTAATAGCTAGAGTAATGCTTCTCAAACTTTACTTTGCACACTGGTCTTATTAAAATGCAGATTCTGATTCATTACGTCTGGGTAGAACCTACGATTCTTTCCTCCTCCTCCTCCTTCTCCTCCTTCTTCTTCTTTTTAATTCTGTGTTTCTAATAAGCTCTTAGATGAGGCTAAGGCTGCTGGTCCTGAAACCACACTTTGAGTAGAAAGACTACTAACAGAACCAGTGCCTGGGATTCTTTGAGGCTATCACAGTCACTTCCATTATGCTTTACATCCTGATTACTTCAGGCATCACTTTAAAACAGTGTTCTCTGTTGTCTTTTGTTGCCATTATGGTTTTCTAATAATTTCCACATCTTGTGTCTTTCCCTTGCTTGGTCAATTCCCCTAGCTTGTCCATCACCTTCTACTGTGCCAGCTTCTACTGCTGCTCTTTGATCAGAAAACTCCCTTGTGTCAACAACCTGATCTCTGAATCAGTTCTATTCATTGTCGTGCCTTAACTGTTGTTTTTTGATTTCTAACATTCCTCTTGGACTTCAAACTGAGGATTTGAAGTAGGTGTGTCCTTTCTACAAAAAATGCCCCGTGAAGACCATGCCATGTGGATATATTATCTTCCACCTTTTCTAGCTGCTGTCAGTTATAATTCTATAGGTCATTTCTTTATTTTATTTAATAGGTTGCCAGAGTATAGATTTCTTGGTTGGAAATCATTAATTGATATTTTGAAAATATTGTTCCATTTTTTTCTAAATTCCCACATTGAAAAATCCAATGCATTTTTTACTTTTGATCCTTTGTTAGTGATCTTATTTTTTTCTCTCTGAAAACTTATAGGTCTCCTATTTGCCTTAATGTTCTGAAACGTCATAGTGAGTGTTACATTGATTTACATTTTTCTCTGTTCCTTAAATAGTCATGCCTTTCAATTCTGAGAAATTTTCTAAATATTTCTTGATTTTATCTTTTTATATTCTTAATTTTTTTCTGGAAACCTTATTAGATCAGACCTCTAATATGTTGATCTTGTAATATATTTGGAAGGGCACTTTGCTCACTTTACCCCATGTCTTTGCATATTCTACTTTCTAGGAGGTATTCTTGATGAATTATTCCAAGCCTTCTATTAAGTTTTTAAATTTCTATCACTTTAATTCCCATGAGCACATTCTTATTCTCTGAATGCTTCTTGCATAAAATTTTGTTATACCATATGAATGCAATTTTTTCCTTTATCTTTGTAGGAATATTAATGGCAGATTTTTTTAATTTTAAAGTCTTCATCTATTTGCACGGACTGTTCCGTCTGACCTGCAGTATTTTTCCTATTTGTTTTACTCTCTGCATTTCATAACAGATACCTTCCTCGAATGTTTGGTGATTCTTGCCTGCTTAACAGAGGAGTACTGAATGCTTATTGGAAATGTCTGTAGTATGGGGAGGACTGGTTGACTGTGCTCTGTCTTGTAGGGTGACCTGATGCGGCCCTTATACTGGGGAACAAAATGACTAGTCAAATCCACAGAGAAAAATCTTCTGATCACTTTTCTGGAGGATGTAAACTTAACTGCCATTTGGGAGAGGCTTTCAATACAAGACTCCTGTCCTCGACTGTGCTTGATATTCCCTGTTCTTGAGACCCTCTTGTTTTATACTCTCCAGTGGCTGACTCTCTAGGTTTCCTCTCGGGTATCAGTAGGTAGAGTGGAAGCTAGTCCTCCTCTCCCAACTCCATTTTCCCCTCATTTCCAGAAGCACCTGGCTCCACCCGTTCTTACTCTTTTTAGTGGTCTCGCAGTGCACAATGGATGGATTACTGCCCTGCTTGCTCCACTACTAGCTTTGGATTAAACTTTCTTCATTCTGCTGACATTCACTACTAACTGATTTGTTTTTCAAACTCCAAAATGTTGTCATCGAACCTCCCCTGCTCTTTCTCCCTATGAATTTGTGAATTTTCGTTTTATCTTTATTATCATTTTCATGGAATTTTGGAAGGGACCAGAAGAAAATGAGTGTTGAATCTGGCATTCTGAATAGAAACAAAAACAAAAGCAGAACGCCTCCACTCATTCTTCAGTGACCTCCAACCTATCTTCTATCACAAACAACTTCCAAGTTGCCAAATTCAATATTCCTTTTTCTGTCCTCAAATATCTAGCTCTGCAGCATTTCAAATGATTGACTACAACCTCATTTTTGAAGTTTCTGAAACTCTCTCCTCTCTGGGCTTCTATGGCACCACGAGTTTCTGTCTTCTGCTCTTCTCCAAAGCATCATATTTCACATGGACCAAAATGGTCTCTTAACTAATTTCCCTGCTTTTTTGTCATTCCATTAGCTGATCCCTCCCCCCCCCCCAGAAACTAAAGTTTGGTTNCCCCCCCCCCCCCCCCCAGAAACTAAAGTTTGGTTTTTAAATAAAAAACACATTGCCCCCTTGCTGTTGTAATCATCCAAGGGCTTCCTTGGAAGTTTGTTCTCAGAGTAAAACCGTGTTCCTGGCTTTAGGCTATAGGACCCTAGGTGACCACTCCTTGCCTATTTCTGCTGCCTCGTCTATGACCACTTTTACTCTGGTTCATTGTGCTCCAGACACAGCAGTTATCTATTCATCTCATATGTCAAGTTTGTTCTTGCCTCAGAGTCTGTGTCTTCTTTGGATGCTCTTCCTCACAGTATTTTTATGTTTCAGGTTTCAGCTCAATGACGTTCTCAAAAGAGACCACTCTTTATAATGTAACTCAATCATTACTGCACTACCCTGTGCATTTCTTTTATTAAATTTACCACTACCTAAAATTATTGTCTCATTTTATGTGTGAACTTGTCTTTTGTCTCCACTAAAATGGAAGCAATGATATTCACGTCACATTAAAATTTAGGTAATCCAGTATACTTGTACGTGAAACAACTCCGTATTTTTCAAAAATGCTTATATTAAACACAGAATGTGTACCAGTGAAAGTCTATGTACCGGGGAAAGTCTATGACCATAGGAATGGAAGATGAACAGGAAAAATGGGGGAAAAAAAGACAGAACAACATAAAAAAGGGATTTTGCTTTGACTGATGAAGACAGATCCAAGTTAAAAAATAATCTTAATGAAAAAAAATTAAAAATAAAAATAAAAAATAATCTTAATGAAAAAAATGCTCAGAGTTTATTATTTCTTCAAAAGGTGTTTTACAGAGTGTTTATGGAGTCATAGATTTATTTATAAAATTTATTTATTTATTTATAAAATTCTGTAGTATAAAAATAATAGAACCAAAACAGAAGTACTAACTCATGTAGCAAAGAGTGAATCCAGGTGGAAATTTCGAGTGGATATGAAGTAGACTCAGTAAATTGATGGCTGACAAACTCACAATTGATAAAGAAAGGAAGGATGCTTAGCATGTCTCAAAGATCTTAAAATGACACAGAAGATAACAGCATCTTCCCAAACATATCTCTTGAGTACTACAGCACAGACAGAATATTTCTTTGAATATTAGCTATGTGAATATTTGTTTTTATAATTTTTTTTATAACTTTAAGGTTTTCCCTTAGAATCTCAGTCATTCACTGTGTGAATTATTGTGGGAGTAGTCCAGTTTTTTGTCTGGATATTTTGAAAATCTCTCCCCTTTTAAAACATAGCATTAATTGTGAAAAATACTTTGGAAGCATGAATTGAACTCAGGATGTTAAATTATTGAAAGTAACTTAAAAACTGTTTTAAAAGACCAAATAACTTCTCCTTATTTGTGAAATCTCTGGTAACTGGAAGGAGCATCATTTCTGTTGTTATTCTATATTAGAGTGTTTTTATTATTTTTCCAACAAGGTCCTGTTGCTGGCAATAAAAATTAACTCTGGGTGATTTCGGTGAAAAGGGATTTTTTTTTTAAAGATTTTATTTATTTATTTGACACACAGAGAGAGATTACAAGTTACTAGGCAGAGAGGCAGGCAGAGAGACAGGGAGAGGAGGAAGCAGGCTCCCTGCTGAGCAGAGACCCCCGATGCGGGCCTGGATCCCAGGACGCTGAGATCATGACCTGAGCCGAAACCTGAGGCTTTAACCCACTGAGCCACCCAGGCGCCCGAAAGGGAATTTTTTGAAAGGGTATTGAATAGATTATAGAATCATTTGGAACACTGGAGAAAAGGCTAGAAAAATGGGCAGGAAAAAACAGAGCACACAGCTTTGAAGTGACCCTTAAGCGATAGAACTCATCTGGTGAGGACACTGCTCCCGCCGTCACCAAACACCAGATGATGGTTTGCACCTGATTTCCCTTGGTGGTGGCATTGCCCACTGCCGACACTGGCTACTGGATGCCCCTCCCGCTGCCGGAGCTGTGAGCGTACCCTCCAAGCTGTTGCCCCTGCCTGCCGCTGCCAGGATGAATTCCCACAGCCCGCTTCTCTTCTCAACAGCTTCCAAATCAGTCTCCAGCTGGATGCAGATGGACTGAGACTCTTCATGGGCCCTCTCCTCCAAGCACCAGAGCCTCTGAAAGCCAGGAGCCGGCTTTGGGGCTCTGCAGTAGAGGGCAGACATTTCACAGACTTAGGAGAGGAGTTCAGATGCCTGCCAGGAAGCTAAAAAAAAAAAAAAAAAAAAGACTTTAGTACAAATCCTAGGATTTGTACACTATAACATGATTTGCATTCTTTCCTTATTATCTTTTGCTTTAAAGTGTAAAACACATTTAAACGGCTATGCACAGAGTAAATGGGAACATGCTTCCAACTTGATCCATCATATTGTGAATGTTCTCACTGTTTCTTACCTCTTGATTAGGTCAAAGTATTTTAAATTTCTGTGCTGCACAGAGTTAGATATCATATTCATGTTTTTTTGCAGCAACAAGTTTTAGTTAATTTTAGAAAATTAACTTTTATCAAGATACAATTCATAGACAATAAATGGTACAAATCTTAAGGGTTTGGGTTGATGAGTTTTGGCTTACAGACATCCTTGTAACCACCACCCAAAACTAGATATAGAATATTTCCAACATACCAGAAAGTGCCCTTGTGTCTCCTTCCACTCAAACTTTCAACCCAGGAAACAACCACTTTCTGATTTCTACTTGCATAAATTCATTTTGATTTTTTCCACTTTATATAAATGGGATCATACATTATATATCCTTTTGTATCCGTTTCTTGTTCAGACTATTTTTGAGATCTACCCATGAAGTTTTGTGTATCTGTTCATTGCTCAGTAATATTCCAGGTATGGATACACCACAATTTGTTCATCTTTCACTGATGGACATTTGAGTTCCAAGTTTTGGGCTCCTTTGAATAAGAGTGCTATAAACATTCAAGTATAAGTCTTTCTGTAGAGGTATGGTTTTACTTCTCTTAAATAGAAACTTAGGAATGGGTTTATAGAATTGATGAGTGTTTGAAAGATACTGCCCAATGTGTTTTGTTTTGTTTTTTAATCATTGTAATAGTTTATATTTCCACCAGCAGCCCATAAGAGTTCCCAGTAGCTCTGCTGCCTCACCATTTGGTATTTTCAGTCTCTGATTTTAGGTATTCTAGTGAGTGTAGAATGGTATCTTATGGTGGTTTTTATTCTTCTTTCTCTGATGAGTAATGAACACCTTTTCACATCCATATTGGACAGTCATCTGTCTTGTTTGTAAACTGTTTTAAGTTTCTGTGCATCTTATTGGGTAAATTTATTACTGATTTGTAGACGATATTTATATATTACGAACGCAAGCCTTTTGTTAGACATATATAACTATTTTCTTCCCATCTGAAGTATGACTGTTTATTTTCTTAATGATGTATTTTAATGTATAGGACTCCTAATGTTTAATGAAGTGTAATTTATCACATTTTATTTTATGCTGAGTGCTTTTTACATACTCAGAAATCTTTGCCTGCTCCAAGGATGTGAAGCTACATTTCTATATGTCTTCTAAATACTCTTCTAGATTTTATTTTGGGTGAATCTTGAAATAATTCTTATCTTGCAATAATTTGGGGAGTGATATGGAGGTCAAGGCTTACTTAATTTTCCGTAAAGATATCTAGTTGTTCCAATACCATTTGTGATCTTTCTTTCCCAAAAGAATTGCACTGGTGTCCTTGTTGAAAATGAACAGATGCTGTTATGTGTGTCTCTTTCTAGACTCTATTTTATTGGTCTACATGCCTTTCTTGGCAATACAACAGTGTGTTAATTATTGTAGTTCTATAGCAGGTTTTGAAATCCTGTGGAATAACTTGCTCAACTTTATTATTTTTTTTTCAAGGGTGTTTTGACTATTCTAGTTTCTTTGCATTTGGTCTTGTATCCTGTATTTGCATTTATCTTGTATCCTGCACAATTGCTGGACTTGTTTATTAGTTCTATTTTGAAAGATTAAAGTGGCCACTACTTTGTTAGGGATTTTGTATCTGTGTTCAGGAAAGATAACGGTTTGGAATTTTCTCGAAATGGCTTTGTCAAATTTCGTTATCTGGGCGTTATTTCGTGCTAGTCTCATGAAACTGGGAAGTTTTTTCTCCTCCTTTATTTTCTGAAAGACATATTAAGGACTAATCCAGGATCATCCATTGCATTTAGTTCTCATATTTCTTTAATCTCCTTTAGAATGGAGAAGCTCCACGGTCTTTCCCTGTCTTTCGTGTAGTTCAGTTTTAGAGTATAAAGAATCTCAATCAACAGAAGGCCTTGTGATATTTCCAAGAGGCCAGACTCAAGCCATTCATTCTTATCAGGAATAGCACAGAGATGATGTTGTCCTTACAGTATTACATCAAGAGTCCTTCCATGTAGATCCTTCCTACCACTGGAGATGTTAACCTTGATAACCCATTCGAGTTGGCAACTGCCAGATTCCTAAGCCATAAGGTCATCATTTTCCCCTTTGTGGGTGGGCTTTCTATACAGATACTCCAAGATTGTGCAAACATATAATTCTTCATGAAGTTACTACCCACTGGCTTTAGCATCCACTGATGACTCCACCATGACAAGTATCATCATTCCTTCTCCATGCATGTGTTGGCATTATACTGAAAGAAAATGCTTTCCTTTCTTATTCATTCCTTCCTTCTGGCCTGATGGATTTTTGTTTGATTCAATAGATTATAATCTGATTACTAGCATTATTTATTCTGATGCTCTGATTGTCCCAAATTTGGCCATTGAAGCCTCTTCAGGCTAACTCCTGTGATGTCTTTTTTAGCAAGTTTCCATCATTGTTTGAGAATTTCTGTGCTTTCTGACTCATTTTGTATTTTCTCTGCCCTAGTCTTAGAATTGACCATTTCTCCATGGAAATTGGTTCCTTTTTGTGGAGCCATGTAGAAATCAGTATCTGGGTACTCAGTGTGTTCATTACTGCAGGGTATCATTACTTCTTGCCCTCTTGGCAGACAGAGGCATGCTTATATATCTATGTTATTTAATTATATATCTGTACACACCTCTTTATTTATTACCATATAGCTGTCTCTCAGTTGTAGTCCAATATCTTAACCTTTCCCATTTCCATTTTTATAAATCTCTTCCACGACCATGAGAAACCTGGCTCCCATTGTCTTCAATCTACTTACTTATTAGCTCGATCTCCCTGCAGGTGGGTGGCTTCTTGACTACGCCATGACCCTTCTCGGCCGCTGTTCCCACCATCATCTCCTCGGCCCCTAGCAATGCCATTTCCTCCTTGTCCTTCTAGCTTCCTCAGCCCCCAGCCACCTCCATGAGAAGGGAAAGGAAAAAGAGAAGAGGAAAACAAGAGGAAACAATCTCTCATTTTTTAAATAAACACTTCTCAAAACAGAAAAAAAAATATATTTGAGGCCAAACTAGACCACTTGCGTTTTTGATCAAATTTTATCGTTTCACTGTAGTTGAGAATAGAAGGAACGTAGTGAATACATTTTTAAAATGATAGCTTTGTAAAGATTCTGTGTACAAAAAATTAGGAAAACATTTGCAATGTGTGTATCCGTTTCCTACTGCTGCTGTAACAAATTACCAGACACTTGGTGGTTTAAAACAGCACAGATTTACTACCTTACAGGTCAAGAGATCAGAAATCTGAAATGGGTCTCACTGGGCCAAAATCAAGCTGTTGGCTGGGCTGTGTTCCTTCTGGAAGCTCTGGGAAAGAATCTAGTTCCTTGCCTTTTCCAGCCTCTAGAGGCCACCCACATTCTTTGTTTCTGGCTCATCAGAGGCAGCAAAGTTAGCATCTTTAAATCTCTCTCTGACTCTGTTCCTGCTTTTGTCTCTCTCTTCCACTTCTAGGACCCCTTGTGATTACATTATGAGTTCGCTGGATAATTCAGGATAATCTCCCTGCTTTAAGGTCAGTTGATTAGCAAACTTAGTTCCATCGACAACCTTAATTCCTTTTCTGACGTATGACACAACACACTCAGAGGTTCTAGGATACTAGGAGGTGAACATTTTGGGGAGGCTATTATTCTGCCTACCACAATATAAGATGGACAAAAGGTTGACAGCTTTATATAAGTAAATCTTAGAAACCAATAAGAATTATGTTTTATCAGAAAAATTAGCAAAAAATATTCACAAGTAATTAATAAAGGAAAAAGTAGAAATGACTCAAAGCTTATCAAGTGTTTGATTACACCAGTAATTAAAGAGATTCAAATTAGAGAAAATATAGAAAAGCTTTCACTAATCAAATTGGCAGAGGTTTTTTTTTTTGTTTGTTTGTTTTTTTCACAGTAATGGTATCAGTGAGGACATTCCTGCATTCCTGGTGAGGATTCAAATTGACAAAACATTTCCGGATGGCAGTTCAGCAACATATATTAATGACCTTAAAATTATGCAAACCATTTGACTCAACAATTTTATTCCTAGAAATTTGCCCTAGAATAACTAGGAAGTTGCTTGAATGAATTTGGATGTACCTATATTATAAAATACTCTATTTGTGTAAAAGTTTTATAAATAACATAGATGGTATAAAAATAATGAAAAACATTCATATCTTTAAAATTGTGGCTAGAATCTTCTCAAATCTAACCCCCTTTCAATAAAAACACCCACTTTTCTGAATTTTGTGTTCAATTTCCCTTGTCTTTTATTATGATTTTATTATACTTGTAGAGATTCATACACAGACATTAAACATTACTGCTTTAGAAGAGAATTTATTGAGATGGGAAGAAACCCAGGGTATACTGAATGAAAAAAAACAGGTCGAAAAACAGCATATTCAGGATGATCTAAGTTTTTTGTGAAAAAAAGATATATTAAATCTGGAAGGATATATAACAATGTGACATGGTTAATTCGGGGTGATAGGCAATATCTGACAATCTGGGTACTTTCTTTTTACTAATTTTTTATAGCTTAGTTAGTAGAGTAAAGATACTTATTATCATTGAAAGTTAGTTATAGTTAGAAAAGCTTATTTAAAAGGTAGGAGCATTCTTAATATTTTGTTCATTTACTGTTCACTCTAAATTATGAAAGTAAAACAATTTCTAGCTGTGCTATAAAAAGTAGAAGGAGATGAGAAAATCAAATTTTAATTTATTTAGTACACAATTACACACATGTTTGGTTTTAGGGATAAATCAAGGTGAAAAATATTTTTTAACATCTTTATTTCACATGCATCACTGTGGAAAGGCCTCGTTACCTGTGCAAATGACCCTGTCACGGAAGTATCTGCCTGAAATGTGACGTGCCAGAAGCCAAGAGAAGGCAAGGAGAATTCACCATGGGGATGTCAGGGAGGCTTTGGTGGGAGACGTGACTGTGAACTGTACTTGCAGGGACAACTTAGACATGGCCAGGTTGACTGCCTTTCAGCTTCCCACCAGTAATATGAAGTTTATTCTTCAGCTGGGATAAAAGAAGGTGATCTTTCCCTTCCTCTTGAGAGCAGGGAGTGGGCCATGGTGAAAGAAGAAGCAGAGAAAACAGAGCTGCCCTCTGTCCTGGCCTATCACCTCCAGACCTCCAACTCCAGACTCACCCCCCAGATGCCCTAATCTTGGAAGTCCCACCTTCTCGGTCTATTTCCCTCTGCTTCCCTATTAATGACTTGTGTAAACTTCCAGGGAAACTGAAACCATGCTAGGATGGAGAGCCCTTTTCAGCTTATTTTCTTCTGGGAGATTTCTTCTATCAGTGGCAAGATTGATTTTTTTTTTTTATTCCTTACACAGATGGGCCTGTGATTGCTACTGTTTTAACACTAAACAATGTATCATTAGAGAGAAAGAATAGCAAAAGTCCAGATTAATGCAAAAAGTCAGTGATTAACATAAAAGTTGGGATTGTGGTTACCTTGGAATGTAGAAGGACAGGGATGTGTTTGGGAAGGGACCCGCAAGGATGTCTAAGGCACATTCCATTTCTCAACGTAGGTGCAAAGGATTTCATCTTATTATTACTCTTGAAAATGAAAATGCATATATTTTATATGGTCTTAGGTATATATGAAGCATTTCATCATTAAAAGAAAAAAGGTTAGGTAAAAAAACCAGGGGCTTGAAGATGGTAGAGGGTAAGGGTGGTGTGGAAGGAGGCATACTCATCGCTCACAAGGATGGTTTGCTTTGCTGACCATTATTTGATCCTTATTTTCTCTAAAATGGCCTCGTCTCTAATTTATCACCGAGCATGAATTATAAATATTCATTTATCTGTAGAAGAGGTTGTGCTAAGTAAAATGCTTTATGAATTAGACCTGGAACTTACAATACTTTAGAAGAGCCTGCCGAATACGACAGCTGAAAAGCCAAAGCAATGAGTGAGCATTGAACAAATGCAGCATAAAAGGATTTGCATTATGTTGCCGGCAGAGAGCAAGTGCATTTACTGGGGTTATAAGGGAGCCATGGGGATTTTGTGTTTCGATAGCGTTCAAAGGGAGTTGTCACGGGGTCAGGGAGGAAAGGGGCTGTGGTGGGGGCAGGATGGCCGGAGCCAGCTGATAGAAGCAGGAGAGTTTGAACTGGAGGGAAGAAAACGTCTCCGGCTTTGAATTATCTGTGGTCCTGTTGCTATTTGGACTATTACGGAGCGGGAGCCGCCGGCCTGGTGATCACCCCAGGCCTGCTGGGGTTTGTCCAGGATGCTCCCGTGGGGCCGCCACCTCTTCTCTGGCCGTCCTTTTCCCAAACCACGAAACCCAAATGAATGTGTTTTTCTTCTAAACGGGCATGGCTTTGAATATGAAACCAAAATTTCTGGTTTGAAAAGAGTCAACTTTTTGATGGCATGTATATTTCTGGTCTTTATTTTTCAAGCCTAGCGGCAAAGATAAACTGTCCTCCCCCATCTGCGCTTACATCTTTTTATAGTTCACTGGAAAGTGGACACCACAGTGCTCATCATGGTTGTCACCGGTTCGTGTCTGCTTGTTACTTATTTTTAGATCCGTTTCTCCCAACAGTGGAAGCCTGCCTGCCCCTGGCATTGCGATTCACTTTGTGATAGGAGAAGAGAGAAAGTTAGGGAAGGCCCTATGAGTCAGGGTCCGGGAAAAAATGACTGCAGCCTCGTCTCCACAGCTCTGCTTTCTGCTTCCTCTTCGACGCTCCTCTCTGTTCATTGTCCTTCCTCCTCCCCCACGTCCCAAGCTCTCTTGTTCTCCCTCCCTCACTCTAGAAAAAGGTTCCACATTTGGAAAGGCTCTGATAAGTTCCTCACTCCTACCCTGTTACTTATTACAGAATAATTTTGCCTGCACTATCCACAGGATGAAGGACGTAATTATAAAGAGAAGTTTAAACCATTGTTGAAAATTGGCTACAATAAAGGAGTCAACTTATTTATTTTTTAATTTTTATTTTTTTAAAGATTTTATTTATTTAATTTGTCAGAGAGAGAGAGAGCACAAGCAGGGGGAGCAGCAGAGGGAGCAGGAGAAGCAGACTCCCTGCTGAGCGAGGAGCCCAATGTGCTACTCGATCTAAAGACCCTCAGATCATAACCTGAGCCAAAGGCAGACACTTAACCAAATGAGCCACCCAGGTGTTGCTCAACATATTTATTTTTTATAGAAATTTTGTCCAATCATGGTAGAGGTAAGAGGGAATTATTATTTTTTAAAAGATATTTATTTATGTATTCATTTATTTATTTGAGAGAGAGAGTATGGATGGAGGGGAGGCGTGGGGGGGTTAGGAAGAGGGGTGGGGGAGGGGGAAGGAATCTCAAGCAGACTCCCACTGAGCATGGAGCCCAATGTAGGGCTCCACCTCCCAGCCCTGAGATCATGACCTGACCCAAAACCAAGAATCAGTCACCTAACTGACTGAGCCACCCAGGTGCCCCAAGAGGGAATTATTTTTATATTCTCCATGTGGAAAATGACATTATAAAATCACATGAAGAGAGCATGCAGCCAAAAACTGCAGAAAAGTATCATAAAGGCATGTTAATAAATCTAGTCTGTTATTTTTATTGATTTTGTGATATTTATGCTATTTGTTAGCCCCTCAAAATATGCTTATTTGTTGAGGTTTAAATTCTCTTTATAGATATATTTACCTTGGGACTCTACATTCATAATCTTACATTTATTTTCATAACAAGAAACCCCTGAATTGTAAAAGCATCAGCAGCCACAACATTTAGATCTGTCCTTGGTGCTCAAGAAAATGAGCAATTGCAAATGTGAAAGGTGCACAATTAATGAAGGAAGATTATTTCTATATCAACATAGGAAGATATGTAGCTTCTCTGATGCTATACTTCTGATGTTTTTGGTTCTGCTTTATAATGTATCTTTTTCTATTTCCTGCCATGTGTAGAACCACTTTTCCAAATAGTTGAGTGCCTGTTACACACTTATCCTTCCAGAGCACCCGCTCCTAATTCAGAACTGTGCTTTTTGATTGACTGGAAACCTGCCCAGTGGCATTGCCCTTGTGTACCCATTTGATACAGTGCTTCCACGAACTGATGTTTTGTAAATATTTAATAGGGTGTGTTCAGCTGAATTAGGTCGGCAGCTAAGGTAGGAGGGGAACAGAATTGTTTTTTTAAATACTGGCACAGCTTTGGATGTCGAAAAGCATTAGAAAGCAGAGGCCTTGACAGGAAAGACAACAGTTACTGTTCTCTTCTTCTCAAGAGACTCCTGAAGCTGCTCCAAATTTCCTGAGGAGATGTTTCAGTCAATAGAAGCTTGGGTCTAAGGTTGATCTGAAAGTCTTGGGAGAGAGCCATTATAATACTCCAGTCTGGGTGCCTCAGAGGGTTTGGAGACTAACCCAGAAAGCAGACTGGGTCCAAATCACTGTGAAACATTGAATGATTTAGTAGTGAAGGGACATCATTTCTGCAACTTACAGCCAAACTTTTGGGGGGTGCAGGGTGGGGAATGTCTAAGAGATATAGTAAAGACAGTAAAACTTAACATCTGGGGCACCTGGGTGGCTCAGTGGGTTAAAGCCTCTGCTTTCGGCTCAGGTCATGATCTCAGGGTCCTGGGATCGAGGCCCGCATCGGGCTCTCTGCTCAGCAGGGAGCCTGCTTCCTCCTCTCTCTCTGTCTGCCTCTCTGCCTACTTGTGATCTGATCTCTCTCTCTCTATGTCAAATAAATAAATAAAATCTTTAAAACAAAAAAAAAACAAAAAAAACTTAACATCTGGGTAAAAGGAATATGGAAATTTTTTGTAACACTCTTGAAACTTTTNCAAAAAAACAAAAAAAACTTAACATCTGGGTAAAAGGAATATGGAAATTTTTTGTAACACTCTTGAAACTTTTCTATACATGTAGAATTGTGTAGCAATTAAAAGTTAAAAGGAAACTACTACAATGTCCTAAAAACGGCACAATGAAAAAATAACAGTGAATCTTCACTTTGACTCTTTTTCTTCTTAGCATGATGAAAATATGGTGACACAAAGAATTTAAGCGAAAGATTATCTCCATGTCTCTTTACCTGGTGTATTATGAAAAGTTGGGTGGGGCTCCTGCGTGGCACAGTGAGTTAAGGGTTAATCTGACTCTTGGTTTCTGCTCAGGTCGTGATCTCTGGGTTGTGATATTGGGGTACCGGGATGGAGCACCGCATGGGCTCTGTGCTCAATGGGGGGTCTGCTTGAGATTCTCTCCCTCTGCCCTTCCCTCTTCTCACTCATGCACTCTCTCTCTCTCAAATAAGTGTGTGTGCGTGCGTGTGTGTGTGTGTGTGTGTGTGTGTAAGGAAAGATGAGTATTACCGAGATTTTGGTAACTTAAATTATTTTAAGTACCGCCTATTTAAGAGAATTGGGACTATCCGTGAACGAAAGAAATTCGAGTCTTTTAAGACTCCATAGACAATTTCACATTTTCAACAACATAGATACTACAAGCAGGAATACCCCACAAGTTTTTTTTTTTTTAAGACTCCACTCATTTATTTGACAGAGAGAGAGAGAGATCACAAGGAGGCAGAGCAGCAGGCAGAGAGAGAGGAGGAAGCAGACTCCCCGCTGACCAGGGAGCCTGATGCAGGACTCGATCCCAGGACCCTGAGATCAAGACCTGAGCCGAAGGCAGAGGCTTTAACCCACTGAGCCACCCAGGCGCCCCCCCTCAAGTTTTTTTGAAAACTGGGTTAAAATAAGAGGCCCTTGCCTTCCTGCCGATAGCCTAATTTCACCCTTGTTATTGTTGTTGTTCTTCACTATTTTGTGTTGCCTAATTTTCCATAAGTTAATATATGATATCTTGGATGACAGCCTCCATAAAACATGGTAGGTTCCATGGAGATGGTAAAAGGATTGTGTATGAGATCAAGATTTTCCTGCTGAGCTGAGCTGGGACTTTTGCATGTACTGGAGGTACAGGGTGTGTGTTTGCTAAGTAGAGGAGAACCTTGGCTGGGTTAGGGTTGGCCTTCTTGTGGTATAACTCTGAGGACACTGAAGACCAGTGGAGAAAGGGTGCAAAAACATCAATGAAAAAGGAAAAAAAAACATTGTAGTTACAGTAAACCCCACATTCAGAGAAGAAAAGGAAACACACTTTCCCTTTGTTTCTTTCCCCTTTTCTCACCTCTCTGTGTTTGCTGCATTCTCTCCATGGCCTTCTATTCCCAGAACTTAACTTAGGTCTATTTGAACTGTTCTTCTGCTATGTTATTTCAGATAGATATTTAATATGCTGCAAAAATCTAAAAGTATATTAACCATTTGGACCAGTTACTATAGCTCTTAAAAGATATTTATGTGGTTCCAAGCAACTAATTTAGAGCTAACTTTGGGAACAAAGATGTAAACTAAGAAATGTGTTATGCATTTTTACTTTTGAATTAAAACAACTTTCAGTTTTGCACGTATTCAGTTAAGTACAACTATAGAAGAGGAAAATTCATCTTGGCTGGGAATTGGGATCCTTGAGTTTCAAGTCCCATAGGCAACAGCATTTGATTGAATGTGTCCCCAGCAAATCTTTGCCATGCTTGATACAATAGGTTATTAGCAGCCCATTCTTACAGTCCTGACAAAAGTTTCTATTAAATTATTTAGCATCATTTCTATCACAGTAGTTAAGCCAACTGCAATCTGGCTATTTTTAATGTTCAACTTTGAGCTTTATTAGCTTTTCTGGGAAAGATATAAAAGATATAGCATCAATTTTCTATTGTTTTTAAAAGTTTATTTATTAGTTGAGAGAGAGAGGCACAGGGGCAGGGGAAGTGGAAAAGGAAGAGAATCTCAAGCAGACTTGCCACTGAGCATGGAGCCAGAGTCGGGACTCAATCTCAGGACCCTCAGATCACAACGTGAGCTGAAACCAAGAGTTGGACACTTAACTGACTGTGCCACCTAGGTGACCCCAATTTTCTATCTTGGCCAATCAAAGTAATGTAAGTAGAAAGTGAATGGCATGGATCAGAGGGTCAAACAAAGACTCTCAGAGATCTGAGTGGCAAGAAGGAGGCCGCCATTCAACCATCCCTCCAAACTTCTTTGGAGCTATGGTTTCTCTACTCATTTCTTGGTCCTAAACTTGATTGCTGTGAGGGAGGCGCTGCTGTAGTGGGAGTGATGACCTGAAGTACACAAATGAATCTATGAAAAAGGAGAAAGATGCTGGTTAATACCTGGGAGAGGTACTCCAAACTCTGGACCCTTACATTAATCTAAGAGACTATATTCTCTACAATAAAAAGACAGACCAACTAAAAAATAGGCAAAAATTTGAATAGACATTTCTTTAAAGATATACAAATGGTCAATAAAGCACAAGAAAAGAGGCTCAGCTTCATTATCTATTAGGGAAACGCAAATCGAAATCATAATGAGACACCATTGCATAACTACTAGAAAGGTTATAATTAAAATAGAAAAGGAAAATAGCAAGTGTTAGAAAAGATGTGGAGAAATTGGAATCCTTATATATTGCTGGTGGGAATATAAAGTGGCCTAGTCACCAAAACAATGGGAAACAGTTTGATCATATCTCAAAAAGTTATGTATAGGTTTTCATATGCTCCAATAATTCTACCCCTAGGTATATATCAAATTGAAAGCATATTTTCACACACCAAGAAATAAAAACTGGTGCACAAATGTTTATAGCAACATTGTTCATATTACCTAATAAGTGGAAACTACCCAAATACTCGTCAACTGATGAATGGATAAAAAATGTGGTATATCCATACAGGAGGGTATTATTCAATCATAACAAGAAATGAGATTCTGATACATTTATGGATGAACCTTAAAAACATTAAGCTTAGTAAAACAAGTCAGCCACAATGACCTTTTATTGAATGATTTAATTTACATGAAACAGACAAGTCCATAGAGAGATAAAATTGATTAGTGGTTGTCACGGGCTGGGGCAGGGCTGGGAAGCAGGGGGAATAGGGAGTGTCTATTAATGGTTCAAGGATTTTTTGGGGGGGTGGTTAGTGAAAACATCCTGGAATGAATAGTGATGGTTGCACAACTCTGTAAACATATTAAAAACAACTTTAAAATGGTGAATTTTATGGTTTGTGAATTATGTCTCAATAGAGAATATATTTTTAAAAGTCTGTGTTACTCCACTGAGATGTAAATATCGAGGTTGCCATCTATAAATCAAGTAACTGAGACTTTTTTTTTGGTTTTTGTTTGTTTGTTTCACTTTCTTTTGTTTTGTTTCTTTGAAGAGAGGAAGAGAGCATGGAGGAGCTGAAGGAGAAGAGTGAGAATCCCAAGCAGGCTCTGCGACCAGGGCAGGGCCCAACATGGGGCTCCATCTTATATCCCTGAGATCATGAGCTGAGCTGAAACCAGGAGTCAGATGCTTAACCAACTGAACCCCCCAGGCATCCCAAGAATTTAATTGTTGAACAAAGAAGGAATCTATTTATACTAACAACAAAAGTAATTCAAATTTATTATTTAAAAGTTGTTAAAATAAGTTAAAGATAATCCATAAAAAATAGAACTTAAAAATTGAGGCACTTGACTTAGATTAAAGTTCTTTAGTCATCCATTCCTGCCTCACTGTTACTTTAGGGAGAATCAGCAAGAATCGGCACACAGAGCTAATAAGATCATCACACTGAGGAATAAATAAATTCACTAGGCATTCTTCATCCTGATCTCTAAAGAGCAGTTGTACCAACACCAAGGAGGTCAGAGGTCAGTGCTCCTCTGATGCAGGATAGCTCAGGGAGAGGCAGGGCTGACCTTGAAGGAACCTCATCGTCCAAGACTGCAAGGACTTGAGGAGGAAACTATATATACCAAGGCAGTAAAACACAAATTATGTGGCTTATTTGGAGGGAGAGGAGGAATGTATCTACTAGTTTGCTTTGTCCATAGGAGTAAGGCTAGAGGAAGAGGAGGAACATGTAAGAGAGTCTGGACTAGATCCGAAAGGACACCTTGAACACCAGGATAGAGTAGAACCAAACCAAGAGCCACTTTTATCTCGGACTTTCCCCAAGGCTGAGTGAAGTTGGATAATTTCCTTCACCCTTCCTGTTCTAGGTTCCTGTTCATTATAGCAAAAGAGGCATTGAACTTGTCTTACCAAGTGTCTTATTTGGGTTAGTGTTCTATTTCCTGGATCACTGTATTAATTTCCTATTACTGCTGTAACAAATGACCACAAATTTAGGGGCTTAAAGCAATATAAATTTATTATTTTACAGTTCTAGAGATCAGAAGTCTATAATCAAG
>LNAC01000497.1:1477634-1537132 GCA_002007465.1 Ailurus styani | reverse complement strand
TGATTCACAGACCTGTACCCCTTGGGCAAATAATAAAAATAAAATTAAAATTAAAAAAAAAGTCTTGCTTGGAAACAATGAATCTTGGATCACTGAAAAAATTAAATTAATTTTTTTTAAAAAAAGAAGTCTTACTTGGAGATCCTTAAATGATCACAAGTTTCTGCTTCTCTTTCTATCAATGTGTCTGTGTATGCCCTCTGATGTATATCAGAGTTTCTGATTCCCCTGGTACAAGAAGTGAGACGACTGGTCAAATAGGAGTCACCAGCAGGGAGAAAGTTTAAGTGCGAGCTTTCTGAACCTCACAGATAACATCAGCAAAGAGAACAAGAAGGGATCTTGCACATTGGGGCAGCTTTGAAAACCAAACCAGAGAGGAGGGAACAAATAATTTCCTTTGTCTCTTTTATTTTTTTTTTAAGATTTTATTTATTTAATTGACAGAGAGATCACAAGTAGGCAGAGAGGCAGGCAGAGAGAGAGGAGGAAGCAGGCTCCCTGCTGAGCAGGGAGCCCAATGATGTGGGGCTGGATCCCAGGACCCTGAGATCATGACCTGAGCTGAAGGAAGAGGCTCAACCCATTGAGCCCCCAGGAGGCCCATTTCCTTTGTTTCTTACAAAGTAACCGCAGTAATAGGAACTGGAGAAGGGGACTCTCTGGACTTTGGTGCAGGCTTTTGTCTATTTGTCTGCCTGTCCCATCACATACTGGACATCAGTATATACTATTACAGTATATGGTGCTGGATAATAAATAATGGATAATGAATAAAAAATAATTGAAAAAATAATGCCTGAATGAATGAATGAAAACTCTCCCAAAGCTGTAACCAGCAAGTCAAATAGTTCATGGACTTCTAGCTCAAACTAGGGAGGGTCCATAATAATAATCAGACTTAAACTTGAGAAACAGCCACTTGCACCAGGCTCTTCTAAGACCCTAGGAGGAACTATCATAATGTGTTCACAAGACCTTAAGGTTTTGCAAAATTTGTAAAAGTAAGGAGTTTAAACCACAACTGTTCAAAGCTTCTGTCTCTGCTTCCTCTTGTGGACCAACATTAAAGTGGCCACCTGTATTTCTAGATCAGCTAAGGAAGGGCCTATATTTTGTTTGGGTTTAGTGGGACATATTTATGTGGCTCACAATCCTTCTCACGAACAATTAAGTTATTGCTGTAGGAAGGTGGGAATTACTTCCAGGAATAATCTTACTGTACTGACTCACATGGCATCATGACAGGACTTGAGGTAAAATCATAAGGCAAACATGACCCAAAGCTCTTGGTATCAGAACCATGTAGACAATGGAGGAAAAATAGGTTTAAAATGTGTGGAGTCAGGAGCTAGTCTGTGGAAACTTTTTGCAATCAAGAGACATGTAAATTTGTAAGCAAATGATTTCATTCTGATTAATCCCAAAGCAAAATAAAAAAAATTTCTCTTGTCAGGAGATTCTTGATAAAGTACCTTAAACAACTATAAATGCATCTTTTATTGATGGGAATCATGCAAAATAGAATATATCAAAGCAAATCCCTAGGTTTGTAAGGTACGATTCTGTAGCAGTGTAACAGACAATGGGTATAGCACTATGTCAAGTTGCATGCTTTATGTGTCCCAATGCATCAAACTGGAACTGAGCATGTCTGATACATGGGACAAAGTCTGGTGATCCCAAACAGAAAGACACAGAAAATAGCCTCTGATATAGCAAAGCCATGTGAAGAAAAAATTGTTGCAACAACAAACTGCCTGCACATTTTTATCTGTATGTCAATGGATATAATATGAGAGTTGTTTACATAATTATGGATCTCAATACAATGTGGCAACAATTTTAATGTATCTATTTGTAATTATTTATGTCTTAATTTAAGAATAATTTTGTGTATTTGTATAGAATTATCCACAGAAGCATTTCAGTATATATATGCATAGATGTTCATAAGTAAATATATAATAGCAATGAAAATCATTAATAAAAATTGGCAGGTAATTGACAAAATTTAGACTTTCTTGGTTTTATATGTCTGTGGTATTTTTAGAATTTTTAATGTTATAATTTGTATTACTTATTTTTGCATTAAAAGTAAATATTCATTTTATACCTATTTTGTATTTTAAGTGTTTGTTTTAAGAAACCTAACACACAATGTGCATATACATACACACAAACAAATTACATCGGCCCTGCAAAACAAAACCTAAATCCACTTCTGAGCTCAGAGGAGTGAAGTTCTTCATCAACAATTCCGCCTTCGAATTTTTGTTTCATTTGATTTTGTTTTTCTCCTCCTGCCTTAAGTAGCAGATGATTCAGAGCTTGTTCACAGCAAAAAGCCAAGGAGTATGCTGGGAACACTGGGACTGGCCAGTAACGGAGCAGGCGGTGGGGAGGGGGCATGTTGTCCTTTCGATCCTTTTTTCATTTCCCACCTGGTCCAGGAAATCAGGGCCTGAAAACCGTCCAGATCCTTGGGGCAAATATCCTGCTGCAGCTGGTTCCAGGTCGGTGTGCTCTCTTCTCCCTGCTCCGCCCCATCCTCCCCAGCATGTTTATATGCAGTCTTCTCCACACACGCTGGCTCTTGTCCCAGGAACAGATGATTCCCGGTAAAGGCCACTGGCCCATGGGCTACATTTATTAGCAGCAGTTTTCTGTCCTAGCTGACGGAATTACTCCTGAACCTGGGGAAGGGAACAGCTGCCAGAATGAATTGAGGAGACTCTGCGTGGGCATTTATGGACCTTGTGTGCCTGCTTGTGCACACGCAAGCATGACCACCCTAAGTGAGACCTTCCATTTTCACCCAGCTAGATCTTATAAAAATCCTCATAGCATCACTAGAAATAAAAAGGATATAGTAAAAAAATAAAATGTCTCCTGAAACATTTGTCTCAAGCAGGTATAAGTCCATGTCTCATTCTCCTTAGGTGCTTGTGTGCTCGCCGGCAACTAGGCACAACTGATATTGCTGAAAAAGCCCCATGGGCAGACTCAAACCTGCTGAATGTAGTCAATAGTAGAACTGGCTTGGCTTGATGCTCAGCGTATGGGAATTTCTAGCTAAGTGAGCCAACAATTGCATCACACAGTGGTTGAGTCGGTAGTGGCATATGGTCACAGGATTTTTCTCTGGAAGGTAATTCAAGAAGGGTATATAGCCTCTTAACTGCTCTTTGCTACTGGGCCACTTCAATATGCACTCTCTCTAGCGAAATATAGTTCCTCATTGATGAACAAACTCTTTGAGGATACAAGGTAGACAGAAATACAAAGGGAAACAAAAATGGTGCCCATCTTCAGAGTTCACAATCCAGTGTTAGAAGGAAAGACTGCTAAATAGCATGTTACCAAGCTATGTGACATGGGAAAGTGGGGAAGGAAACTGGGGAAGGAAACAACTATGTGGGTCCTCAATGAAGAAGAAGCACAGGAAGTTTCTTCATGATGAGTGAAATTCACCAGGCAGGCGAGTGGGAAGGATATTCTGGGAAGAAACCATCACAACAGGAGAACAGGCCTGTGAATAAAGCACAGTCATTCCCAGGTACAGTATATAAAAAACTTGGCATATGTAAGGTAGAGTGAGGCCAGGAGATGCTGCTGAGGGGTCAGACTGAAGCTACTTCCTAAAAAACCTAGTGAGGGAATCTTGAAGATATTTCCCACGTACTCAACTCATGAGTTAGAAAGCCAAGAGTTCTTATGTTTCCAATTTAAAAAATATAAGAAAGTTAGTGCCCCCAACTTGCTGAAACTTTATTCCAAAAGTTATTTTGTGTGGTTCAACTAACAATCCCTTTCAGCTTCACCTAGGCAATATTTCCTTACTGGAGCACCTCAAAGAACTGACTCCAGCTTCAGTGAAATGAAGAAATTGTAAGTACAGGCAAGGCAATTAGAAGGCAACCCAGGTGGAGTAAGGTGGGTAGGATTACTTTTCCAGACTGAGCTTCAAATTCAATGTTAGTTAATTAACTCCATGGAGTTTTAGTTTCTTTCCTCTTCTAACTGCAATCTCCCCGCTCGTCAAGAGAAATACAAGAAAATAAGATTTTTCAGAGGCATAAAAGTCACAGAGCATCTAGCACCAGGCATGTAGGCACACCTTGTGAGACCATAATTACAATTTCAACCCTCAGTCACCACTTGCCTAGGCTGAACTTAGTAATTATTCCAGTATTGGAGTCACACTGTGCTTCCTATAGCTGAGATTGCCAGCAAATCCAGGTGGGACTCTGAAGTGGGGGTACATAAAGGAGAAATAGTTTTGACAAATATTTTGAAACACATGTATCCTAATGAGTGTTACCTCCAGGAAAATTGCCATGAGAGGTTGCTCAAAAAAAAAAAATACATTTAATCCAATGAGGCTTGCACTTTCAAATATGTTGTTTGTTTTTTATTTTGTTATTAAAACTTGATTGCTTCTTGAGCCATCAGAAATCCCATCCTTATCCCCTAAATCAGCTGAAATCTAAGTGTTCAAATCCTATAAGTCTTAAGTGGGGGAAATTTTGCCCCCTACATGTTTGGCAATATCTAGAGATGTTTCTGGTCACCACAACTAGAGAGCATGTGCCACTGACATCTAGCGAGGTAAGGGATGTTGCTAAGCATCCTATCACACACAAGACAATGCCCCCTCCAACAGAAAATGGATGAGAGAAGGCACATGGGAATGAAGATGAGAGATATACATACACAAGGTATGATGGAGGCAAAACTGGCAGAGCCCACCACCATGAATGTGAACAACAGGGGAGAAGTAGGGAACTACAGCCAGGCCTCCAACTTCAGTGACTAAGAGAAAATTCATACAGTTCACCAAGAGAAAGAATTCAAGCAAAGGTGCAGAGGTGACCTTCAGGAAAAGAGTGGAGAAGGAAGAAACCTGCTGAACCCCATTCTTATCTCACAACCTCTGAGTCTTAGCCCAGAACCACATTTTCTAGCTCCTTGGTGCTCCCATATACACTCAATCCAAGCTTATTAGTCATGGTGGGCTAAAACAAATGACCCACAAATCTTAATAGGATAAGATTATAAGGTGTTTTTGTTTTGGTTTTTTTTTTTTCCTCATTCATATCACAGTCCAGTGCTGGGCTGGTAGGGGAGAGGAGTCTCTCTCTGCTCTGTGCAGTCATTCAAAAACACAGATTCCTTCCATCACTAGGTTTGTTATCCCCTAGGCTCAAAGTCCTCCAGTGAATCCAGTAAATTTAGTAGAGCTGATGCATGGAAGATCCCATGTGAGAGGTCAAGTCTGGAAGGGGCAGACATCACTACTAAAGTATTCCACTGACCTAAATTCAGTAATATAGTCCTACCCCGTGCAAGAGAAAATAAGAAATAATCTTGCTGTGCCCAGGAAGAAAAGGAAAGAGATTTGAGGAACACACAGAATCCTGTGCCACACCGAGCATTACCAAAATGGAGCCTGTCCTTATACTCTGCTTAGTGAACAGACCTGTTTTCCAGTTATCTGATCCAGGATCCCTGAATGGCTCTCCCTCCTCCAGCTCTGCCACTATGTGCGTTAGTGCTATTGATTCTCCCTTTTGAACATCTATCTGTTCAATCTGTCTTTTCCCTTCTACTCATTTCAAAAACCACTTGGGTAGTGGATGTCCTTCTTGGAAATTTTCAGAACCTTCTGAACTTATCTTGCTTAGTCTTATCTCCATCTTCAGTGTAGTTTTCACATTGCACAAAGTAAAGATTCTGAAATATAAATCTATCTGGCCATATCATTTCTCTGCTTAAATTCCTTTAGTGACCAACCATTGCCCTTAGAATAAGCCAAATGTATAGAGACTCTTCATAATCTGGACCTCATTTACTCTTTAGGCTACCCTGTCATCACTCTGCATTCCAACTATCAACCTATCATACCTTGAATTCTCTGAGCTGACCTCATTCTTACAAGTCTTCAGACCCTTGTTCATGCTATTCCCTGGACAGGGAATGCTCTTACCAACACTTCAATCCCAATATTTCTCACTTGGTTGTCTCTTACTTATACCCCTCAGCTCTGAAATCATTGTTTCAGGAGTATCTAATCCCTTCTGCCAGTTTTCACCAGAAGGCACCTGTGCTGATCTCATTCACTGTGTTTACCATGCTGTAGTTTATATACCCATTTCACTCCCTAGACATTGTATTCATCTTTACTCCCAGTGTCTAACCTATCAACTGACACATTGAAGTACTCAACATATATCCAAAGAAATTAAACCATATCCATCATTAGAATGAAAAATGAATTATTTTAAGTTGTTATTTTAAAAAAAGAAAGAAAGAAAGAAAGAAAGAAAGAAAGAAAGAAAGAAAGAAAGAAAGAAAGAAAGAAAGAGGGCTTCTGGCCACCTCCGATCACCTGAACAGGCCTACTGCTAGACAAAAATATCAAAACAGTAAATAATTTCTTCCCAATAAGTGTCACCTAGAGTCATAGGCTGCAACTTTTCATTCTATTTCTGAAATATTACTGGTGATTATAAATGTGCTTTCAAATACATTTAATTACCTTGCTTCTATCTCCTTCAATTATACCCAGTTGATTAAAAAGGAAGAACTCTTCCTAGCTGAGTATAGTTTTTTGAATACGTGCTGTTTTCTTCCAGTTTATTGAGATATACTTGAAATACAACACTATAAATTTAAGGTGTGCAACATGACTTGACATATGTATATATAGAAAAATGATTACCACAATAAGTTTAATTAACATCTATCACTTGAATTACAGTTTTTTTCCTTATGATGCAACCTTTTGGGACCTACTCACTTAGCCACTTCAAATATACTATATAGCATAACTATAGTCTTTATTTTGTATATTACATCCTTGACACTCATTTCTCTTATAACTGTAGGTTTGTGCCTTTTGACCACCTTCACCTAATTTCCTCACCCCAGACCCCTACCTCTGGCAACCACAATCTGACCTCTTTTTTTTTTATTCAACTTTTGTATTTGAGTATAGTTTACACACACTGTTACATTAGTTTCAGGTGTACAACATAGTGATTCAACTTTTCTACACGTTACGCTGTGATTACCACAAGTATAGCTATCATCCGTCATAATAAAAATGTATTAGAATATCATTGACTATATTCTTCTATGAGTTTGGATATTTTTAAAATTTCACATTTAGCTGAGGTCATACAGTATTTGTCTTTGATTACTTTGTATCTGAATCTCAAAATAGTGTCTTAATACATTGAGAGAAAAATCTCACAATGGTTGTTGATTGGTCTCATGTAAACCTAGTGCTGTCCAGCAAGACTACTACATTTTCTGTACAATTTCCCTTCACTCTCCTAAAATTCCATTTTATTTTTTATTTGTCCTCAAGCCTCCAACATTTCCTTCCATGCCCATAATCTCAGCCAAAGACCTCAATGGTTACTTCCTTAAGATACTAGAAGCAAGCAAAATAAAATTTCCACTTGTTACCATTATGTGTGCCTGTCTACCCACATCCATATCTATATACTCTTCCTCTCTTCACTTACACAGGAAAAATATTTGTGATTTTGTCTAAGATGAGTTCTGTATTACTATTCTAGATTCCATTCCCTCACAGGTACCTACTCAAGGAATCAGCTTTTCAGTTATCATCTTCTCTGTTACAATATGGCTGCATTCTCTCTCCTCTCTCACTTCCCCTCTCCCTCTCCCCCCCCATTCAATAATTCTCCTCAGTATTGAAATATTAAAAATAAACCTCTGCAGGGACACCTGGGTGGTTCAATTGGTTAAGCATCTGACTCTTGATTTTGGCTCAGTCATGATCTCAGGGTCATGAGATAGAGTCCTGCATTGGGCTCCATGCTGGGTGTGGAGCCTGCTTGGGATTTTCTTGCTCCCTCTCTTTCTGTCCCTTCCTCCCTGCCTCTGCTTACACTCCCTCTTAAAAAATAAATAAATAAATAAATAGATAAACAAACCTCTCCATTGACCTCACAGTCTTCTGCAGTAACTAACCCATTTCCTCCTTTCTTTCATAGCAAATTCTTCTAAGGTTTTGGTACTTTCTCAATCTCCCTTCTTTCTTCCCCACAAAAAACCTCTTATCAAGGTCACCAGTGACCTCCCCGTTGCCAGGTTCATATGCCATCTCTCAGACATCATGTTACCCACCTCATCTGTAACTTCTAACATAGCTGATCTGTCATCTCTTCTTCAAACAGCCTATTTTTCAGCCCACAGATTTATTATTGGTTATCATTCTCCTTCAGTGGCTGCTCCTTCTCAGTCTCATTAGCCAGCTACTTCTTGTGTTCCAGATTTCTAAATACCAGAATGACACAGAGCTCTGGTCTTGGGTTTCTTCTCTTTTCTAAGCACAGACACTTGTTTAAAAAAATAATGAAGAGCCATCTACTAAGTCATACTAAGAGAGACATGAAGAGGAATCACGAAAAGTAATACAGTAGTATAATAAAGTCAAGTATTTCACTTAAACTCATTAATTCAAGGCCATCTATAGGCAAATGACACACACATTTGAATATCCAGCTCCGGTTTCTGCCCTGAACTACAGCCCCTTATTTCTAGCTGCCTACTCACCATCTCCATATTCATAGTTAAGAAATATTTTGACTAGAATATGTTCAAGACCTAACTTTCTATATTCCCAATCACACTTCTAGTCCATCAGTACTACCTCAGCAAATTGAAATATCATGCTTGCTCTCATTTAAAACCTTACAGCCATCCTTAATTCCTTTCTTTTCCTTTTATCCCTCATCTGACCCTGCTGTCTCTATTTTCAGAATATATACCAGAATCCTCCTAGTCTCCCTGCCTCCAACAATATTACTGAGTCTGAACCACCATCATCTCTCTCTTGGGATTTTATAATAACCTCCCAATGACCTCCTCACTCTACCTCAGCATCCCCGTTTCTTCCTTCAAATGGTTCTTTAAAAAAACAAACATGTGAGGCCACGTAAGTCCTCTCATCCAAGGCTTCCAGTGCTTCCCATATCACTCAGAATAAAAACATCCTACCCATATATGGTCCTGTCCCTGCCATGTCTCTGACACCTCTATCATTCTCATCCTTGCTTACTCCTTTTATCCACACTGACTGCCATATGACCCGTGAACACTCGAACACATTTCCATCCCAAGGCCTTCGTATCTAGCCCTCCACCTGAAATGTTTTTCCTCTAAACAGGCTAAAATGTCAAGACTTCATTATCACATTATGAGAGACATTCGCTCTAGCCACTGTAACCAAAATCATACTCTCTCCCTCTCTACTATTGGTCACTTTGCCTTTGCTCCTTGGCATTTCTCACAACCTGACCTGATATTTCTGTGTTCACCATCTGTATCTGCCATTAGGATGGAGGATACAGTTAGCTCCTTAAGAAAAGAAATTTTGGGGCGCCTGGGTGGCTCAGTGGGTTAAAGCCGCTGCCTTCGGCTCAGGTCATTATCCCAGGGTCCTGGGATCGAGGCCCGCATCAGGCTCTCTACTCAGTAGGGAGCCTGCTTCCTCCTCTCTCCTCTCTCTCTGCCTGCCTCTCTGCCTACTTGTAATCTCTCTCTGTGTCAAATGAATAAATAAAATCTTTAAAAAAAAAAAAGAAAAGAAATTTTGTTTTGCTCAGTTCAATATCTGCAGAACATAGAAGAATTCCAGCCATACAGTAATAATCAATGAATGATTAATAATCAGAGAATTATAATAGCTAGAATGCTTATATCAAGCAGTGTTACAGATTGAATTGCATTCTCCCAAAATTCATATGTACCCCTGTACCACAATATGGTTGGAAATGAGACCTATCAGGGGTTCGTTCTGGCTTAATGAGGTTATGGGGTGGGAAGGCAGGCTGATCCTCCAGCACTGTTGTCCTTGGGAGAAGAAACACTGGAGAGCCATATGGGGACCCAAAGAGTGGGTGCCCATCTGCAGGCTAGGAAGGAAGCTCTCATCAAAACTGAATCAGCCAGTGCATTGATCTTGGACTTCACAGCGTCTAGAACTGTGTGAAATAGATGCCTGTTGTTTGAGCCACTCAGTCTGTGGTACTTTGTTGTGGCAGCATTCTCCTGAGCATTCACCTAAGCAGATGAATACAGGCAGCACTTGAAATGACCAATCCTAGCTCCATCACTTGCCAGCAGTGTGACCTAAGGCTGTCTGCACCTCTGTTTCCTCATCTGTAAAATGGGAATGAGTAATATCAGCATTTACACTAAAGTAATAGTGTGAGGACGAAACTGAGCTGGTGCATGTGAAGTATTCAGAACACAGCGTGGGGCATACTAAGCTCTTAAGTAATGTTAGCAATTACCATGGAGTTGATTTGGTAAAAAGCTTTCATGGCATTACTTTTATCATTAAGTGATCTTTTTAGTGATCTTTTTAGTACTTTATGACTTACAAAGAAATTTTTACATATATTATTACACCGTATTCTCACAACCACCCCGTGAATCATGAATAATCCAACATTAGAGATGAGGTGAAGGCAGAGAGAAGTAAGAACAAAGGAAGCACACACGCATGTGCACGTGCACACTCAGACACACTCAGAGCCTCTTCTGCTGGATAAACTCCTATTCACCCTTCAACCCCTATGCCCACATTGCACCTTGAAGCTTTGCTGCAACAACACCATTGTGCAGTTTCCTTGACCTTATTTCCACCAGTGCACTTGCTGCCAACCATTACAAGTGGGCTTCTCCCAGTTCTCTTTGACCCAGTGGACTCTGAGCTCTTTTTAGGCAGGTATCATGACGTGCCCTAAGTTACCTTCCAAGGTCCCACCATAGTTCCGTGCATGTGGCACGGAGCTCAATAATTATTTTCTTAGCATGACATACTCAACCAGAACCCATATTTCTCTGGCCTTAATATTAGTCATACCCACTTATTTGAACAATGGCCCTCCCAACAAAGCTCCACTGCAGATTAGGTCCTTGAGAATGTTTTGTACATGCTGCCCTATTCCTACTTCATCCCTCTGGATGCCCTTAGTGCTGTCTGTTGATAAGACATCTGCTCTGTTGCTACATCTCATAGGAAAACACCGGTATCTCCTCTGTCTCTCCCTGTCCCCCAAAACTCTCTTCTTGCTCTGTCCTGTCAACTGAAGCTCATCACCATTGTGTGCCCCTTCGGTTTAGGAGATACCTGTACTATTGTCAGAAACCCCAAGGTCTTGCTGGCTGGTGAGAAAAACAGTCATAATTTTATTTAGAGGCTCCTCTCCCTGGAACTTAGTTCTGAGTCCATAGGTCCCAGGCAATAAGGCAAGTCTAAGTACAGACAGCAAGCCTTTACTCATCAGCCCCTGCATCCTACAACAGAATCATCACTAAAAGCCAAGCCTGTGAGCCTGGTTTTCAGTTTCCTTGGGGATTCTTACAGATGCCTGAACTTCTTTGGGTCTACCATCTCCCCGTGATATGCCCTAAAACGTGAGCCAGCCTGACACTCAAGATGGTGTCAGGTGCTTGGGACTACAAAGTGAGTAACTAGCAAGAAGTAGATGGAACCATGCCTATTAATCCACAGCCCATGACTTTTCCATTTCCACTTTCCATGGTGCCTCTTTCCTTGAAGTTAGGTGCCAAAGGCATGAAGCATAAATAATGAGTTCAGTGCTTCTTACCTTACGTATACCTGTGCTGATAACCTGAGAACTCCTTGATCCCAATTCTTAACTCTGGCACCTAGATGTCCTGGTAGAGAGAAATTATTAATCTTGAGAGTTTTCCATACTGTTCTGGTTCAGCAAGGAAAAAAGATACCCCAAGAAGAAAGCAGTTTTGATATATCTCTATTAGAGAGTCAAAAGAAGAAGTACGTGCCCTTTTAATCACATGACTAAAAGGTTCTGGGGCAATTGGAGAAATTAGAATACCATTGTCTGCCCTGTTGATGGTCCCACAAACCTGCTGTCTATCCTCAATTTCCCAAAAAATTTAAAAGAGAAATCCACAGCATGAGAGGAACTTAGAGAGAAAAGATATTTACATGCTAAGGCCTGTGGTAGTGCAGCCATCCAGGTCAGTCTACCATGGCCTGTGTGCTAAACTGCAAAATGGATGCAATTCTTCACCTCCCTCTGAGTCCACACATCCCTTTTGTAACATATAATTGTGTGTGATGTGGTTTATTTGCCCTCCCCTTGAGTTGGACCTGTCTTGGGTCTTGGTTTGGCCAACGGGATATAGTGAAAGTGATGGAGCACCAGTGCTGAGCTGGGGTCTCAACAGTCTTTATGTTCTGCTCATTCACTTGGAATCCTGCTGAACAAACACAAAGTAGTTTGCTGCAGGGTATGATATCTAGAGAAATAGGTGATTTGGTTAAGTTTGTTATAGCCATTAAGTAACAGAATCAAAGGAGAATCAAACTCTCTAATTCTCTAGATTCTAATGGTAACGCTTTTCCCAATATGCATTTTCCCTAACCCCATCCTCCCCAAGGAATTAGTTATGTCAGTCATAAAGGAAACAAAACAGTTATAATTACTGGTAAAGAGAAGGGGCCTTATTCTGACCAAGGTTTGTCATATAACTTGGTTTATCTGCTACGATTCTTGGAATAGTAAGCACTGTAAGTCCTCAGCACTCACAATTCTGGGCTTCTAACCTCAAGGATTCTAAGCGGAAGCAATTGGGATTCTTTGCCAGAGACTTTTTTTTTTCCAGCTTTACTGAGAGATCATTGACCTATAACACTGTGTAAGTTTGGGGTATATAGCTGTGTTGATTTAATATACTTATATTACAAAATGATTACCACTATAACAGTAGCTAATACCTCCATCATGTTACATGATTACCATTTCTTTTTTGTGGTGAGAACATTTAAGATCTATTCTCATAGCAACTTTCAAGTATATATACAGTGCTATTAACTAAAATCACCATGTTGTTACACTATCCCCAAAATTTATTTATCTTACAAGTGGAAAGTTGTATCCTTTGACCAACATCTCCCCAATTCCCCCACCTTCTAGCCTCTGACAACTGCCACTGCAGTCTGTTTCTATGAGTTTGGGTTTTTTTTTTAATCCGCATATAAATGATATCATATGGTAATTGTCTCTCTCTGTCTGGCTTATTTCACTTAGCATAATGCCCTCAAAATCCATCCACGTTGTCAAAAATGGCAGGACTTCCTTCTTTCTCATGGCTAAATACTATTCCATCTTATATATACAGCACGCCTTCACTCATTTATCACTCCTTTATCAATTATGCATTGTTGGACACTTAAGTTGTTTTTGTATCTTGGCTAATATTAATAATGCTGCAATGAACATGGGGTGTAGCCATCTCTCCAAGATCCTAATTTCCTTTAGATATGTACCCAGAAGTGGAATTGCTGGATCATAAATTTTGAGAAGATTCCATACTGTTTTCCATAGTGGCTGCACAAAGTTACATTTCCACCAACAGTGCACAAGGTTTCCCTTTTCTCTGCATTCTTGTCAACAGTTATCTCTTATTGTAGTGTAGCTGTTCTAACATGTATAAGGTGATATCTCATTGTGGTCAATTTGCATTTTTCCTGATGGTTATTGATGTTGAGCATCTTTTCAGGTACCTGTTGGCTATTTGTATGTCTTCTTTGGAAAAAATGCCTCTTCAGTACCTCTGCCCATCTTTCAGGTAGATTGCTTTTGTCGTTGTTATTGTTGTTGTTGTTATTTGGTTGTATGAGTTCTCCACATATTTTAGATGTTAACTCTTTATCAGATATATGATTTGCAAATATTTTCTCCCATTCCATAGGTTTCCTTCTCATTTTGCTAATTGTTTCTTTTAATCACTCCTATTCAACGTAGTATCAGAAGTTAAAGCCAGAATAATCAGGTAAAAAAAAGTTAATAAAAGGCTTTCAAATAAGAAAGGAAAAAGTAAAATTGCCTTTGTTTGAGTATGATATGATCTTATAGAGATAAAATCCTAAGAACTCCGTCCACCAAAAAAATGGTTAAAACTAATAAACATATTCAATAAATTTGCAAGACATAAAGTCAACATACAAAAATCAGTTGCATTTCTATATACTAACAATGAAATATCTGAAAAGGGTATTTTTAAAAATCTCATTCACAATAGCATCTAGAACAATAAAGTATTTAGAAATAAACTTAGCCAGAGGTGATAGATCTATACACTGAAAACTGTAAGACTGATGAAAGAAATTGAAGAAGACACAGCCAAATGTAAAGATTGTCCTTGTTCATGGATCACAAGAATGAACATTGTTAAAATGTACATACTACCCAACATGATATATAGATTCAATGCAATGTCTACCAAAATTCCAATGCCTTTTTTCAAAGAAATAGAAAAAAAATCTTAAAATTTGTATGGAACCATGAAAGACTCGAAATACCCAAAGCAATCTTGAGAAAGAAAGAACAAAGAGGCATCATACATCTTGTATGGAAATGAGTGATACTGCAAAAGAATATGAATTAGATAATAGATGGTCACAAAAAGTGTCCACTACATTTATTGGTCTGCCATTTTGCACATCTTCGTTGTATTATTGGTTCCACATTAATAGTCATGTTTTCCAACTGGCCATGTGGCCATTACTTTTTTCATTCTCAAATTTGACCTTCTTCTTGGGCACCTGGGTGGCTCAGTGGGTTAAAGCCTCTGCCTTCGGCTCAGGTCATGATCTCAGGGTCCTGGGATCGAGGCCCGCATCGGGCTCTCTGCTCCGCAGGGAGCCTGCTTTCTCCTCTCTCTGCTTTCCTCTCTGCCTACTTGTAATCTGTCTGTCAAATAAATAAATAAAATCTTTTAAAAAAAAAATTTGACCTTCTTCTTAAATTTCCTTAACATTCTTTATGTTTAGTAGTACTTAAGGGAGTTCCTCTATTAAGTAATACAACTAATTTATTACACAGGAAAACTCCTTTTTTTAAATTTTATAGTCATGCCAAATATTAAGATGGTGAATATACCAATAATGTGGGCCCCCAAACTCATCCTTTGTCTTGTATCTGTGTCATCTCTGGTATAAGATCTTACAGGGCCACTCTGTGCTCCCTTATTGTATACCACATTGTCATGAACCACAACAATTATTTTCCTATCCTATTAACAAATCAGTGTGGGGATCTATAGGTTCTCCAGAAGTTTAGAATATTGAATAAAGCAGAGCTGACAAGATGATGATACCAATCTGCAACATCTGTTCTAGTGGAAGGTTTCCTCTGATTATCAATAGCAATATAGAGTCACAGTCCTGTGTAGAACAATCTTAGGATCCAAGCCCACCATATAGCAATGCTACATGGATCTGTGACATTTTATAACATTTCTTATGTGACTTAGGATAAATGTCACTAAGCTATTGGAAAAGCAAATGGATGACCTTTAAATATGATCATTAACTAGCTCTTTCCTTGTCCAAGCATGACTTTCTGCCCTCCTACACAAACTCCAGATGTTAGACTTATCTGAACATGATCAACGTAATTAGCATAAGTCAAATCTTACTTTGACCATCTCATGTTCATAGTTAAAGAAATTGTCTATTAAGTGTTGTTTCTTGTAATGGGGCTTGACTTCTTCAATCTATTCAACATGCATTTTTCATTTCGTTCATGAGAAAAACCTAGTGGTTATAATCGGTCATAGATGTATTGAGAAAAGCTGTTCTTTACTGGGTTAAATAAAATATATTATTAAGTTAATTTTATACTTTATTTACATTTTAACATGACTACTAGAAAATTTTAAATTACATGTGGTCCAGATTATATTTCTGTTTGACAGCATTCCTCTGTACGATAGAGAAAACTTGTCTTACTTTAGATTTATCTATGAACTGTGGGCACATTGACAATGTATATAAAGTCTTCTGTTTGTGTAGGACAGCTACTGGTTGCCTACCACTCAGAGATTTGGCGTTGCTCTTCCCTAGAGCAATTAGTCATGTGGTAATTAAATTAACTTAAATAGAAGTCTGTGAACTAAACTGGAAATATTTTAGAACTCTTACAGTGTTAGTAAAAGAAAGAAAGCTGACATCAGTCAGTTACATTATTAATAATATTCATTATAAGATTACATAATCACAATGCCATCTGTTAGCTAATGACAATGTGGGACATACTACCAAAAAAAAAGCAAAAAATAATAATCTTTCCTACCATATTAGACCATATTTTACTTATTTGTTTTTCCCTAATGCTCACACGGCTTGTTTTAGTGAAAAATATAAGTGGAACTGGCCTTTCCTTTGTTAACGTATGAATTTAATGGTACTGTCCTACAAAAATAGCAAAACATCAAAACTCAAGAATTTCAGAGTGAGGACTATCAGCTTACTGGGAAGAGTTATAAAGAAAGAAAAGAAAAGGTGGAAGGGGGGAGGGAGAGAGGGTTCAAATCAATGTGTCTTCAATTCTAAAGTAAGGTTCCACTTGAATCTCTAAATTTCCAATCTTTGAAAATCTTTATTTTTAAGGACATTAGCATCAAAACAATACTTTCAAGAATGCTTCAAATCTATGCATGAAAATATACACAGTAGGAGAGAAAGTAGAATAAGAGAAAATGCAATAATGGGAAAAAAGAGTGAGACAAGAAAAAGGGAGATGGAGAACATAAAAAGAAAATAGACAAAAGGAATATCTATATATCTTCTCCACCTGTGGCACATACTCCATTAGCAATACCAGGTCAATAATGGATGGCTTACTGAGCATCTTCCAGGTCAGGCACGTCTCCAGTTCTCGACCCCACCATGTAAACGTTATCCCATTTCCCATTTGAAGCAGAGAGTCAAAAAGACTGACGTTAAATACATAGCAGAATCAGTAAGTGGCAGAATGAGAACTTAAATCCAAGTTTACCCAGCTACAAACTCCATTATGTCCCCACTTCTAGAAGATACACTCCGACCTTCAGTACACTATCTACATCCCCAAAGTGTATGTAGAACATGATGAGTAAATTNTTTACCCAGCTACAAACTCCATTATGTCCCCACTTCTAGAAGATACACTCCGACCTTCAGTATACTATCTACATCCCCAAAGTGTATGTAGAACATGAGTAAATGCAGGACTTCTCGTGTGAGTAAGATCTAACAACAAAGTGGCCTCTTTGAAATCAACCACCCCTCTAGATGCTGGGGTCCAGTGCTATCCAATATAGTAGTCACTAACCACATGGAAAATCACCCCAGATTTCAAAGACAAAAGAACAAAGAACAAAGAGAGGAATGTAAAATGCCATTAATATTTTTTATATTAGGGGCGCCTAGGTGACTTAACAACAGATGTTGTTAAGCGTCTGTCTTCGGCTCAGGTCATGATCCCAAGGTCCTAGGATCAAGCCCCACATTGGGCTCCCTGCTCCGCAGGAAGCCTGCTTCTCCCTCTCCCACTCCCCCTTCTTGTGTTCCCTCTCTCGCTTTGTCTCTCTCTGTCAAATAATTAAATAAAATCTTTTTTAAAAATTAATAACTTTTATTAATTACATACTAATTTGGCAATGTTTGGATATATTGGGGTAAAATGAAATATATTATTAATCTAATTTTACCTGCTTACTTTTTTTTTTAATGGGGCCACTAGAAAATTTTAAATTACAGGTATGGTCCATGTTATATTTCTGTTGGACAACATTGCTCTGGGGTATAAGAGAACACTTACTATTGGTAGACAAGCACCTGATATGGTGTTGCTGGTATATGCCAGAAGAGCAAAAATAGTCTCCAGAAAAACTATGTGTCCACTTCATGGTGGATAGAAGTCACTGTGTGTCCACCTATAGCCCCATTTAACAGGCTTGGGCACCCATCCCTCAGCAGTAGAGGGGAGACTGCTAACAGTTCACAGCAGGCCCCCTTCTCTAGAATATTCTTCCAGGCTGATAGGATCCACCCCGCCAAGGAAGCAAGAATCTTCTCTCACTTCCCTGACCCCACTGAAGCAGACAATGATTCATGCTTTATTTAGTGGTCAAAAGCCAATCTGTTTGCCTTGAGGGCACAGGAGTTTGCAGTGCTGTTTCTATTTACAAAGTCCCTCTTGGAAAAGCCAAGGTTAGACTTTAACTAGCTCAGCCCTTTCCCCTGCCTATCCTGCTTAGCTCCCTTCCTTGTGACTTTGCAAGTTTTCTCTTATTTGGTCAGTTTGGGGAGATTTTTTTATTTTGGTTTCTTTCTTTTCTTTTTTCTCCTTCCTTCCTTCCTTCCTTTCTTCCTTCCTTCCTTTCTTTCTTTCTTTCTTTCTTTCTTCCTTCCTTCCTTCCTTCATTTCTTTTTTCTTTCTTCCTTCCTTCCTTCCTTCCTTCCTTCCTTCCTCCCTCCCTCCCTCCCTCCCTTTCTTTCTTTCTTTCTTTCTTTCTTTCTTTCTTTCCTTTCTTTCTTTCTTCCTTCCTTCCTTCATTTCTTTTTTCTTCCTTTCTTCCTTCCTTCCTTCCTTCTTTCCTTCCTTCCTCCCTCCCTCCCTCCCTCCCTCCCTCCCTCTCTTTCTTTCTTTCTTTCTTTCTTTCTTTCTTTCTTTCTTTCTTTCTTTCTTTCTTTCTTTCTCTCTCTCTTTCATGTGTGTGTGTGAATGTGTAAAAACTCTCAATAAACCAGAGAGCCCTAAATCCTTGTGTTGGCTCTGCTCCTAGATAACACAACCTGAAAGGAGACTAAACAGGTTCTGGCACCAATTCTAATGTTGAGGGGAGGGGGTCCCTAAACAAATAAACAATTTCCAGGACTCCAGGTGAGTGTCCTACAATTCAACTCAATTCTGACACTGTTTACCCAGAGATAGAATCACATTACACAGATCAATTTTTCAGTACTATAAAACATCCCCCCACCCACTTCTGACACAAGTCAAAAGCCCAGGTTGTCACCTGTGCTTCTGACATACTGGCTGTAAATGAGAGGTTCCCAAGACCCCCTTCTTGTGGGCCATCAACTTTCAAGAGCAGCTCAGAAAGCTCAGGGCAATACTTTCCTTACTAGATTTCCTATTTATTATGATAAAATGTAACTCAGAAATAGCCAGATAGAATAGAGGCACAGGGCACAGAGCTTCCATGCTCTTTCCAGGGTACCACTCTCCCAGCATTTCCACATGTTCACTAACCTGGAAGCTCTCAAACCCTCTCCTTTAGGGTTTGTATGGAGGTTACATTACAGGGGCATTATTGATTAGTTCATTGGTCATCAGCAATTGAACTCAATCTCCAGCCCCTCTCCATTCCCTGGAGGCAGAGGTAGAAATTTCAGTCCCACCCCTCTAATCTGCTTTGGTTCTCTTGGCAACCAGCTCCCACCCTTTGGTTACCTAAGGGCTATTTAAAAGTCACCACATCAATGTAACAAAAGGCACCTTTATGGCTCTTATCACAAGAAATTCCAAGGGTTTGGGGAACTATAAGCAATGAACTCTGGAGGATGACAAAATACCTATGAGAAATATATAAATCACAGTCACAGACTCAGATTTCTAAGTCTCTTCCCACAGCAAATGACATACATGTATTAGTTCTAATAAAAATGTGGTAAGCATGGCAACTCTTTACTAGCAATTACAGATAGCTCCAAGGACATAAGCTTATTAATACTTTTCTTTATGTCTAATCACAGTACAAAAGATACATTTTATGATGATGGTTAGTCTCCATTCTGGTTTCAAATGAAATAAGAAAAAAAATAAGCACAGAAAATTACAAATATGATCCTGAGACTTATTTTACATTGCCTACCTAATACTGGATTAGAGAAACAAACATCTCATAAAGTTTAGTAGGACTAACTAAACAGGAAAACAAAGGGAGCTAATTTGCAAACCAGTTATGTTGGAACCCAAGCTAGATGCCTTCAAACTTCATCTCCTTTAACCCCTGAAATCGTTGCCCCTATTTTAAGGATGAAAAAACTGAGTTGCTCTGAAGCTCTTTAACTTGTCCTAGATCACCCATCTAACAGTAAAAAAAAAAAAAAAAACAGAGCCTGCTGTAAACACACATCTGACTCCAAATCTGATTGTCTTTCTGCTCTCTTAGTAACTTCCAAACTTTTCCGATTGTTCACCCTTATAATAATTAATCTCCACACCCAATGTATAAAGTTCCCATTATTCTCGGACATTGAAAAAAATGTAAGTTTAACTAACAGATCAGTGAAGAAGAGTAGAAGCCCTGTCATCCCATAATTTTGTTATTTTTCACTCTGTTTGCATTATTAAAACCCTCTTCAATTTACATTTTTCTTTACAAAAATCTTGCAGTCTATTGTCTATTTTGTGAGTGTCGGTTTGGTTAAATCTAAATAGTAGCTAAGAATGCACATAGCATTGCACAACACTGAAAGCAAATGACTGTAGAGAGCTGCCCACTCTCCTCAGGAAGGCAGACATCCAGACTGAAAGAAGGCATCTTTTTCAACCTATATATTAAACACATATTAGAAAATCTTTGTTATTTCTATGTGTTCTTGATGGCAAAGGATTTTAATGAATCTATGACTTCATTTTTGCAGGTTTTGCAGTTGGCTTTTTGGTGCTAGAATCTTCCCACTTTATAGACCACTGTTTCACCCCATAATCCTTTCTAGGAGTGTTAGCATCCTATTATTCCTTTGGGGTCCCACCACTTGATTTCAGCCTCTACTACCATGAGATCTTTTCACTGGAATCAGTGTTTGGGTTTCTTTCCTGCATGATCAGACTTTCTGATTAATTCACCTCTGTGAACCTCCAATGCAACTTCCTAACCAATACTATTGGGTAAATGACTGAAACTGAGCGCTTATATGACAACCCACCCTAATGTCTTTGGGTCTGATTTTAAAGCAGAAGAAGAGAGTGTCAATTCATTGCTTTGTGTCTTTTCATCTTGTCTAAAAATTGAATTGAGATGCGTGGAATTCAGAAGTGTTTTCTGTTCCTAGATGCCTGAGCAAGTAGTGCAGGTATAAGTCAGTTTCCTTCACTGGCCACCCTAGGGTCCCCCATCCTTTTGACCTTGGGGTATCTCCCCCACCTTGAACAAAACTTCCTCTGAAGGACTCTGTTCAACATACTCACTCAGTGGGGTAAATGACTGACAACAGCTGGATGTGCTGACATAACCCAGGGAGATTTTCCTTCGAGAAAGGATCAAAATGCTAATCCTAAGAGCAGGACATCTTCCAGCAACCTCATGGAAGAGTTCTCACGGTGCTGATCTAGTGGAGGGCTATTCCTTGTCAAGAACCTTGAGAAAAAGATTCTGTTTTCAAGTGTATTTGGGAAATTTTATATCCCAGATTCCCCTGTTGGATATTCATTCATAGAGCACGTTCAGATGTGCATTTAAGCCACTTACAGTAACTCAGTTAGAGAAACATAGTCAGGTTAGTTAAATTCTTTTTCTCCCAAATTTATTTAACCACATGAATACCCTCTGTTCTCCCACCCCCACAACACTCATAAATGTCACACAGAACTATTCTCTTACAGAATGCACCATTGGAAAGATTAAGGGGCCAATTCTAGTCAATCAGAAAAACATGGTCCCAGGCACATCTCCCAGAGTCACAAGGAAGAACAGTTATTCTGGACTTGAAAGTAGGACTTGGTAAAGCCTCAAAGACAGCTTCAAGATGTCTTTCAGAATAGGCATCTTATCAGTCTACAGAGGAACTAAGCCATGTTTTATCTCGTTGCTCTTAGTGTTTTTGTATGGTACATAAGAAGTATTTGGGGGTTATGGCCACTCTTCCAGAATCTAGATTATACAAAGCCCTTTGTCTACAAAAATAAAACTATCAATGTAATGATTCAGAAGTCCAGAGGTGAGCTCGGCCTCCTGTAAAGGCTTCAGTATATACAGCTTCTCCTTCAGCTCTACACTGATTTCTATCAATTGGCATTAGCTTTCCCTTCTCCCTATAGATCCAGGTAAACCCCAGCTTTCACATTCTTCTACCCTTAATTCACACAGGCAGCCTTGTCCCTGCACACATGCTCTTACTGATTCCTATGATAGGACAGGCTGCCAGAAGCCCAGAGCTGGAAACCCAAGCACCCAGAATTGCTTTCTTATTCCTCTATTTTCCTGGGTACATTACATAACTTTTCCAAGCCTCAGTTTTTTCTTCCTTTAAAATGCATTAATTGTAGCAGAGTGTAGTTGGCAGGTAATCGTCTCATCATAAATGTTCGTTCAATCTAGAATCCCCTTCCCTCCAGGATTGCACTCACGTTGATTTTTCCAAACTATATACTGCCTTCTTCTTTTATGACCATGTAAGAATTGAACTTGCTCTCAAAGCTTTTAGATCTTTTCACCCAATGACTGGCTGATACAGAGAAACAAAGACTAGTGTCCTTGTCTAAAGGAGAGACAACTCTGTAGTGGCATTCACCATGGATTAAGTTTAGACTATATATCAACTCTATATCTTCACCTAGCTTCTTCCCTGTCATAGCGTGATTCCTTCATTTCCTTATAATTTCCATCTGAATCACCGTCTCAATAAATCAATTGTATAAGAATTCCTGTCTCAGGCTATTTTTAGGGAACTTGAACTAAAACATTTTCCATCAACTTTTCTCCCTCATTAACCTTTTTCCTTCATCTCCAAATTTCATTTGGTCCTCTGTCTTTTATCTTACAACAAGTAGAATACAAATTTTCTCTTTCTAAATACCAATATTAAGTATAAAAATAAATCATTTTTCTTTGGGGTTTTTCTCTCTTGAAAGCTTTCTACAATTTCTAGGCACCTCTAAAATGCACAAGTTTTACCCTGCTAACTAGTTAATCCTGCTTGATCAGCAAATATAAATACCAAAAGTTGATCAAGAGATATAACTAACATAAGTACCCAAATTGTTTTTCAAATTTGAACTTGTCCACATTTTAGTGACCATCTACAAAGACTCCTTAATCACAATGATCACTAGAGGAAAGACAATCTTCCCACAGTGTAGCTCCACTGTTTTTGTTCCTTCCAGCACAGACAGTCCCCAGACTCCAGGGTCTCAAGCCTCTGATACACTCTTGGCCAATAGCTCTGCTCTGTGGCTCTCTGGGGTCCACAAAGGATCTGGTCCATTATAGTACACCTTGGCAAAGGGTTCTGTTAATAGGAATATTTGGGAAAAAACATATAAGCATATTTGGGAAACCATGTACACCAGATTCCTCCATTGTGTACAGATTCAATTATCCCATAAATGCACAGGTTGAATGCACAGCATTCATGCTCTTAGATGGGATGGATGTGGTGAAGGCAGGGAGCAGAAGACCCAAAGTCTCCAATTCTGCTGTGGCCATTAATCTACTCCACCAATTTTCCACTCTCTGATACATTCCATGATGTACTATCACTGAACTCAGTATCAATCGAGGTTTGACTTCTTGTCTCCTATGCTGCAGCATAGATTTGGATTAAATCCTCACAGACGTATAGAAAACTTACCTGACCAAAAAATCCTCTCTTTTCCAGGAAAGACTGAGCAAATATTGACCCAGATTACTTCGCAGATAAATGACGGCATTTTCACCCTTTAAGTGCATACATTTACTTGTGATCATATAGCTCCTTTGCATTCAGGCTATGGCTTACCTTCTTCCTTGCAGAAAATAAACATAAAACCCATTTTCTTTCACCTTTGTTTAATTAATGGGAACACTTCCCAGAGGATTAACTTCTTTAAAATTTTAATAGAGTCACTGAGCTCTTGAGTTGCTTTGCCATGATATAGCTCTATAATTGTTATGTTGCTTTAGCTCTTGTAATTGTGTGACTACAATGTGCATACATGCTAGAAGGTTAAATGGGCTGAAACATGACTAAAGAAGTGGTTAATGAAGAATTGGGTTTATGAGCCCACCTGTTTCTCCTAACCTGCATAGATGATAAGAGCAGGCTTGCATACCTCTGAGATCCATCACACTTTCATAAAAGGTTGGCATGGAACTGGAGTTATACCACATCTGGAATAGGGCCAAAGTGAAAGTATAACTTTCTATTTGCTGTGATGAATGAAGTTTCAGGAGCCAGGATCCTCTCTTCATGGTTCTGCAAATCTGGGAGCACAGTCAACTCGCCTAACTTTATGCAGTGAGAATGTGGAGATCATATTTTGTCACATTAGAAACTAAAATCAACAAGACAATCTATTGTCAAGGGATGAGAATAACTTGCCTGGATTTATCTGAAGACTTATGTTTTCTTTCCTAGAGGAAAATTTTAGCAGTATAATTATGTGAGTGGGCTACGCCCACATTTTTCATGGGAATTTGGGTTCCAGTTATTAGGGGCTAAATTTTGCTTTAAAAATTTAAAAATTTACAAATGCTTAAATAAAGTAGTGACACTTAGTTAAGAAAGAAATGGGATCCTGAAGGAAGATGATGGCTGTCTTGACTATCTAGAAGAAATGTTTCCAGAGAGTGAAATAAACCAATGATTGAAAGTTGCAATGAGGTATATTTTTGTTCAGTGTTTAAAGTCCTACAGATAGAAAATGAATGGCTTGGGTAATTAATAAGTTCCTCATTACCAAAAGTAGTCAAGTACAGCCTAGATGCCATCTTGCAAAAGACTTTTAATATTGAGGAGGTTTGTCCTAGGTCTAATGTTTAAATTCTTTAATTCCAAGCTTGGATGACAAGCACAAGACTAGTATTGAGATAAGTAGATATACTGTAGAGTGGCTCAAAATCTGAACAAATGATCTAATAGCTGTGACTGGGTTATGTGCAAATATTGATTTTTTTCCCTGTAATGACCAAAGCAAATGGGGTTTCTTTTTGTATAATAAGTCTACATAGAGAATTATGTGGCAGTCAAAATAAAGAACTTAGAAAAAATATACCCTTTAGCTTTTTATAGAGACCTAATTTTCAAGTTGTGACCCTGTTCACAAGGGATTGACTATTTCCATCTGCCTTTGGCAATATGTTGATATTGTTGATAAAATATCTTAAGAAGTACTCAATATAGCAGTAAGCACTTGGTTGATCTCCTTTCATGTTCAGATCAAAATAAGTTATGGTATAAAATTTATAAGATAAAAGCTTCAAGAAAGCTATTGTGGAATATACTTTGTGTCTTTACTAAGACATAGTGTAACTATAAGTGCTTCCATGGCTTAAAGCAAAAAACTATGTGTCCTGGAATATGCATAAACTCAGCTATATATGAAATAAGTTCCCAGGTTGTCTCAACCTTCCTCTGTTCCCTATGTTTTCACCAGCATAACCCATTATTCAATCTACTCTCTTCCTCATCATTTTTTGTTCATTTACTTCTCACACAGTTAGATGTCTCTATTAAGCAATGGCTTCCACCAACCTGCACTAATCTTAGAGAGTTAAGACTGTATAAATAGCAGTAGAGTCGAAGTGGAAAACTATCAGGATCCCCACAACTCCCCAATGTAATATAAGAAGCTATAAATGGCATTGATGATACACTCTTTGCCCTCAAGAAGCTTAGGGAAAAGTTAATATTCAGTAAGAATTAAGTTATAATGTAAACCACATGGTAAAAATTTTGTATCTTCAAAATTAATCCTTAAAACACTCCCTGCAACCTTAAACATTAGAAGTAGGTGTCTTGGTAAAATGCTCAAACTTTGAGAAGTACACGAGCACTGAGAACAATTGCTAAGACCTCAGTTTCATGTCTTTCATCTCAACATGTAGTGGGGGCACTAAATGTAGTGGTAGAAAGAATCTCTCTTCTTCCTCTTTTCTTTTTTATTTATGTATAAACTTAGAATAATTCTTGCTCAGTAAGTGCATGTATAATGTAACTTTATAATATTCTTAGTAATTTAATATATTGGTTCAAATAGTGCATAATTTCATATATGGTAATACAAAAGATTTAGAATAACAAAACAATCTTAATAAAGAAAAACAAAATTGTAAGAATTAGAGTTTCTAATTTCAAAACTTACCACAAAGCAGCAATGACAACAGTGCAGTCCCAGCATAAGGATCCAGAAATAAACCCTTACATTAATGGTCAATTGCATTTCAGCAAAGATAATTAAATGAGGAAAGAATAGTCTTTTTAACAAATGGTACTGGATACCCACATGCAAAAGACTGAAATCATTCCCCTACTTCACACCACACACAAAAATTTATTCAGAATTAATTATAGACTAAATATAAGAACTGAGGCTATAAAATTCTTAGAAGAAAACCTAGGAGTAATCAGGACCATAAATTAGGCAATAGGTTTTTTTTAATGTAACACCAAAAGCATAAGCAACAAAAGAAAAAGTAGATAAATAAATTGGACTTAATTAAAATTAAAAACTTGTATACTTTTAGGGACTCCAAGGAAGTAAAAAGATACTCCCACTGAATATGAGAAAATATTTGCAAATCATATGTTTGATAAAGGTTTATATTCAGAATATATAAAGAACACATATAGGGGCGCCTGGGTGGCTCAGTGGGTTAAGCCTCTGCCTTTGGCTCAGGTCATGATCTCAGGGTCCTGAGATCGAGCCCGACATCTGGCTCCCTGCTCGGCAAGGAGCCTGCTTCTTTCTCTATCTCAGCCTGCCTCTCTGCCTACTTGTTATCTCTGTCAATAAATAAAATCTTTAAAAAAAAAAAAAAGGACACATATATAAACTCAAAACTACAAAAACAACAACAAAAAGACAAACAATCCTGTTCGAATGGGCAAGGAGGTGAATAATCATTTCTTGAAAAAAAGAGTTTTTAAATGTCCAATAAACATATGAAAATATGTTCAACATCATTTAGCCATTAAAGAAACATAAATCAAAACTATAAGATACAACTTCACACCCATAAGATGACTAAAGTAAAGACAGACAATAACAAGTGCTACAGAAGATACGGGAAATTGGATCCCTTATATATTTCTGGTAGGGTTGTAAAATGGTGCATAGAAAACAATACGGCAGTTTCTCAAAGAATTAAATGTACAGTTGCTATATGACCTAGCTCTTCTACTACTACGTATATGTCCAAGAGAATTAAAAACTAATAGGTCCATAAAATATTACACATAAATATTTGTAGCAGCATTATTCATAATAACCAAAAAAATGAAAACAGGAATGGTCATCAAATGATAGATGTATTAACAAAATATGGCATAACCTTATAGTGATATATTACACAGTCATGTAAAGGAATAAAGTACTGATATATGCTACAACTTGGATGAACCTTGGAAACACTAGTTCTAAGTGCAAGAAACCAGTCACAAAAGGCCACATACTGTATGGCTCTATTTATGTAAAAATGTCCAGAATAGGTAAATACACAGAAGCAGAAAATAGATGGAAAAAAGAAGGGAACAAAAAAATCTGTTAAGGAAAAAACATAATAATGCATTTAATAATCTTATGAAATTTTAGATATTTCATCATTTCATAATGCATTGAAATGTGCCAGAGAATCCATTGATATGCTATTGTGCCATTTCCACAATTAAATGAAAAAAATATTGTCTTATTGGACTGGTGTGTCAATACTGTGAGAAAAAGCAAAAAGATAGAATTCTACAAGGGCAGGAATGTGCATTAGCCATCACAATATGTTCAGCACCCAAAGATGACACAGTCACAGGCAAAAAGGACACACCCAGTACATGTTGACACCATGAAGAAATTCAGCCAATTAGGTCACAATGGCAAGCAGAAAGCATTGTTATTGTTTCCTTTGGGACAATTGATTCATCTATTCTCCTTTTGATGGACATTTAAGTGGTTCCCAAGTCTTTCCTTCCATTTCAGTACTATGAACATTTTTAGATATGTCTCCTGGTATGCATGTTCTCATTCACATGAAGAGAGATTGTTGGGTGTCAGAAAGTATGAATTTCAGCTTTACAAGATAATGTCAAACTGCTTCTCAAAAGGTTATCCTAAGTCACACATGTTCTTTGATGAAGGAAAATGGCAATGCAGAAGACCCTCTGTTCTTCAGTGAAGTCCTACTCACATATGTATTTCCTTTATATCCTCCCCTCCTTTACTTTCCCCTCTCACAGAGTCATGGAATAAAAGTGGCAGAGGGACCTTAAGAAATGTTCCGTTCAAACCATTTGGCAGATGACGAAGCTGAGGTTCAGAGAAGATAAAGTGGCATGCTCAACACCAAATAGCTAATCACCCATGTGAACCAGCATTAGAAAGTAAGTCTCTTGATTCCCAGTCTCTTCCCTTCTGTTTCCTTTTCTTCCCCTTCCTTTCCTTTCTTCCTTCCAAACCCCAGATAGTAGGAAGACTGGCAAAGAGGAATAGTTATGTCACAGAAATCAGAACTGTTTTAGTCACTATTTTCAGCTGTCTCTCTGCCAGGGGAAAGAGAATGAGAGCTCTCCTGACCCCATCCACCACGATCATACAACTCCATTAGTAGACTCGTTTCAAGGAAATGAAACTATGGATTTCAAAGTCACAATTAAACCATAATACTTCATTTAAGAAACTAAAGGACAGGGGTACCTGGGTGGCTCATTTGGTTAAGCGTCAACTCAGTTGGCTTCAGCTCAGGTCATGATCTCACCCGTGTAGAACTCAGGTACTGGGCGTGGAACCTGCTTAAGATTCTCTCTCTCCCTCTCCCTCTGCCCCTCCTCACCCTCTCTAAAAAAAAGAAAAAAGAAAGAAAGAAACTAAAGGACAATCATTTAGGAGACTGATTATAATGCAGTATTGAATGACAGAAGTCATAGATTTCAATGTCAGCTCCATAATTTATTTTGTGGGTACCTCGGGCAAATGGACAAACCTCCATAAGATTCCAGTGTCTCATCTAGTGCTGTTATTAACAGTTGATCCCCTAGTTCCCAGGGTTATCAAAAGCATCAACAATGCAATAGGTATCATGCATATTTCTATTTCAAACTCTTAGTACTTAACCTGGTGTATAGCAATGCCTTAAAAAATGTTCATTGCATGAATAAATGACTTCATGATAGAAGTGTTTTGAAATTTAGACTGTATAGGCACACATGCAAATTTAGACACACATGAATTATTAATCTGAACATATTTTTTAAATCCTATTCCAGATTCACAATTTAATCTCAAAACCATTTAGCCTTTTGCATTAAAACTTTCCAGACCCAATCCTCCAAAATTTCCAAGAACTCAGTTTAATCATGAAACCAAAAGGTAAAGTTAATATTTTGTGATCAGGCTATTGTAATACAGGGATTGAGTATAGGACCAAAGCTCAAAATCAGTTTTTAATTATACAAGGATGATGGTTATTGGCCACTGGGAAGCTAAAAGCCTCCTTCTTTCTACTCATTCCTTCCCTACGTCATAGGTTAGGTCTAGGGGTTAAGTATGAAATTGCTCTATGGACCATGTTTTCTAAAAGTGGAATCTCCAAAAGATGTAGAAAAAACAGCATGCATGATCAGGAATGCAGCTTCTTTCTGCTGAAGGCAGGGCCTGTTACACCTTCATTCATCCCTGAGAAGACTTTGGTTGACTGTCTTAGGCCATTCTTCTCCAGACCACAAGGGGAAACTTTCTTGTGTTTGTTGTCTATGTATCTTTCTCTTTTTCCTCTGGTGCCCTGTGAGCATGCTCTGAGTCATCTCGAATTTTGCACTTGAGTCGTGATACAAGGTATCAAGTGAGGAAGCCAAGGCCCTGTCTAACTCCCAGTACCTCTGGAGGCAGGGTGAGATCATGTCCTTGGATAACAATAAAGTTATGCTTTGTCTTGCAAGCTTTGCCTAAGTTTTGCAAAGATCTTAGGGATCTCACAGTGAATAAGGGCAGCTAAGGATTTGGGTTTTCCTAGGTACTCTAGCCAGATAATGCTGAGTGGGAAGTTTTGAGCAGAACTCAGAGGATCTATTTTCTGGAATATGGGGAAATCTCAATTTAAAGAGAAGCTGCTGATCTTGTTGGCATGGAAGAGAATCAGACCTTGTAGGAGAAAAAGAAAAATAAGTAGAGAAAACATACAGAAATGAAAGGCTTGCACTATTTTAAATGACAACATTGAAGGAAGCCAAGAATGCAGTAGAGATCTGACAAAATAGAACTAAAGGTCTTAGTCAAATTCAATAGCATTGTAATAAGAATCATCAGAAGCAAATAAAGTGTTTTAAAAAAATAGGGCCATATGTGTTCTATTTGGCTCCTTCTTAGGAGAAAGAGAAGTTTGGAAAGGATTATCATAAAAAATGACATTACCAAGAGATTGTGACATACAGTAGGTAACACATTTGTGTCTGTGCTTCTCGGTCTGATTGCCCATCAGTACAGGTGATAAGTCATGCCCTCTGCCTTGCTTTGTATGGCTTCCTTGAAGGAACACTGGCCTGGAAGAAGACAAAACAATTTCCTGATTCATGAAAACTTACTACCGGGGGAGCATCACGGGTAACTGCTTTTTTACTGCTTTTACCATAACTCCAGTAATGGGAGTCAATACATTCCATAAAAGACTATCTTACTGATGTCTCTTAATCTCACTTCATTGGCAATAACCTTGTTATTACTAATGGTGATTAGATTGTACAGAATTGTAAAAAGAATATGTAGAGCATGGACTAGATACAATACATACAAAAGTATATACTTCCATTCAAAGGGAAGAAAATTCTTTGTTAGATCCTGCATTGTAAGCTTCCCTATATAATCTAATTTCTTCCTTCATGGGCAGCAAACATCATTATTTTTATTTGACAGATAAGGAAACCAAAGCTCAGAGATATTAATGTCAAAGTACCACTGCTGATAAGGGACATGGCTAGAATTGACTTTCAGCTTCCTCTGGTTCAAAAACCACTTTCTCCTACAATAACCTGACCCATAGGTGAGTTAAAAGTAAAAACCTTTTTTACAAAGTTTACTCAATTATTATCAGGACTCACTTAGTTAGAAATACAACCAACTTATATTTTTTATCTCCATTTTATTTTTATAACTATACATATGTGAGCTTTCTATGTGTTGAAAGAAGCAGTCTTTTTAAAAAATGTAGATACAACACTATAATACATTTTAATTAAAGCCTGGGTGAGTTTACATACTGCAACCAAATAAACCTTCCTTAGTCAAGCCTGATAATGACTTCTTTTTTTTTTAAATTTTTTTATTATTTGCCCCAGGGGTACAGGTCTGTGAATCATCAGGCTTACACCTTTCACAGCACTCACCATAGCACAAACCCTCCTCAATGTCCACAACCCACCCACCCTATCCCTACCCTCCCACCCCCAGTAACCCTCAGTTTGTTTTGTGAGATTAAGAGTCTCATGGTTTGTCTCCTTCCCGATCCCATCCTGTTTCATTATTTTTCCCTCCCTACCCCCCACGACCCCCTGCCCTGCCCCTCAAGTTCCTCATATCAGAGATCATATGATAATTGTCTTTCTCTGACTGACTTATTTCACTTGGCATAATACCCTCTAGTTCCATCCACGTTGTTGCAAATGGCAAGATTTCATTTTTCTTTTGATGGCTGCATAGTATTCCATCGTATATATATACCACTTCTTCTTTATCCATTCATCTGTTGATGGACATCTAGGTTCTTTCCATAGTTTGGCTATTGTGGACATTGCTGCTATAAACATTTGGATGCATGTGCCCCTGAGAATCACTATCTTTGTATCTTTAGGGTAAATACCCAGTAGTGTGATTGCTGGGTTGTAGGGTAGCTCTATTTTCAACTTTTTGAGGAACCTCCATACTGTTTTCCAGAGTGGCTGTACCAGCTTGCATTCCCACCAACAGTGTTGGAGGGTTCCCCTTTCTCCTCATCCTCGCCAACATTTGTTGTTTCCTGACTTGTTGATTTTAGCCATTCTGACTGGTGTGAGGTGGTATCTCACTGTGGTTTTGATTTGTATTTCCCTGATGCTGAGTGATGTTGAGCACATTCTCATGTGTCTGTTGGCCATTTGGATGTCTTTGGAGAAATGTCTGTTCATGTCTTCTGCCCACTTCTTGACTGGGTTATTTGTTTTATGGGTGTTGAGTTTGAGAAGCTCTTTATAGATTTTGGATACAAGCCCTTTATCTGATATGTGATTTGCAAATATCTTCTCCCATTCTGCTAATAATGACTTCTTGATTGTTGGGTTGGCTCAAAAAATTGGGACAACCCCTCTAGATTTTATGGTTTTTCCTCAATAAATATGTTCTCTGATTTTTGCAAGATGGCTCAGCTCAGAACCCATTCTGTATTTAAGAGGTGGTAGAGGACTATGGAAGATTTGGGACTGTTATATAGTCTCTCTGCCCTCAAATGGCTCATCTTTAATTATGACCTACTAAGGCAAGCAGTGCAGGTTTTAGTGAGGACTGAATCAGGTCAGGTATGCAGAGCACTTTCCATGGAACATGGTTGGTGACAGACCCTCAGTAAGTGAGGCCCTCTATTTAAAATTTGTAAGAAGTAGGGGTTGGGAAAGTAAAGAGATCTGTCTCGCTCTTTACTTTTTTCCTTTTTGAGAAAATCAGGGCTTGAGGTGGCTTTTCCTAGGGTGGGATAACACTTCACTTGACACTCTTTCCTTGGATAGCATAATGCTCAGACACTTCCATATCAAAGAAGCTGTCTATACCAAAGTGGCCACCTTCCATGCATGCAAACCTTTCTTCAGTGGAATTTTCAAGCCTGCTTTTCCTTACATGACATGATCCAGACTCACACCTTTTGTACCTTTTGATGGAAGTTCAGTGTGGCTATTTCTTGCTCTGCTCAATTAGCGGGTATAATGACTTTAGCCACCTGGGACAGCTGGACTGTTACCTAGCTAACAACTAGCTCATCTGTCAGTAGATATTAGACTGAAGCCAGGTCACATTATGTTTTTTCCTGCAATGTCAAATAAAATCTCTTTTTAAAAAAAAAGCACTGTCAAGTTTGGGGACAGCTCCCATGTGAAGTTCCTCAGTATTCAGGCTCAAGTTAGTATGAAACTAGCAGCTTCTACTGCATGTAAGTCTTTTTTTTTTTTCCTCCTTGCCATCCTTCCCTGTGGAAATCACATTTATCCTTCAAGTCCCAACTCATATGCAGTTTCCTCCGTGAAGCTTTCCCTGATTTCTTGTCTCTCACTCTCAAAATGTAGAGAAGTGGTTTTCTGTTGCTATGGTGTGAGGGATACAGAGAGGCATCAGAACTTAGTACAGAGGGGTATTGGGGCCACTGGTTAGGATAAAACTGGGTTGGAAGTGCAAGGAAGGAGCTGATGCTTGTCCTTGGAGGTCAGGCATTTGAGTTTAAGGTGCAAAAAGGACAAGAAGCTGGGGGTAAACCAACAGCAGAGTAACCCACAATGACACCCTCCATTGCCCCCTCTTCTCCTGCCACCAACATTGATCATACCATGAATCCAAACCACACAGGTACCATGTTTGGGATGAAGATGTATATGGGGAGCTGGAGGTTAGGGAGGGTTCTGCACAGAGACAAAGGAGAACCCTCCATAATAGAACTGATCTTTTGTGATTCTACCACAGGTGAGAATGGGGGTTGGGGATAGGCAGAGAGAAAAGTACAGGCAGAAGTTTGGCAGAATCAGTGAGAGGAATCTATCCTCTGCATTGCAGACAATTGCCCAGGCAACTTGGATTGCCCATTCACAGTAACAACTAGACCTTGTCCTTATCCACTACTGTGTCACAGCCTTAAGAGGTCTCAAACTGCATTAACATAACAATTAACACAGTCTGCAAGTGGCTCTGCCCAGAGATAATTCCAGATAAGCCAACTGCCACTCAACAGGAAAAGGCAGAGAAATGAATTTTTTTTGAGAAGCTACAAAGGACAATTGATATTTTCTTAAAAAAATTAAAAAAAGAAACAATGAAAACAAAATCAGAAGTTGAGAGAATAGTATAAAAACTATCATCAACATATCACTCAACTTCAATAATTATCAGTATTTTACCAATTTCTTTTCACCTTTTTCTTTGCTTGGTTATTTTGAAACTAATCCCATATATCAAGTTATTTCCATGACTAATGTTAGAATGTATCTCTAAATCATTTTTTGTTACATAATAAAAGAACTAACAAATCAGCAGTAATTCCTTGATATCATCTAATATGCAACCTACATTCAAATTTCCTTATTTGTTTCAAAGGATACCTTTTCAGTTGCTTTGTTTGAATGTAGCTCCAAGTAGTGTCCACACATGGCATTTAGTTGTTATGCCTCTCCAGCAATCTGTTACTATGTGACAACTACCACAAAGTGTAGTGGCTTACAACAAGAATAATTTGTTAGCTCCATATTCCACTGATCAACAATTTGATCCTGGGGTCAGCTGAGTGGTTTTCTGCTGGTCTTGTCTAGAGGCCTTTATGTGGCAGCAGTCAGCTGGTGAATTTAGTGAAGAATAGATGGTCCAGGGTGGCCTCATGTCTGGTGACTAGTGTGGGCTGTCAGCTGGGTCTCTTTCCACATTTACTCCCCTCAAGGAAACTAGCCTGGGCTTCTTCACAAAACAGTCTTAGGGCTCCAAGCATTCAAGGACAGAATCTACAAGCCTCCTTCATGTACAGGCTTCAGAGCTTGCATACTGTCACTTCTGCAATGTACTATTTGTCAAGGCAAGTCATAAGGCCAACCCACATTCAAAAGGTAAATCAATAGACTCCACCTCTGGACAGGATGAGATAAAAAATCACATTAAAAAAGAAAAAAAGTGACCATTATTGCAACCTATCTAACACATTTTCTTAAATCTTCTTTATTCTCTAGTAATATTTACCCTTCCTTTTTGTGGCATTGATTTGCAGAGAAATAAAGTCATTTATCCCCCCAAATTTTGTATTTTTGTGGTATCTTTTAAATTGCTCATCTAGGGTGCCTGAGTGGCTCAGTGGATTAAAGCCTCTGCCTTCAGCTCAGGTCATGATCTCAGGGTCCTGGGATCGAGGCCCGCATCGGGCTCCCTGCTCAGAGGGGAGCCTGCTTCCTCCTCTCTCTCTGCCTTTCTCTCTGCCTACTTGTGATCCCTCTCTGTCAAATAAGTAAATAAAAAATCTTTAAAAAAAATTGCTCATCTATCTCCCAAATTTCCTATCGGCTGGTAGTTTGACACAAAGATCTGATTAGATTTTATGTTTTAGTTTTAGTTAAGAATACTTCAAAGGTGAGCTAGAGAGTAGAATGCTAAGTGAAATAAGTCAGTCAGAGAAAGACAAATACCATATGATTTCACTCATATGTGGAATTTAAAAAACAAAACAAATGAGCCAAGGGAAAAAGAGAGAGAGAGAAATCAGCAAACAGATTCTTGGGCACCTGGGTGGCTCAGTTGGTTAAGCGACTGCCTTCAGCTCAGGTCATGATCCCTGAGTCCTGGGATCGAGACATTGGTCTCCCTGCTTGGCAGAGAGCCTGCTTTTCCCTCTCCTTCTGCCTACGTGTACTCTCTCTCTGTGTCAAATAAATAAATGGAATCTTTCAAAAAGAAAAGAAACAGATGCTTAACTATAGAGAACAAACTGACAGTTACCAGAGGGGAGGTGGGTGGGGGTAAGTGATGGGGATTAAGGAGCTCATCACTTATCATGATGAGCACCACGCGAGTAAAATAAAAACTTTTTTAAAAAGAACACTTCATAGGTAATCCTAAATATTTCATTTTATATCATATCATGAGCCATGTAATGATTTGTTTTTTCCAATTTCAGTAATGCCAAGATTGACCAGTAGGCATGTGTGGTCAGCCTGACTCTTCTTTATAAAGTCCCTCATCAACCTTCTTCTAATGGCTTCTTACCTAATCACCTGAATCTATTAATTCATTGCAAATGCTGATTTATCTGATTCTATCATTCCTTCTGCAAGTACTAGCAGGAATTCTTCTCTAGAGAAATCTCCTTCATCAATAGAGTTGTTAATCTGAAGTACAATTTCTGTAAGCCTGAGTAAATGCTTATTTCCTCTTCATAACAAATTTAAGAGTAATGAGTTGGTGTCCTAGTACACTCCTATGAAGGCCGATGAGGTTTTTTTTTTATCAGTTTTTGTTTTTTGTTTAGGGACTCATGGATTGTTGTGCTTCAATCCACTGCAGTCATTTTTCATTTGGATGATTCCCAAATTGTTCCGTCTTGGGCCAGTAGGGGCTCCTTTAAATTGACCCCAGTTTTGTTTTACCTGATCCCATTAGTTTTTGATAGTTTCTTGCTTTCTATTATAACAAAATGCTAAGACTCACCTATATTTTCTGTTTCAAACCTAGAATCAACCTTGTCTGGGGAATTCTGATTCTATTTAGTGGAGAATTGTGTTTAGATACCACAATCTGCACCCTAGGAATGTTCATTACTATTCTATTTTCATTGATTCTAGGACTTTATAGAGGCTCAGACAGAATGGACAGACTAAGAAATTGATATTATTAACACAAGACAATGAGGAAATCATAAAGTGGTTCTGTTTGAAATTTTATATCGGTTTTTATTTCATTTATGTTTTCCTTGTATCTCTTTCTTATTATGACAAAAAAAATCTTGATTTTTTAAAAATATCATCATCAGTAGAAACAACAGTGGGCCAGTCCCTTCATCAGGCCAATCAGGCTGAGAAGAGATGTCATTATTCTGGCCCTCTGATAGAGCAAATAATAGAGCCTGTTCTGGCTTAAATTTCTTGAGAACGTGCCTGTGATTTAAAAGAGCTGAAATCTTGAAACTAATGTGTAACAAAGAACTGTGACCAGTCTCCATCAAAGGACCACCTTTCCCACTCAGAAGATGTCCCTGAAACCCAGTAAAGGTGCTTAAAATGGCTCTCCCTTGGAGTTTCATCTAAGTCCTGGCTGTGATTCTCTCTGGACCAAGCCCAATGCTGAAGGCAGTGTTGGGTTTTTTGTTTGTTTTTCTTTTATTATTATTATTATTATTATTATTATTATTATTATTATTTGCCCCAGGGGTACAGGTCTGTGNCTTTTTTTTTTAATTTTATTATTATTATTTGCCCCAGGGGTACAGGTCTGTGAATCATCAGGCTTACATCTTTCACAGCATTCACCAAAGCACAAACCCTCCCCAATATCCATAACCCATCCACCCTATCCCTACCCTCCCACCCCCCAGTAACCCTCAGTTTGTTTTGTTGAAGGCAGTGTTGTTTTGTATCTAAGAGACCAGCTGCTTTGAACTTCCCTCAGCTTGTCTATACCACCAGCACTGGACAAACAGCATGTATCTAAACACCAGATCAGCAGGCCAAGCTGGCACAGTGCCACCCAAAAGCCAGAAGAGGGACATGGAGCTACATAAAGAATGACAAAGGGATAGGTAGAACTTCCCTGCTATCTATGCATTTAGATACGGGAGCACTGGATATGGGATTCTAATAGAGGAAACTACTCACATCCTAAACGCTAACCTGAACAGAAAATGAGTTTTGTAGTTTCATTACATTCATTTGAACAACCTAATGGCTTCCTTCCATTAGTTTGCATCACCCTTTCAGAGACTGAAATCAAAAGATTGAAGTTCTGATCAGGCCGCTTTCCTATCTAATTATCATATGACCTTGGGTATACCACACTAATTCTTTAAAACACCATTGTCTCAATCTTCATCCTGGCTCACTTCAAGTGGTTGCCTTGAGGATTAATGAGGCAAGGTGTGTGAAATACCTGTACATTCAGAGTAATCAATAAATTTTCACTGAGTCATAATCTTCCCTCTATATCTGTGGCTTCTCAAAGCAAGGAATATTTAACTTGGCAGCTTTTTTTTTTTTTTTTTTTTTTTGGATCCGTATCTAGGACAGATTATTCCTAGGGCAAGTCAAACATTATGATATTCTTCTTCCTTCATTCTTTCCCCATGAAGAAAATATTGATATATTTCCAGTGTCTAGGTTGACCTGACACATGTATTATAGGGTCTTTCTTATACCTCTGGCATAAAACCTCACATTACAAACATTTTGCATGAATGTAAGAATAAGGAAGTTTTGATGTTTTCATTTACAGCTTAAATAGCTACATCATATTCCTTAGCAAACTGAGTATGCCACAATATCTACCATATCTGCTATTTGAAACAAAGCCAACGACCCAGTCAATGACTTTCAAATAGGCCCTATTTATAATGTAAATGATGCACACAGAATGCTGTAAAAAGTAATAATAATTTAAAACTCCTACATCCTGTCATATATTTTGATGACAGCTACAAGGAAACTGCTAGCCCAATTCTCTTGATGGTTTTGTGTGAATATGTTGAACCAATCCATTAAGCCTTGATAATAATCCAATTAATTGTTTAGAAACATTACCCAGGCTCTTGTGTGTGGTTTTTCTCGCAGAGAAGAGGTGCCTGTTTATTTCACAGGCAGAATGACCAAGTTGGATATCAATATTCTCCATGAGTGAGCTCTCTAAAATAGATTCGCTATCGATCGGTCCATTTGCTATTGTTAGCAATCTTGCTCTACATCGTGAGGTCTCTGAGTTTTTTTACCCCTGCATGGTACTGTGAATCATTCCTCTTCTAACCAGCCAAAAATAAAATTAGGGTTTGCATATATATAGGGTTTTTTCTCCACAAGTGCAATATTAATTTTCCCTCAAAAGTGTACTTTTCTTATGCTTTAATTACATACAGATTTTTTGAGGATTTAGATGTGCTATTTAAACTGGTGCCATTTCGTAATAAAGTTCAATGTGACTGCAAAATACTGGAAGGAAGATGCTATCTTTTCTCTCATTTTATAGGTAATAAGACTGAAACATGGAGAGCAAAGGTTTTAGAGTTAGGTAGAACTGAGTGGAACTCTTGTCCAGACACTTACCACTAGCAGAACTTGATCCTTCTAACTCTCAGTTTGCTCATTTCAAAATGGGAATAACTCTAATGTCCATCTCTAATGGTTGTTGTGAAATGGTTCCCATAAAGTTCCCAGAGTATGGTAAAGACTCAGTATGGTTATGACTGTGAGACACAGAGCTGTAATCACTTCCCTACCTTACCTCTTACATGGAGTGCACTAAATCACGCAAAATGTCTGTTTGTTTTTGGAAGTCAGAAATGGCCAGATATCAGCAATACTACATGGTTCAGTGTAATTTGTCTACTGCCTACTGAGAAATAGACTAAGATTTTGGGTCAACAATTGTATTTTCTCCAAATTTGTATACTCTGAGAGCCTAAGACACAGTAAGCATTCATTGGATGACTATAAATTGTAAATAATGTAATATAAATAATGTAAAATGTGCATAATGTATCCCTTTCATTGGACTCCAAATTACTGACAATAACACCTCATCACAGACTTTTTTTTTTTTTTTTGGTAAGTCCTATTGTCAAGAGGAAAAAACATTGCATATGTTGGTTGTGCTATGATCCATGAATATGAAAGTATATTTTGTCTGCAGGCTATTTCATGCTTAGTTGGAAAGAGAGTGAGGGGTGTCTGAGTGGTGAAGGCCTCTGCATAGTCCCACGAGATCCTCACACTACAAGCTCAGGAACACCCCACTGCTTACATACAGTCCAGAACTCGGGCCTCTGGGCCATGCTGTGTCAAACAGAGACCATGGGATAGGAGATCAGAAGAGCCAGGTTGTCTCTATGTGACACTACATAAAGCCAGATTCCAGCACAACTTTCCCTGCTGCTCTTGCAAAGAATAGGCAGTCTGGGCAAAGGTCCTGAGGCTAAACTACAGATACAAACCTAAAGTTGCTTCAGTGACAGCCCCCCCCAACAAAAAAAAACCCCAAAGATATGGAGTTTACTTTTATCATTTCATGGATAGTCCATAGCCCTGACTTCAAACAAGTAGGTCATTTATTCTTCATTATCAGAAAAGTCAGTATAATCTCTACTTTTCAGAGTTGTCATAAGGATTCAATGATGTATGCTGAAAAGCATGGAGAAAAAAATGAGTCAATGTATAAACAAGAGGCCAGTACTTTGAAAAGATAAATGCTTTCTCCTTGCTTGCAGAACATAGAGGGCTGTGATTTTTCAGGAGTCCCTGGACTCAGGACTTCCTTCCTACACCTCCCTCCATACCACACTCACCACTAGATGTAACTCAACCACAAATCCCACGTTTCTAAGATTTTACAAAATGGGCTTATGATCATTTAATCTTAAAAGTGATGCTAAAGTTCATTGACTCTGAAGATTCTTTTTACTGTAGGTGAGGTCAGAACGAATTTTCACTGCCTCTAAAGCCTCCCCAGCACTTTGGACATTTCTCTATTACAGAACATATCATACCCAGGTTTTGATGCATCTACTTACCACTTACTGAAATCCAATTTGGGGCTACATTCTTGAGATGTCACATTCTACTTAAGTCTCACAACAATTCAGTTAGATGGTTGTAGTCTCATTTCGAAAGGAATCAGAGCTTTGGAGGGTTCTTGGAGACAGTTTTTAATAACTTTGCCCAAGTTCACACAGCTAACGAGCTGCAGAGCCTGAATATAAACCTGGGAATGTCTTCTTCGTAGTTGTGCCTTCACCACCATGGCAGCCTGAAAGAATATTTTATTTACGGGCTGCTTTTCAAGAGGGCTCTGTCTAATTCACTGTTGTGTCTTCAATGCCTAAGTGCTTAAATGTATTTTCATTGAAGAATAAATGAATAAACAATCAGTCACTGGTTTTCCTAAGTTTCCAAAGCACTTAGAAAGCTCATAAGCAGCATTCCATCTCACCTTTCTGGAACAGCATCTAAGCAGGAAAACAGTAAATGTATGTCTTACTAGAGATAGGGTTGAGCAACTACCTCTGGGATCCCGTGGTCACTTTGTTTTGCACTAAAAGATGAATACAATTGTGGGATGAATTCTTTCTGACTTTCTGTTTTTCTAAACAAACTCCAGCCAACTCAGTTCAGTGTAATAAAAAGAAGAGTTTATGCTCTTAGGCCAGTAATGTGGTCTTAGAAAAGTGATTTTGCCCATATGGTCCTCAGCATCCTCAGTTAAAAAGTACCCTGACTAGAAACAATGATCTCAGATCTTGGGAAGACATCTGGAAGCAGGTGTCTATTTTGCCCACCAGAATGGGCAGGCACAGGCAGTGTCATGTGATGGCCAGCTGATGGGTTTGGAGCCCAACTCCAGCTGTAACTAACCACACGATTTTGGCAGTTTTCTTCTTCCTTCCCATCAGAATCAATATTCATCTTTCATTTCTTGATTTCTCAAAACTGTGTTTTACGTAGTCACAAAGAAAACAATGTCATTAAATGTTACTGAAAATATTAAGAAAAATTAATAGACATGTAATTAAAAGCCAGTGGTAGGAAGGGATGTTTGGTTGGGTGTAGAAGAAGAACAGAGGGAAGTGGTATTGGGATGGACAAGATCATTCCGACCTTTGTATTTAAAGTCTGGGGGATATTTTCCTTGTGGATTTAAGTTTTAGCTGCTTAAGCTTCTTCTTAATACTGTGAATGGCATAAAAAACATGGCATTCTCCATGTGCTAGCTAACAATTGCTTGAGGAGTTTTTAGTAGTTCAACATAGAATATTAAAAATAAAGATTTAGAGTGGGTGTATTTATTTAAAATAAAATCACTATGTGAAAGTTTCTAACTAAATTTGAATGTTCATGATTATTCATTCCTAACATGTAAATTTTATGAATAATTAAATGGAAAAATACTCTTGCTTTAAACTGAAAATGACTGAATAAAAAACAAAAGAAATGGGGCACAGTAGGTATTGATAGTCTCCTAATTAAGTAGGATTATCTTAATGGGAACCTTGCTTTTCAAAAACTTGCAAGAAATGTGAATGCTGTCCACGGTGAGGGAACACTTTCCTCTGTTACATTTTATATTGGTTTCTTACTGCTGCTGCAACAAATTACCACAAATTTAGTAGCTTAAAACAGCACAATTTATTATTTTACAGTTCTGTAGGCCTGAAGCCTGATACTGGTCTCAATGGGCTAAAATCAAGATGTCAGTACGGCTGTGTTCCTCCTGGAGGTTCCAGGGGGAGTCTGTTTCTGGGTTCTTTCTGGCTTCTAGAGGCTACCTGTATTCTTTGGTGCATGGTCCCCTTCCAACTTCTGAGGTAGCAACAGTAGGCTGAATCCTTCCCACATTGGATCACTCTAACCTTCCCTTCTACCTCCATCTTCATTTTTTTTTAAAAGATTCATTTATTTATTTGAGAGAGAGAATGTGTGCACATGTGAGAGCTAGAGGGAGGGGCAGAGTGAGAGAGAGAACCCCAAGCAGACTCCCCGTTGAGTATGGAGCCCAACAGGGGGCTCAATCAGGACCCTGAGATCATGACCCGAGCTGAAATCAAGAGTCAGACACTTAACCAACTGAGCCACCAGGGTGCCCTTCCCTCTTCAACTTTTAAGGACCCTTGTGTTTACGTAGAGAGCATCCAGATAATCCAGGATTATCTCCCCATCTCAAGATCCTTGATTAAATCATATCTTCAGAGTCCCCTTTATCATATAAAGAAACATATTCACAGGTTCTGGGGATTAGTACACAGACATATTTGGGGGTCATTATTATGCCTTCTATACATCTCTTTTGAGTCTGTACATAGTGGTTAAGAGCATGTACTCTGGAAGCAAAGAATGTTCAGGGATGCCTAGGTGGCTCAGTCATTAAGTGTCTGCCTTCAACTCAGGTCATGATCCCAGCGTCCTGGATCGAGCCCCGCATCAGTCTCCTGGCTTGGCAGGAGGCCTGCTTCTCCTTCTCTCACTCCCCCTGCTTGTGTTCCTTCTCTTGCTGTGTCTCTCTCTGTCAAATAAATAGATAAAATCTTTAAAAAAAAAAAAAAAGAAGGAAGGAAGGAAAGAAAGAAAAAGAAGAAAGAAGAAGAAAGAAAGAAAGAAAGAAAGAAAGAAAGAAAGAAAGAAAGAAAGAAAGAAAGAAAGAAAGAAAGAAAGAAAGAAAAAGGTAGAAAAGAAAAAATATATAGGTTCAAATTCCAGGTCTGCCAGTTATTAGCTATATGATCATAATTAAGTTACTTAACCTCTCTGGCCTCAGTTTCCTCATCTTTAAAAGAGCATTAATAACCCATACACACCTTATCTAGTTTTGGGGAGTATTAAATGAATTCATGAAGAAAGTGACCAGGTATATTAAGTGCTATGTAATCATTAACTGTTAGGAAATAAAAGTATATTAGTTAAGATAGGCTAAATTCTATAACATCCAATGTTTCAATTTTGCTGGCTTAATACAATATGCTTATTTCTTGCTGTGAAAAGTTCAGTTAGAGTCAAAACAAAAGAGACAATCTCCAATTGTTTTTGTCTCCATCCTTCCCAAAGGCCTCTGAGTCCTCTCCATTTGGGCAAAGGGAGGCAGAAGTGGAAAATCCAAAGGAAGCTTTTATGGGTCAGGTCTAGAAATTATTTATATCACATTCCATTCAGTCACTGCAAAGCAGGTAGGTAAATGTGGTCTAAATATGTAGGCCCATGCCCCCCAAAATGGGTTTGGTGAAAAACTGGGCAGTCTCTGCCACAAGGAGGCAAGGGTCAGCATGGAGGGTGACATTCCAGGGACTCCTGGTCCCTTTTGTAAGCAGATGGGCTGTTCAAACCAAGGAAAACTGTGGTTACCTTGTGAAACACTTCTGGAGGAGATAGGAGTCTAGGTTGGATATCTTACAGCCCAAACTATATGCTGCTTGGGATAAATTGGAAGCTGGGACTGTGGAACATGGATGGACTTAGAGGGTATAATGTTAGTGAAATAAGTCAGACAGAGAAAGAGAAATACCATAATGACTCCACAGCAACAACAGAAATAAACTCACAAATATAGAGAACAAACTGGTGGTCACCAAAGGGGTGGTGGTGGGAGGATGGGCAAAATAGGTGACATGGATTAAGAGATACAAACTTCCAGTTACAAAACAAAAATGTCACAGAGATGAAAAGCATAGCAAAGGGATTATAGTCAAAAATATCATAATGGTATTAAATGGTGACAGGTGGTGACTACACTTATCCTGGTGAGCATATTATAATGTCTAGAATTGTCAGATAACTATGTTGCATACCTGAAACTAATAGAACACTGTATGTCAACTATACTTCAATAACAAAATTTTTAAAAAGAAAATGAGCAATCATTCCAATGTGAACATTGCCACATGATTACTAAGTGAAGTAAGGGCCACTGTGGAGATGATCAGCAAGCAATTAAGTGAGTGAATTTTGAATTAGAAGATACATTCAGACTGTAGATACAGATCTAATCATTATTGGCATAACGATTATAGATAGTAATTGAAGTCATGGAGGTGTAAAAGCAGGTAGTAAAAGCAGGTAGGGTGAGAACAGGACAATGAAGAAGAGAAGGAGCAGAAATCACAAGGATTAGGAGCTGCTGGGGGGTGGAGAGGGCAGCAGGAGAAGAGCAGGGTGAGGATGTACTGAGCAGCAAAGGAAAGCGCCACTTGTTAGCTGTGTCAATGCCACCAAGGAATTAAATGGTAACTTCTTTAAAACACCTAGGGGCCTCTGACGTCCCCACCAGAACACTCTCTGTGCATTGGGCAGTGACAGGAATGCTGCTGAACACAGGCTGCCGTATGGTTGGAAAGGGAGGGAGAGAAAGTACACACAGACAACTCTTTCAAGAGGTTTTATTGTGAAAGGGAAGAGAAGGATATGGCTTTGGTGGAAGATGGTGGTTAAGGATTTCTTTCTCTTTTTCTTTTCCTTCCTTCCTTCCTTCCTTCCTTCCTTCCTTCCTTCCTTCCTCCCTTCCTTCCTTCCTCCCTTCCTTCCCTCCTTCCTTCCTTCTTTCCTTCCTTCCTCCCTTCCTTCCTTCCTCCCTTCCTTCCCTCCTTCCTTTTTTTTTTTCCATTCTTATTTTTTAAATATGGGACAAACTAGCAGCTCAGGGGAAAGAGCCAGTAAGGGAAGTGTTGAAAAACAGGGAAGAAGGGGTGATGGAAAGGCAGGAAATAGAGGGTGAGTTAAGAACCACAAAGGCTCAGCATTGCCAGTCCCATTCTGGTCAGGATATTGTGAAGGGATGAGGAAACGGTGGAGCCCATCCCTGTAGTATTTGGGAGATTGAAGAACAATGCAAAGTGGTTAGGTCTGAAAGGCCTTTCAAAGAACATGCAGAGTTGATTTTATGTCACTGGGCCTCACAACCTGTAATTATGGAAATGAGCAAATAGCCCAATTCACACATTGCATAAATAAAATACAACTTCTATTTCCATTCATGAACCTGAAACCTCTCACTGTACATCAAAGAACAGATAAGATAGCAATCCTAATTTAGGACTCTTTCATTTACTTATACCTACTTTGACCCAAAAGGATTTAAGGTGATTAATCAAAAAATAATAATCATCTAGCTATTTCACTCCTTTCCTCATATAAGGATTTAATGCTAGAACAATTAAAGCAAGTAAGGAATTTGAAGATATTGTACCCCTAAACCTGTCACCAGAATACTATATGGAGAACACAATCAAGGCTTTCCTGTGACAGAAGTAGGAACAGAAAATACACTACTTATTTTCCTAAGAGATGAGAAAAATTCAGTGTTCAGTTAAGCTGACATGAGAACTTTAGTAGAAGGGTTTATGTGTATCGAAATCTAGTTCCAAGACACAGATGACAAAGTCTGTAAGTCACAGTTAGTAATAAATCAACTATTCTTCTTTTTTTTTGACAGAGAAAACTAACCGCCTATGATATTATATGTAGGTTGGCTAAGGAGGTCCAGTAATGTTACAACATTACCAAAACAATTATGAACTCCGGGGATCAGACTTCACATGGAAGTCACAAGCTCAAGTGAAGTCATGGCATCTGGGAGAAAATGTAACCTGGCTTTACAAATTCAGGTCCTAAGGCAAAGAACAGCAGGATATATAACCACTAGGACCCACTTGCAGTTCTTCCATCTTCTCCAGCCCACTGGGCCTCTCTTCCAGGATTTACTTTCCTCCATAATACTAATTACAATGGAACACACATACACACACACACACACACACACACACACACACACACACACACACATCCTCATCTGCCCCTCAAAATTCTTAATTTTCGAGCATCAGGTATTTTGCTCAAACGTTTTTGTCTCCATGCAGCCTTTTGTCACCACCCCAGCAGATTTCTTCACTCTTTCATCCAATATGTCCAAATTTAACTGGTATTGTTGAGGGTTTTCCATGTATCTCTTACTGTGTTGGTCCTGTAGCAGACAGGCATGTGAACCCTGTGCTCAAGGAGTGCATGTTCCCTGCCACTGAGCCTTTCCCACCTCTCTTCCTGCCTCCATCAACCTACAGTGCAATTGTGTTTACAGCTGTCTCCTCAACTAGACCCTGAGGACCTGCAAGACAACACCATTTCTTCTTTGTTTCCATTTCTCCAGTACCTGGTACAGCATTTGCTGCTTGATAAATGTTTAAATGAATGAAATAACTTAATGACAAAAGTATATGAAACATACCATTTCTACCTTTCATGTTAACAATTTGCTTCTTTTCACTCCTGACCCTGAAGATTTCTGTGCTGTTGCTGTGGATGTTATTTTTACTCACGGTCTTTTTCTCTCTCGTCCTCCTTGGTTCCTATAATGGCTACCAGTCATTCACTATCTGCTTCATGCCAGGTTCTATGCTAGACACTATATAATATTAAGTATCTCATTGAATACACACCAGAACACAGCCAAGCAAATATGATTGTCTCTATTTTAAAGAAAACCTTTTTCATCTTCTCAGGCCCCTTCATTTGTAAGTGTCCTCCCTTCTTTAGTTTTGCCAAGGGTATTTCAACAACCCCTGCTACCCACACCATTAGAGAAAGGCACTGGATCCTCAATATGAGGGAGGGAGATCCAAATTCTTTTATCAGCTCTTCCCCTCCTGCTCTGTTGCTAAACTTGCCTTTGACCATAAATTGTTCAATACAGATCTTGGCAAGGTAACAAGTCTAGACTATATTGATTTCCTTGACAAGTGACAAATAGAACATCATGATGAGTTATTTCAGTAAAAACCAAAAAGAGTTACAACTTAGGACAGCTGTCACTGAGCCCAGAGATTGATACCAGGTCGTCTCCCAGAGAAAAAGCTAACACAGTCAATACTCTCCCTCAAGTCCCATGGCTGCCAGCATTTAGGGACATCCAGTTATTTGGCAGCATCTGCAGCAGTCTCAATACGTCACAACTCATGAAGACATTACTCTGTATACAAACCAAAGGGGGTTTGTAATTAAGGTATGAGAATGATCTCTTTATATCCCAGCCCCACCTGTATCACAGTACATAAAAGGCGCCCTAGTCTGATTGTACATATAGGGAGATTTCAGGGTATCTTTAGGCTTTGAATTCAGACAGGCATTGTTGCCAACTCCTCCATTTGCTGTCTGTGTGACCTTGAGAAAGCTATTTAACCTTTCTTAGTATCTTCTACCTTACTGTTAAAGCAGTATCGACAATAACCAGATTCCATAGAATTGTTGGGAAAATTAGATGAAATAACATAACAGGGGGTCTAGCACTTCATAGTAGGTGTTAATCCCTTTCCCTTCTTTTATCTTGTTCTATTTCTTTCACTTTATGTATGGAAGTCTAGAATCTTGAAACTGTAACAGAATGAGATACTACCAACATCAAATGTCCAAACGTAGCAGAAAAGTACTTCAGGAGAAAATGACCTCTGACTTCCAGGGCTGAATCCCCCACAAAAGTTGAGAACTTACTGCTGTAGAGGGTGATTAATGTTGAATGAAGGAATGAATGAGTGATGACATGAACAAATGAAAGAAAGCATAACACATGTCTGTTTTCTTTTTTATACTTCTTTGGCTATGACCCTCAGTTCTTGGTAATACAATCTATCTGTTTTAACACAAGCCTTTCTCTGTTGTAAGTGTGTGTTTGCCTCCCCCACAAGACTGAGGCCATCTTCATCACAAGGGACATTTTCTCTAGCACCTAGGAGAGTATCTTGTACAGAAAACTGGATCAATAAATATTTGGATGAAGATGAATAAATGAGATAGTTGAAGAGTTCTAGAAATACTTCTTTATATTTAAAATGTTACTCTAATGAACTACCTTTCTGCCATTGATCATGCATATTTTGTATACAGTTACTATGCTGGTTTTGATAGTTCTAATGTGCATGGCATTCAGCACCATGGACAAAGTCCTATCCCACTAGAGGAGGATGGGATCTCCCCAGAGTTAGGATGGGCATTCTCTGTGTGAGTAATAGGAATTAGAGGCTGGTAATCAGTCAAGAAACTGAAATGCAGATACTATGAGAGCCTAATGCTGCACCAGCCGCTGCACAAAATAGGCACCTGATAAATGCTAATTGACAACAGCAAGAAAATGAGAGAAATTCCATTGTCTCTGATCTAAATTATACATTAAGACTATCCTGGCTCTTTGGGACTGATAATAAATGGATTAGAAAAAAAACATGGGAGCATAAATTCTTAAAGTACAGGGTTTTCTTCTTTTAAATCTTTCTCTGATTTTTTTTCAAGTTTCCTTTCCTTTTTAGTGACAACAATCTCAATTCCATAGGTCTGTTGGAGGGCTAATCAGACAATATTTTATGTACAATTTATCAACCATGTACGATTGCTCCAAGCACTGAGCTAGACTCAAGGGTGTGTGGTTTGGGAAAGGACAAAGGACAGTCCCTGATCTTGAGACACTCTGGGGTTCATGGGATAGGCAGCAAAACAACATAATAAAAATGATATTAGTTTTCTAGGGCTGCCATAACAAATTACCACAAAGTAGGTGGTTCAAAACCACAGAAACTCAATCTCTTATGATTCTAGAGCCAGCAGTACAAAATCAAAGTGTCATCAGAGCTGTAGTCCTTGCAGAGGTTCTAGGAGAGAATTTTGCCACTGCTTCTTGGGCTTGTGGCCACATCACTCCAATTTCTGCCTCCATCTTCACATTGCCTCCTTTATGTCTGGCCTCTCTTCTATGTGTTTCTTATAAGTACATTTGTAATTGGATTTAGGACACACCCAAATCATCCAGGATGGTCTCCTTGTCTCAAGATTCTTAATTCAGTTACATCTGTGAAAACATGTTTACATCCTAACCCCTGAAACATTGATAGGTTCTAGGGATTAGGATGTAAACATGTTTTTTTTGGGGGGGCGGGTTAGAGGGGTAATGGTGAAGGGGCATATTCAAGCCACCACAATAACTAACCAGGTGAAGTGACTGTCTTCATTCATAGAATAGAAACTGAGGTTCCTAAAGGTTAGATAACTGGTCCAATATCACTGAGGTGAAAAATGGCAGAATTGGGGCTCATACTCAGGTCTGACACAAAGGCATATGCTCTTTTCATCTCTACTATAATTCAGTCATGAAATTAACATATAGTATCACACAGAGTCCTAAATGATTATGAGATCTAACTCAGATCAAGTAAGGGAGAATTGTGAAAAGCTTTACCAAGAATGGTCTTGAAAGATGAGCAAGTAGTAACATATTATCTATAAGAAGATAATGATGTACACATAAAAATCAAATAATGTGAAGCTACCATAATGATGGTTAAATGCTTTGGGAAAATTGTTCTAAGACTGAAGCATTTTGAAAGAAGGAAGACCATTACCACCTGGAGGCAAGAAAGGAGGGAGCTGAAAAAGGATTCATGAATGAGAAGCAGTTGGGTGGGAACTAAAAAGAAGGATAGAATTTGGATGTACCAAGAAAAAGACAACATAGGCACTGAGAATGTTAAAACAAACATGGAAGACAGAAGACATGGGGCCTTCTGGGAATCTGGAGAAATACAATTTGACTACAGTAGAGGGTATTCCAAGGGGATCCTTGAGAGAGAAAGAGAGATAATACTGAGGGACTTGCTGGAGACATTGGATGAAGCATCTTGATCTTGATGCTCTACTTAGAAATTTAGAATGGATTCTAAACAGTGGGAGCCGCTGAAGACTTTTCAAGATACATAGTGAAAGAAGCTGATGCAAAATGGAAGTAGAAAAATAAGATTGCCTCTGGTTCTTTGAGCATCTCTTTTTGTGTCTTCATTGTACATTAAGTCTTTTGCTTTTATTTGGGGGAAGGATGTGGTGAGAGAAAGAATGGCTCTGAGGCACATTTTAATCCTAGAAGTTCAAAATGCTACGATACCAGCCATTTGCTCCCTAGTAGGAAAATAATGCAATTATTTCTGGTTCCAGGGCAGAAACCTAAATATCAGCTCCTTTTAAGCTCTGGAATGAGCGGTCTATTTCCAATAGCCATCTCTCAACTAGCAGACCTTTTACATGTAGACACAGTGAGGTCCAATAGGGTGGAAATGTGTAACAAAACTGGACATAGCATTTCATCACAACTTCTCCAAAAGTAGGGGATATGACCTTCAAACTCACTGAAAAGAATTGGAAGCAGGGTGAAATGAGGTGAAAAAGGACAAAGACATCATACACTCTAGGGCAAGTCCTTCTAAGGTCAAGTCCAATCTCCTACCACTACTCCCTCTCCAGAACTGGATGAGGTCGCACGGAGGGAAGAAAATAACTGCTCATCTCTGATAGCACCACTGAGTGGTGTACCAGCAGCTCATAAGGTCAAAGCCAAGGAGGAACTGAAAACAAGAATCTAAATAAAGACCCCTTCCAGAACACATTTTCATTGTCTCATGAGTCAATGCGCCTGCTTCATCCATCATCTTTTCCTGCTTAGATGTTATGAGTAAGAGAAAACTGACCTTCTGCTGCTTCAACATAAATTAACATCTGGTGACAGAAAGCAGGGAATGGTCTCAGATGAATCTTAGGATGCTTTACAATAAAGGGAAATATTAATTATGCCTAACATTTGTAAAGCATGTTATAAAGCACTTTCACATGCATAATTCCATTTGATCTTTACACAATTCATGAAACAATACATAAAGCATGCTTAGAACTGTGCCTGGAACATAGCAGGTGTTCAATAAATATCATTCTCCTCTTCATTTTGCACTGAACTATTTCTGCTGTCACCTTTTCAGCCTGCCTCTAGGCTGTCATGTCCCATTACTCCCTTGGTGAAAACTAGGGCAATATTGTTTTCTTCCTTTACCACTAACAAACAGAATCCTACCAAATCCCTTTAAAATGAACCTGCAGAAGTGCAGAGTGACAGATTTTGTAAATCATTTTAATGGGAAAAAATTATTTCTCTGCTCAACATAAACACAGCCTGAGTCTGTTAAACTAAAACAAATGCAGGCAGTCTATTCCAGCTGCCTAACAACCAAATTGCATCAGGACATATTGGGTCCAGATAATTGCCACATAATAAGTTATGCAGGTGATCAGAAATATTAATACAACCATGCTGTCATGGTTTTGTCTACGTCACATGGGCAGGAGTTTGGCCCTTTAAGACTAAGTCATGGAAAACTTATGGTAAACATAATAATTCCTTTATGGCTGGAGTTCTGCCAGTTGTGAGATATTTCTCTCCCTTGCATATCACTGAATCTTTCCTCCACACACATCCAAAAAAAATCTATGCACAGTAACTTGCAGATTAGCTCTACTATAAGAAAACAGTTTAAAAACTGCTGTTTCCTCTTATTTATTGTTGCCTGCAGTGGTAAGCAGATCCAGCCCCTTTCCTTGTCTTTCAGCATTGTGCTCATCCTTCAATGTCACTTCCAAATCCCTTGCAGTCAGAATTAACCACTTGCCCTTCTGGGCTCACATGGCTGGATGCAAGAATGACTAATTATCCATTAATTTTTTCCACCATGTATAATGCTTGGTTGTTTATTTGCTCATCTTCTCTATAAGCATGAAGGCAAGACAACATCTTCTTGATCTTTGTAGGCTCCCCAGGGCCTACAGTGAAGCCTGGCACTTGGTAGGTATTCGACACATGTTTGTAGAATCTAAGTGAAAGTCAGGTAAGTATAGAGCAAATAGAATCACTTTTTGAAACAATCTGCAGACCCCATGTTGTTAGAGCCCTCTTGGTTCAGAAACATAAAAGTCTCATATGGAGACAGTGTTTTTTGCTTGACAATGTGTGTTCAACAGGCCCTAGGGTAAAGGAATCTTTCTCAATACTGTACTGATGGTTAAGGCATGCATTACACTGGCCCCAAGTCATTATGAGCTCTTCTAAGTTATAAATAAGAGAAGACTTAATTGAACTGAACATGAGATTCAGGATGATCAATCTCTGTGAGCAAGGAGTCTGGGACCCTCCACTGATATATCAGTTAGGCCTGCCAATCAGAAAGCGTTACCAAGTCTGGAAAACTCTTATGTGATCTAGAGATCACATGATCAGTACAGCCAGGAAGAACCAGAGCACCTCCAATGTTGCACTGGCTAAATCCATTGACCCCTGATATTTAAGAACCTTTGGAAACTGGGGAGCTGCCTGCCACTGCCATAATTTCTTCCCTTATTTCAAGGTTCCAGTCAAATAGGATCTGTGACATCTTACCTTTAAGAGACAGAATGGCACAGTAGAGGAAATATAACCCTTGTGTCTAGGAAGTCATGATTTAAATCCCAAATCTACACTTCGGAAAGTTGTGTGAGCTTGTGCAAGTTAGTGAAATAACTGGGCTTCAGTTTCCTTATCTCTAAAATGGGATAATAAGATTTTCCTCATGTAAAATGATGTACTGCCTTCTATCCCTGGCTTGGAGTACATTAATATCACCTACTCTGGACCCAAATACAGACACAAGAATTCCATCTACCCACCTACTTTGCTCTGCTAAGTATCTGGTAGTCTTCTTAAGGCTTATGGAACTATTATTATGGTATAGTAAAGAGGCCTTTTCATGGAGTAGCCAAACACTGTGGTATATGAAGCCAAGAGGCATAGACAGGGCATCAGTACCACTTAGGGCATAAATGGATGATTGCTGTTATAGGTAAAACAAGCAATCCACCTGGATGATATACAGGATAAGTCAGGCTCTGAGTCACGGGCTATGGACTGCACCCTCAGGGGTATAACCTCCTTGGACATGTGGCCCCCATTAGCCAAGGGCAATCTTCTGGAGAAGTGGGGGCAGCTATAAGCCATCAGCAGTCAAAACTCATGGCAGTCAGACATGACTATACTGACCCAGTAAAGTGAGCTAGACAGAACACTGACCACATAGATAAATTGTACCAGGCTGAGAAGTATTACATTATAATATGTATTTATACCCCTCATGGTAATTATGACCCCAAAGCAGTCTGTCCCAGGATCTGAAAGCCCCCAATTCTAACCTCAGACAGCATTTGAGCCTGATGAGACATGAATTATTAAACACAACAGACACTGTTAGTGCTCCCCCTATATCCCTTTGGCACCCATCCTTCAGGATAAACCTTTTGCAACTTAAAGCAAGTACCTGTTCCTCTCTGCCCAGGGGCTTTCTTTTGATCCACATGCACTGGGCAAGCTAGAAGTGCCAGGGATTAGTGCCCCTGGGAACAGCCCTCAGGGTAACAGATGGGGTCTGGAGAATAAATACTCTTTCCTACCCCCTGGAGATGCATTTTGCAACATCTTCCAGAGTTTTCCAGCAAGGCTGAGCCCCAGTTGCCTATGTGGTAACTGAGCAAAAAACATACACATTTTTAGCTGTCGTCCTTCTTAGGTCTCACCTTTGGGTGCTTCTTTTGATCACCTCTCAAGCAAGCTACTTGCTCTCAAATCCTAAACTGAAGAATCTTCTGGGAAAACCCAACCTAAGTCCATATTTAACCACTAAGACTCAAAATTACATTTCCAGCATAGCCTAATTCTTACAAAATTTATACTGTATTAACAAGATGCATGATTATTCTTTTTTTTTTTTACTAACATGATTATTCTTTGTTATAGCATTATTTGATTAATGACACATACCATTTTCCCACAGGGCTGGAAAATAGAGTTAACTATATTTGCACACACACACACACACACACACACACACATCATTTTGAATGTTATACAAATGGAACGTGGCTTTTGAAGTATATGGCTATCTGCAGTTCCCCTAGGAGCCCCTAACTAACAGCCACTGTACCCTTGTCTTGACCCCAGCACCAAGGCTCTTAACCTGATGAGTGGCATCTGGCAACAAATCTTCCTCCTTCTTCCCCCCCTCCTCCACATCTTCCTCCTCTCTTTCTTCCCTTTCTCTTTTCCAAGTGCACGATCATTAAAAAATACCAAGCCATTTTGAATTCCCATTTTTGCTACACTAGTAAATCTGAATTGTAAAGTAGAATAAGTCCCGTAAAATCAAATAGACCTATTATATCCTGTACTGCTCCATGAGCTGAGAGAGTGACAAATGGGGGACCAAAACATCAGGGCAGTTGGCATTAATTAATACTAAATTTACTGAATTAAACAATGAATTTTAAAGAAATAATTCTAAAATGTCATTTCAATTAAGGCATTGCAGCTAGAAAAATGGATGTGGGTGGCGTCCAGGAAAGTCAATCATGGCACTATTACAGGAAGAAACCATTAACTCCAAAGAAACAAGTGAATACAAAAGAAAGAAAAATAAATCCATGCTTCCCAAAGTATCTGGGAGAAACTGCAGAGCTACTAGGCTGTTAAATCTCTTTACCTTCTCGATCAAGAAAGATGTGCCTCGATTAAGGTCAATAATCTAGAACAACATTCCCAGCATAGCCTTAGCAGTTTCCCATTTTACCACGGCAAAACAGAATAATTGCTCCTCTGGATTTGAGCAGAAAGTAGAGCAGATTATTAAAGGTTAAAGGCTCTGACACAACTCTTGGCTTTTCTCCCCAAAATGTTCCCCTCTGTTGGGCCCAAAGAAATGAACTACGGCAGCTTCATGATGTCTGGAAAACTGGAACATAAGAGTGAGGGGAATCACAGTCACAGATTGTAGACCTCAAAGAATGATTTTAATGGTCACCTATTCAAGTACAAACTTGTCGCAGCAAGAATGAGGATCTAGAAATTAGAGCCTTACCCAAGGCCACATAGCCCAGACCTCAGACCTAGAGCCTGTCCATTTGTCCCTGCACACCAACCTGCGCTTCTATTGGTGCTACATTTAAGGAAATATCCTGTAAAGACTCTTCAAGTGGAAAATAGAGATAACAATTCTAATTAAGAGAATAAATTTTCTAATATGTCACTAAGAACTGGCATGTGCAACATCTCTTCATCCCACTTTGCTCATCTACAAATGGATATAGCAACTACTAACGAAAGGCAAAACCCCCCAAGAGCACTCTGCTCCCCTTCTGTGTATATACCATACCCTGTTGTGCTTATTCAATGTATGCCTGCTGCACTGAACTTTGAACAGTTAGAGAATGGCTCAATATTTCTGAAAAACAAAAAGGTGTGCTTGAGCTAAAGAGCTGGCCTGCAGCAGGGTGGTGAAGTAGGATCAGGGGTTGATAGCCAGGACTTGTCCTCAAAGTTCTTCCCTCCCTAGGTGAACACCTCTCATGTCCTCTGACAAAGAACCATGTGGAGGGGGTAGAAGTGATACTACTAGTCTAACATATTTCACTAACTCTCAGCTGTTATCCACTCCAATATTATCCCATTCTCTCTCTCTCTCTCTCTCTCTCTCTCTCTCTCTCTCTCTCTCCCTCTCATTTTATATACACACACACATATATATACATATATTTGTGTGGTTTTCTCCTTCCATATCTCAGAACTTTTCTTAAAATGAACAGCTCTTCTGGCCCTGGACACCCCTGGGGATTTCTGTTCATTTTCACAATCTGAAAAAATGACAATTTCATTTTTAATTATGAATATTCATGTGCTCAACTGAGACTCTGCATGTCATTATAATTCCAAAATTGGTTCAGAGGGAAACTGACATTTTGTCTAAATTCCTTTTATTCTTCACTGAAACAGAATAGGTTGACATTTTCCTCTGAAACGAAATGGGAATTTTTCCTTGTCTCTGTCACCTGACAATTTCCCATCCCCAATAAAGTCCCATTTGCAGAGCTTCCTTCCAGTGTTACTTGAAGAATACAAATGATCAAGAGGGTGAGGACACTCCACAGTCTGTAAGACAGGAACTGACCTAGACAGGATTTAAAAAAAAAAAAAAAAACCTGAAGATAACAAAATGAGTCAAATACAATAGCTCATTCAGTCCTTGCCATCAACCTATTATCCCTTGCAAGGGATATGGTTTGCCAAAGGTCATATCACTATTTCAGATAGTAGCATAAGAATGTAAATGTTGCTATTTGGACTGCAAATCCAGTTCTCTTCCCAATCTACCACAGCTGCTTATATTTCCAAGAAGTCCACAGATTATAGTTCTGTTTATAGAAGCTTCTCACCAGCCCAGCTTCCTGGTGAGTGTTTATAATGGGCCAGCTGACATGTAACCATAGTCACTCCTGCTTCACAGACGAATGAAAGGAGGCATAAGGAAATTAAGTGACTTTTAAAATATTATGCAAAAGTGCCTAAAGTTACATATATTCTTGTCTTTGAATATTGTCACATAAGAAAAACATACACAATTCAAGTAGAGGAACAAAAAAATGGAAGAAATTTTGTGTAGGACAACTCATGGACCATCCAAGGCAGGGTCCAGATCCCTTCCACAATCACAGGAGCTTAATTAGTTTTTTAGGCCATTATAATAGATTACACACTTAACAGTTCAAAACCCACTTATTATTCCACAATTTCTGTAGGACAGATGCTGGACAGAGTTTAACTGAGTTCTCTGCTTGGGGTCTCACAAATCTGTACATTGGCCGGGGCTCATCTGAAGCTCAGGGCCTTCTTCCAAACTCGCATGATTTTTGGCGGAATTTATTTCCTTGAGGTTGGAAAACCCAAAGCCAATAGGAGAATCCCTCTAACTTCAGGGAAGGCCTAAGCCCTCTTTGAAAGAGCTCACTTAATTAGGTCAGGCCCACCCAGATCGTCTCTCTTTGAGTAACAAAGTCAAACTAATTAGAGACCTTGATTACATCTTTAAATACCATCACCTTTGCCATATGATATGACATTACTATGGGGCTGGCATCAATTATACTCATAGGTCTTGTTCACTATCAAAAGGAAGGGGGATTATACATGCAACAGACACTAAACAATGGAAATCTTGGGGACCATCTTCCAACTCTGCCTACCATAGAAGCAATACCACTTTACACACTGCAGTGCTTGGGAGAGTGTTTGATATTCTACTAGCAATCCATACATCAGTGTGACAGTACCTCTGGATTCTGTGCAGGTCTTTTAAATGGATGCCAGATCATTACTCAACTAGGTATGCTGGGATGAGTTCCTACTGCATGCCTGGCACAGAAGAGTCTAGAAAAGCCAAAACAAATAAGAGATCCAGTCCCTTCTCAGTAGATGCTTCCAATATACTTTGAAGAGAACTGGAAATTGCTATTTATAAAAATTAGCACCTAAAAATTATATTCATATAAATTAATAGTTCCCTTCCATACTCAAAGGCTTAGTCACCAATGAAGAAAATGGGGAGTGAGTAAGGTAGGGACCCAGAATAAATAAAGGCTCAGTTCCAGAGTCTATAATACTAGATCCAAGAGTAATGCAGCCTCTATAAAGATTTGGGATCCAACTTTAGGAAGAACTGGAAAAAAAAAAGACACTGGAACAAGTATCCAAAGACCTAGAATGTGGCCCTAATTTGCACCATACCCCTGTGTGACCTGAATAACTCTCTTCCCTTCCATCTACCCTCATCTATAAAATAAGAGTGACCTGCCCAAGTTTTGATGACATCTAAAGCTTCTCCACCTTAGAAAAGTGCTGGGATTTTGTAGTCAGCATGGAAGTGCCCAGAGCCCTCAGCACCATTGAGATTCACTAGAGTGATACATCTCACTTCTCAAATCATGTACTCCTCCCAGCATGCAGGGAATCAGGGGAAGGTGTTCTACTAAAGGAAAGCACCTTTCTCTTTGTAGTCAGGAACATTTTTAGCAGGCCAACATCTTTCCCCTTGGTGTTTTTTTTTTTTTTTAGGTCTCTGTGTGTTTCTCCTTCAAAGAAAATATTAATAATTCATGAGTTCAGGCGTGGTTGATGGCACGTGCCATGTGCTTCATCTTTTTTTATTTACTCTTCTAAGTCCAGGGGCAAGTCCTTTAACCTAAGTCTGTTTTCTATTAAATGAAGATAATGATGCCTACTCAGAGAGGAGGTGAGAGAAGTGAGTAAAGTGATATAAAAGAAGGGAACTACTCAGCAGGGGGCCTGGGGCTTAGTAACTTCTAGCCTACTCTCACCACCCTCCATCCAAAATCCCAAGGCAGATTTTGAAGGCAGTGTTTATGAAAGGCTAGAGTCTGTCTGCCTGCGAAGTGAGCTTACAGAGAATTCAGGTCTGGTAATCAAAATTAATAATGGTATTCAATCTAATTTTCCAAGCCAGAGGAGTGGAAGGCTGAGCTGTAATCAATCTTTAGAGGTCAAGTCACAGGGGATTTACCAGGTAAAGGGCTTGGCGCCCCCTTGTGCAGAAAAATGTAGCTATCTTATCAACCCGTTCACACATGTACTTTCAGCAAGATGCCCTTTGCTCTTGGACATTTGAAAATACATCCATCCTCTCACCCACCCCTAGGCAGCCAAGTCTTGGTTAGTATCAATTCTTTCTTTTAAAAATGTGAATTGTTTAATTAGTTTCTAAATAGGATATACTTGCCTTGCATATGGAACACAAATGGACAGTGTATACCTTTAGTCTCCTTCCCATTCCTAAGTCCCACAGCCAGATCTCTTCCGCAGAGGCAATTCTGGGGAGCCCTACCATAGACTGTGTATATGTGTCTGTGCATAGTACACATATATGTGTATATTCCTCCCCAAATAATAACATACTGTATGCACTGTACCTTGTTTTTTCCAGCAACTTACCTTTTCACAATACATGTTAATGATCACTCCATACCTATACACTTCAAGGTACTTCATTTTTAGTGACTACATAGTATCCCATCATCTGAATGAAACATAATTTATGCCTTTTCAATAATTATATGTATATGTGTTCACATTCAGAAATATTTGTATATATTTTCCAAATCTTTTGCTGTTTCAAACAAGTTATTGCTATTTTTGTAATTAATAATCTTTTGTTATGTTAGTCACCATACAGTACATCACTAGTTTTTGATGTAGTGTTCCATGATTCATTGTTTGCATATACTAACATAATACAAAATTTTAAAAATAAAAAAGAATAAAAAATTAAAAATAATAAAGAGAAGCATTAAATTAAAAAATAATATTTTAGTTATGTTGATTTATATTACTGTGAATGTATTTTTTAGATAAACTTCCAAGAGTGAAATTATGCCAGGTGCTCTTCTAATTGCTTTATATGTAATCACTCAACAAATATTTATTGGGAATCTAGTATGTAACAGGCCTTATTCTAGGTGCTGAGAATTCAGCAGTGAACATAATAGATAAAATTTTTCTTATGGATAAAGGGCTAGTATCCAAAATCTATAAAGAGCTTCTCAAACTCAACACCCATAAAAC
>LNAC01000497.1:1462459-1476287 GCA_002007465.1 Ailurus styani | reverse complement strand
AAAAAAATTTTTTCTTATGGCATTTTTGAATTTTAGATATATATTTAGACATATTTGCTAGTATTTACATTCATTAAATTTTCACAATAACTTTTTTGTATAGGGATTATTATTATCCCTATTTTACAGAAGAGGAAACTGAGATACAGATGATATAAGTCATAAATAGTGGAGCTGGAATTAAAACCAGTTAGTATTGTTCCAGAGTTCAGAGTTCATGCACTTTATTATGAGGTCCATATCTACACCCATGATTAAATGCTCCATGTGTCATGATTCTTATTCCAATTTACAAGAAGTCCCTACTATTGTTTAGAAAGGATTTTTATCACAAAAGAATTTACATTGCCTCCAAACAACTGACCACTGGGTACCTCATCTAAAGGCCTGTCTTAGTCAGGTTTCCTGAAGTAGACCTCTCTGGGTTCTTGTACAGGTGACTTCCTGAGAGAAAGAGGATTGAGGGCAGCAAGTGAGGGCAAGGGAGAAGCTGTGTAAAGATGTGATCCCAGACTAAGTCCCAGGGCGCCTGGAAGCATAAATGGCATTACAGAATGGTCCCACCTGGTAGCAAGGGGGATGATCATTTGCATCCCTGTATTAGTCCATCATTGGCTGCAAGTTGACTGCAGGGAGTAGGTGTGTAACCTCCCAGGCAATTCTAGGTGAGGGAAAGCTCCAGAATGAGAGTGCAAGTATGAGCTGTTAGCAGCCAGCCATCACTGCAGTTAAGGATGGGGGGGGGAGCAGGTGTGCACTAGCCCAGTAAAGGAAATCTGGGAAGGTCACCAATGGTGTACACTACAATGCATACAGGGCATCTCCGTCTGATTTTCCTGCACATATCTGAGAATTAACAAGTTCAAGACGATACATCAGCACTCCCTGCTTCTGTATTCTCCACTATATTAAATAGCACTGCCTTCCACAGAACTATCCAATGAAGAAGACCCCTGGTCCTTTGCTTCTCTATCTCCTTCATCCCCTTCATCCTTTTTAGTGAGCCAGTTTATAACATAAAACTCACAGATGCCACCTTCATCTAAGGAAGGTGGATTCCACCAACTAGAGTTTCTAGCTCATCCCAGCTCAACAGTTTCCCTGACTCCATCATTGCCTTCTCAGCTCTACATTCCACACTGTAACCTGCATGATCTTTCTAAATGAAAATCTCATCTTGGTACACTTTAGATCTTTAAACCCTGGTTCCTCTTCTGTTTGTCCAATCCCACAGTCCCTGCATGGCCAGTAAGGAACTAGCTATTACTAACCTCCATATTCACATGCCACTCTCTATACACCTCAACCCCCTCATACACACTACTGTTCAACCCCATTACTTGGGCTTCCCAGACTCTGACATCTTGGAGTATGAGAGCTATTTCACCTTTGCCACATGTCTTTTCAGGCTGAGCATCCTCTGCCCTGGTGTAAATTTGCCCTAGGTCTCTATGGAGTTCTCAAAGCACTTGATACATCTTGAGCATGTAGTAGCTAGTCTCCAAAGATGCTCCACCCAAAATGAATTATGCCTCTCAGTATCCATGCTCCCACATATTCCCACTTCTTGAATCAGAACCAGACTTGAGACTTGCTTGTAACCAACAAAATGCAGCCAAAGTGACACTGATTTCTGAGGCTTAGTCCAGAAAAGCTTTGCAGTTTCCAACTTTGTCTCTTGGAATGTTCACTCCATGTATGCCAGTCATCAGGAAGAAATCCATCTGTCATGGATTTTGTGCTATGAGAAATCCCAAGCTAGCCATGTGGAGAATTTATGTGAAGAAAGAGATAGCTGTCAGACCAGCCCCCAACTAATACAGCCATCCCAGGAATCAGGCATGGATAAAAAGAAGCCCTCAAGTATTATCCTAAGCAAAATAAGTCAATCAGAGAAAGACAATTATCAAACAATCTCTCTGATATGAGGAATTTGAGAGGTGGGGGGATATTGTGGGGAGACATGGAGGGAAAAAAATGAAACAAGATGGGACCAGGGAGGGAGACAAACCATAAGAGACTCTTAGTCTCAGGAAACAAACTGAGGGTTGCTGGGGGGGCAGGGAGATGGGGTGGATGGGTTATGGACATTGGGGAGGGTATGTGCTGTGGAGAGTGCTATGAATTGTGTAAGACTGATGATTCACAGACCTGTACCCCTTGGGCAAATAATACATTATATGTTAATTTTAAAAAAGGATATTATACAAATTAAAAAAAGAAAGAATATGAAAACACCAATTCCAATAGATACATGCACCCCCAAAAGAAAAAGAAAAAAAAGAAGCCCTCAAGGAACCAGATGGCCACAATCTCAACCATCACCAGTGTGCAAAAACATGAGGGAACCCAAACTGTGTCCAAAACCCCATAGAACCATGGCGATCACAATAAAATTGTTGTTTTAAGATGCTAAGTGTTCAGTTGACTATTACTCAGACATTGAGCACCAGAATCATACCTGAATTAATATATAGGCTGCTGCATTATAATTATTTTTCTGTCTTTCTGTTTTCCCTACTACGTAGTCCAGGGACTCCAAAATCTCATAATGTAATGTAATGACAGGAGTATAGACTTAGGTAGTGTTTGATAAGTGAATTGATGAATAGAAAAAGAGCGAAATGATGAAGATAATAATTCTCTAATGCCCTTGACCCATCCTCAATAAGTCTGTCATCAGTTTTTCACCAAAGTTCACTTTTACAAGCATTTACTGAGTGACTACAGTGTGATCTGTGAGGTCCTAAGCATGAACAGAAAAATCAGGTTCAGATCCCAGCTTTGCCATTTACAAGTTGTATAACCTAAAGCAACTGAAACTCTCTGAGCTTCATTTGCTCATCTTTAAATGTTGGATAATGAAATGCCTAACTTTTTGATACTCCAGTGAAGATGACATGATACGATTTTTTAATCCTCACTGTAAATGATTCATTCCATGTTTTTCATTAATTGTTCATTGAATTGATAGCATGTGTAAAATACTTAGTCCGATTGTTAGTAAAAGAACTAATGAAATAACACTTTGTGGAGTACATTTTGTGGTCTCAACAGATACATCCTTTGCTTTATCCTATTCCCCTCCATTGTAAGGTTAGGAGTCAGCTTGTACAAAGACTAAAACACTCCACAATACAACTGAAAAATAGTGGCAGCCAGATTTAGTCTTGAGCAATTACTACACGTCCAGAACTGGCATCAGCAACAATGAATCAGTGTTCATACCTGCAATCAACATTACATTTCAGATTCTGAACCAAACTCTTCTAAGAAATGAGCTTCTGTGCAAATAATCACATGTCCCTTCAGCATTCTTCTACTTTTTCTTTCAGGAAAATGTTGGGAAGACTGTGTGCCCCAGCCCCTACTTTGGCAAGTTTTATCACTTACTCCTCTTCTGTAATGAAGCAAGATATTGAAATTGGGGGCTTTTGGCCATTTCTCCAAAAAGAGAAACCTTTTCAGCATGACATTTATGTGTAGAGGGATGTTTATCAGCAAAGAGCAAATGCTCTTCCTAAAGCAGCAAATGACTCCATGAGGTAAAATTATGGGGTGATCTCATACTCATGCCGAGCAGGAAGGGGAAAATGTCAGCAGTTATATCCAGAGGATTGGAGTTTCTATAATGCATCTTTCCTACAGTGCACTTAGCATGAAGAGCTGCTTCTACAAGCCATTTCCAGGGTATTTTACCTGGAGTAACACAAATACCTGATCACCATAAATAGGGGGAAAATAACAGAGACTTTGACTTCTGGAAAGAAATGCACTCATTACTATCAAAGAGGGGAACATTGGACTGATTGAACATGTATAAATTGGCTGAAGACCTGTCTAGTGGCTAATATATCCTCTTCTCTCCATTAGTCTATGACTGCGTTTTTTTTTTAAATCCATTTCCACAGTGCTGCTTAATAATAAATATAAAATAAAGTGGAGGTGATTTTCCTTTCCTCGCAAACACAGAAAAATATGTCTTGTCTCCCACCCTAGAAGCTGTAGTTTGTGGATATAACTAGTTCTCCTTTCCTAATCTTGGGACTAGCACACACGTTAAAACTTTTATGTGACAGCATCGAACAATTGCCCTGGGAAACGGCAAAATGAGATATGGGAATAGCATGGGCCCAAAAGTCAGAGAGCCTTAGGAACATCTCTTTTCTGTCCTAGGAAAACAGTCCTCAGTAGTCCTCAGTCTTGAGAAAGATGCCTCCCTCCCTGGACCAGCACTGTATGGAGTGTCCTCCCTCGTCCTCCCCACATCCTCCCCATTACTTGTCATTATTCATCCTGAAAGAATCACCTCCACTGACATCTCTGCCAGAGTTCCTCCTGACATATCCCGGGTTTGATTACAAATCCCGCTGTGTGTCCTCAGCTCTCTGTGCCTGCTTCTGTCACACTATAATGTGCTATAATTCTTCATCTGTCTCTCTCCTTGGAGTACCACTTCATTCCTGCACAGTAAGATTATACTGTGTCTACCTCCATAATCCCAGCAACTAGCACTGGGCTTACAGTTTAATTGGAGCTCCTTAATACTCAGAGGGTTTGCATGGATGGGAATAATCAAACAGATGCAGAGAGGCCATTGGAGAAAATCCTATACAAGCTCCCATTTCATAGATGTAGCCATGCGATTCAAGGGGATTGAGGGGTTACCCAACTTCAACTTCTATGTTAGTCATAGAGTGGGGACTGGAATTCAGTTCTCCCAAATCATGGTCCAGGACTGCCTTAGTTAACTTACGTCAATAATACGTATCAAGTACCTACTAAGTGCAAGGTTCTGTGCCATGAGCGCCATTCATGATTTCAAGGAATTAATATTTCGGGTACAAAAGGAACTGTGGGATGCATGAAACATGGCTGAATATAAAACGAGTTCTTACAAAAGTACAAATAAAATAGCACAGGAACACGTGGTTGATGTGAGATTGATTCTAGGGGAACTATAGCAGACACTTTTGTATTTTGAGTCCCCTCACCTTGGCCCCCTTATGTTTCTGTTTCAGCTCTGTTTAGCCATGCTTTTTTTTTTTAATGGAAGTATAATTGACATACAATGTTATGTACTCAGCCAAAAACAGAATGAGATCTTGCCATTTGTGACAACATGGATGGACCTAGAGGGTACGATGTTAAGTGAGTTAAGTCAGGCAGAGATAGCCTACAATCTTGCTCTCATGCTAATAGTGTCTCACCTTGACCAAGTCCTTGATGTTTTCTGCTCCAGGTCCAGGAGCCACCCAGCATTTATACAAGTCCTATAGAAGGGGGTAAACAGCTTCAGGGACAGTGTTCAAAAAATAAAGGACAGTAGTCAGTAGAGAAGCACCCTGGCCACCTATCCTTCAGGTGGGGAATACGGAGATGAGAAGTACTGTTTGTCTTTAAGAATGGGGGTCTAGAGAAAATAAACCCTGGCACTCGCAACAATGACCTTGAGAATACATACTTTTACTGACTTTTCTTCCCTCCCTGTCCTCTCTCTGCTCCCTCACATCTCTTGCTGAGATCATTTTCCAAATAAACTGCCTATGAAGGCTTATCTCAGGCTGTGCCTTTGGGGAAACCAAAATTAAGACAGGAAGTCAGTAATGCAGGGCTTCTTTGTGACTTTCATGAGCCTTGGGCAATTTGCCATCATGGGCCTCTTCTTCTTCTTCAGTAAAATATACATATATTTAAATTACATTTTACCACTGCATTGATATAAAGATAAATATATATAATCCAGGCTGTATTCAGTATTATAGGTTAATTATTATCATTTCCAGCTTTTTGTTATGATTTTAAAGTGATTTAAAATTTAAAAAATTGTCATGGTCCTAGGCACTCTGCTGCCTATGTTAATGGATGAGTCTGCCCTGCTGAGGTAAAGGTACAACAGGAAAGTCTCATGGATCAAGTGTCATTGGAGCTAATCCTTAAAGAATAGGACTAATTTGAACAGACAGAAACATAGACATACTCTTCTCTTTGCAACACAGATTATTGTTTTTTAATATTGATTTTTATTACATAAGTATATCATGTTTATTGTGGGAAATGTGAACACCACAGAAATGCTAAAATAAAAATAACATTCCCTTTTAATTTTACCAACCAGAATAAACTCAACACTTGTGCATATTTCCTACAGGGGCTGGTGGTGTGTTTTTTGGCTTGAGTTTTTCTGTTTTTGTTGTGTTGCATTTTTTTTCCCCCATCATTGACATTAGTAAGACACATATACACACACAATTTTGCCTCAGTGCCTAGGAGATCTTTTTCTTTCTTTCTTTTTTATTTCTTGACTATATCACTAATGATATAGAGCCTGGCTTTTGTCTGACAGTGACTTTGTTAAGTCTTTTCAAATGTAACTTTCAGACTTTCTTGTTCTGCCTGAACACTGGTTTCATTACGCTGTGTCCAGGGTGAAATTTCACATGCTCTCCTACAGTTTTCAACTTCTCTTCAATAGTTCCCAACTCTACAGCCCTCTCTGCTGTAACCTGGATGATTTTCCCTGGCAATTATTCCATTTTATTTATTCACTCTTTGGTCATGTCTAATTTTCTGTTTAGACTATCCTTAAAGTTTCCTTCTCACTTCTTATCCTTAGAGCTTCCTTCTCAAAATGAAAGTAATATTTTTCATTTCCAAAACTAGCTACTTCTTTATTTCAAATTTGTCTGCCTCTCTCCAGTATTTCTATTTCTATGGATTCTATCATTTTTTTAAAGTTTTTTAAACACACTTGAAGTGCTTTTCTAGATGGTTTTCTCAGGCATCAATGTTTCCATTTGTTATACCTTCTGACTATCTCTCTCTCTTTTTTTTAATTTATCTGAGATAGAGTGAGAGTGAGCAAATGAGAGAGAGTGAGAGAGAGAGCACAGGGGGGTGGACAGAGGAAGAAGAAGAAGGCACTCCACTGAACAGGGAGCCCAACTCAGGACTCAATCCCAGGACCCTGGGATCATGAACTGAGCTGAAGGCAGACGCTTAACCAACTGAGCCACCCAGGTGCCCCTGTTGACTATCTCTTATGACAGCATTTCTCCAGTGTTTTTTGATATTTTCTCCTCAGCTTATCTTCAGTGAGGATTCTCTTCAGTGGGATCCTGGGACATGTCCTGGATTATAGATGCCTCCCTTGGAAGATGTTTCCTGGGTGCCTCAGCTGGAGCCATAGGGGTCACTGGTTCTAGACATTTTCGTATAGTCCTCAGCTCAGGCTTCTTCAGGCTGTAATGTACACAGGTATACACCGGCAGTGCTAGCTCAGGGCACAGGCTCCTCCCTGGTAAATCTGATTCAACCTCAGACCAGGGTGGGCAGCATACTTTGTGCCAGGACTACACAGTCTCCCATTCTGACAGATACATTTGCATTTATTTAAATTTTGCATCCTGCCTTTTTGTCCCTTAATTCTTATAACATTATAACATGAGTATTTAAATCATTTACCTGGAGCCTCTGGAATGTTATGAGGTACATAAACCAGGATGAATAGGTTGGAAATTTTTGTGTTTGTGTTTTTTTCCCTGAGGAGAAAGTCCATAGCTTTCATCACATTCACAGAAGCATTAGAGACCCAAGAAACTTGGAAACAGTTATTTTAAACAATCTTGGATGTTTCCTAAATTAAGTTTAGCCCTTAGAAATATACAAAAAACTATAGAAATAAGTTTTGAGACATTTCCTCTACAGCCTTTCTAAAATAGGTCATGGCTGAGAGGGAAATGCTCAGAACCTCATGTGTGTGGTGTTACCACATGCAGCCTCCAAGACACTTTCTCTCAGAGAAGGTGTGTAAGTATATTTGGGGCTTCAAGGACCTAGGAAAGGAAGGACATCTGGGAGGTCAGTCCAGCCAGTATGAATGCCTTAACCAAGCAACGGCCAGCCTGACCTTTCTCTTCACCCCTCATCCTTCTTTCCCAGTCCCAAGAAACATGAAGACACAGAAATATTGTAAAATAAATGGAATACAGGCACATATATACACTGAGCTACCACCACATAAAATATCACACAAAATAATTTTAAGACAAAAAAGCATGACTATAGATAAAGGAGTCCACTTTCTTATGATAAAAGGCCCAAATCATCAAGAAGACATAGCTATTTCAAACTTAATCCACTGAAAAAAACATAGTCTCACAATACAAAACTTGACAGAACTACAAGAACAATTTGGCAAATCCATCATCATAAAAAGAGATTATAACAATTGAATCCTGGTATGTGACATCTATGATTGTGCCTTCTCAAAAACGGCATCTGACCACATTACTGTTCACAAACTGAGATTCAGCAAGGGGATTTTCACAAAGTCACACAGTTGCTAGGTGGCCAAACATAGATTCCAATCCAGACTCATCCGACCCCAAAGTCAAAGCACTTTCCAGTAGAACTGCTAACAAGAACTAAGAAAGAGATGACAAGACTAGAGTTATTTTTTTAATATACATAATTCATTCAGCTGAGTATTTTTCCCTTCTCAGCAGCAGTTAGTTGCTATTTCTCCCCACCTGTTAATTACTGGGGTTTGTGCGGGGGTGGATTTGGCTTCCCGAAGCAGCCCACACAGGTTGTCACACTGTCAAGGATTCCTCCATTAACAAGCTGTCAATATGCCGCCAACAGCCGCCATTTGGTTTGTTCAGGGAGCGGGAGCTCTGGTGTGGAGACTTGGCTCTATCATTTAGAGGAATTTAAAAAAATAAGGCAAGAGGCAGATGTCTTCCAGTCTGTTCTTCCACAACAGACTCAGGGATATGGCGTGGGCTTTCACTGGGAGGAGGAGGGAGAAGGCTTCAAAATAAGTGTGAAGAAGGGGAAAAGCCAGGCATGAAGGAATGAAGAATAAGGATGCACTTAAAAATATAGTTTTTCCTCTGCTCCAGACTTCCCATGGGCAAGTTTCTGAATAACACCAACTTGTCCATATCCTCACCACTGTGATCATCTCAAACTCTAATTTAAAAAATGGTTAAAAGGCCATGGTTCTGATTTTTAAAACAAAACGTGCCATTTGCCTGAAACCTTTTCAAAGTTACTCTAATGAAATATAGGGAAAATCTGCCAGTCCACTGAGATGCTTTCTGAGGCCAGAGTCCTTTCTGTTAATTAGTAAGATTAACCTCTGAGCAGACAGGCCCTCCCACCTCACCACTAACAAAGATGCCTGTAGAAATGCCAGGTTTTCAGAGTGCTTTATATAATAGAATGGAAAAGCCCCGCTTTTGAGCAACTACATTTAGAGCAGGGTCTCCATAAAAATCTGTTTGCACCTGTAGCCTTGGACTCTATTTTTGCTTTCCTACTTACAACTTCTACCACCTGTGCCATTAAAATATGCTTGAATTCTCTCCAACCAATAAGACTTCACAACCAACTCAACAGAAAGCTTCATGTTTCTGAAAATTGTATTGAAGTCACCTTAGTTGTAAAAGTGATATTTCTAGTACTCAGATTTCAGGAAATCATGAAATACATCCTCCTCCCCATTTCTACCCTCTTTTCAGATCATGGGAGATATCATGTTATTATTTAGGCCCAAAGAGTCAGTTAAAAGCATAACATTACTTCACAATGAGGACATAAGTTTTAAAAAAAAAATCATGCTGGTCTAGATCATCACTGAAGACATGAAAAGATGCTTTCTCAGTGGAGGAGGGGTATACTTGCCTAGAGGTTGTACAGACATTAATGAACAATGGGGAGGATGGAAGAAACGGGAATTTCCAAAATCTATGACCCAGTAGGATTAATTACAAGCACCAGGCAGGAGACCCTATCAGACAGAACCTGAAAGGCAAACAAATAACCTAATTTTCCCCCACATCCTAACTCTAGATTGTGCCCAAATCCTCATGTCTCTTCCCATGGGTTGTCCCCATGGGAACCCCTATAGGATTTTCTCCTATGAATGTAAGCTCCAAATAGAAAGGAAATTTTTAATCAGACAGCAGTCTTGGTTCCCTTTTTGCTATGGCTGTCAGGAGTCTTATAGACAACATTTTCAGAAAGATTAGCTTCTGTTGCTAGTTATGTTATAGAACAGAGGTTGAAAATTTAAAGCCAATGGGTCACATCCAGTCTGACATCTACTTTTTAAAATAAAGTTTAATGGAAACACCATCATAACTATTTGCTTATGAATAGTCTAAGACTGTTTTCATGCTACAAGTGCCGAGCTAGTAGTGACCAAGGAGACCATATGACCCACAAAGCCTAAAATATTCACTATCTAGCCTCATATAGAAAAAAATCTTCAAGTTCAAAACATGGAAAAATCCTGGATTAAATATTCGAAATACATTTCTGAAGAAGGTCTGATATGGCAAGAAAGCTGAAATTGATCAGAAAAAAAAAATAAAACTCACAAAAATAGGTAAGCACTTAAGCTAGTGGATGATTCAAGATTATTCTCTTCTCTCTGAAGATAAAGGATCATCATACAGTTGGACCTATAATAAGTGACCCCCACAAAATGTCTCACCAGGCAAACCAGCAAAGTAACTACCCCAAAAAGTATGAACTTAGCCTCTCCTAGTCTTGTTTCTGGGAAAGGGAAACAAGTCTCCCTTGAGAATTCATAACCACAGTCAACCCTTGGGCAAATTTGAGGGCGGAATTCACACTCACTTTGTGGCATGAAAATACCCAAGGCAAGGCAATTCCCAAGGCAATTTAAATTAAATTTAAACTAGTTGGGGCTGGAGTATCCCCATTGTTTGGAAAAAGCCAATGCATATCCCCTCTGGAGGATTGTACCTTAAATCCTAGAAGACTTAAATGTCCAGTGACAATGTTTAAAGGAACATGAGCTCATAATCAAAAGTTACTTAATACATAAGAAAAGCTTAGAGGTAGTCAGCAAAGCACAAAATCAGTTCTACAAGTAACAGCAGCAATAATAATATTAATAATATCTAACACCCATATAGGTTACTCTGTGCAAGATATCCTAAGAACTTTACATAATTTTTTTAAATTTTATTTATTTATTTGACAGAGAGAGAGAGAGAGAGATCAGATGACAAATAGGCAGAGAGGCAGGCAGAGGGAAAGGAGGAAGCAGGCTCCCCGCTGAGCAGGGAGCCCGATGCGGGGCTCGATCCCAGGACCCTGAGATCATGACCTAAGCTGAAGGCAGAGGCTTTAACCCACTGAGCCATCCAGGCACCCAGAACTTTACATAAATTTAACCATTTAATCCTTAAAGCAATCCATTGAGTAGTAATTGCTTTTTTTTTTAAGATTTTATTTATTTATTTCACAGAGAAAGAGAGAGAGAGAGAGAGAGTGCAAGCAGGGGGAGCAGCAGGCAGAGGGAGAGGGAGAAGCAGGCTTGATCCCAGGACCCCGGGATCATGACCTGAGTTGAAGGCAGACGCTTAGACAACTGAGCCACCCAGGCATCCCAGTAATTGCTTTTAAACCCATGTTCTAGATGAGGAAAATAAAGCACAATGTCTTCAGATTTTAGAATGATTAGAATTATAATGCCCCCCAAAATATATGTATTACCTTTAAAGAAATTAGTGATTGAAATTATAAGTCTCAAAAATGACCAAATGGAGCTACCCTACGACCCAGCAATCGCACTACTGGGTATTTATCCTAAAGACACAAAGGTAATGTTCCTCAGGGGCATGTGCACCCGAATGTTTATAGCAGCAATGTCCACAATAGCCAAACTATGGAAAGAACCTAGATGTCCATCAACAGATGAATGGATAAAGAAGATGTGGTATATATATACAATGGAATATTATGCAGCTATCAAAAGAAACGAAATCTTGCCATTCGCAACGACATGGATGGAACTGGAGGGTATTATGCTGAGCGAAATAAGTCAATCAGAGAAAGACAATTATCATATGATCTCTCTGATATGAGGAACTTGAGGGGCAGGGTGGGGGGTCGTGGGGGGTAGGGAGGGAAAAATAATGAAACAAGATGGGATGGGGAAGGACACAAACCATAAGAGACTCCTAATCTCACAAAACAAACTGAGGGTTACTGGGGGGTGGGAGGGTAGGGATAGGGTGGATGGGTTATGGACATTGGGGAGGGTTTGTGCTTTGGTGAATGCTGTGAAAGATGTAAGCCTGATGATTCACAGACCTGTACCCCTTGGGCAAATAATAAAAATAAAATTAAAAAAAAAAATGACCAGGCATTTGAAAGAAAGATTCAAAGAGAACTTATTCAAATGAAAAATATAATACATGAAAATAAAAACTCAAGATGAAGTCTAACAGATTAGACACATTTGAAGCAAGAATTATTGAACTGGGACTAGTCCCAGAGTGAAGAGAAAATTACTCAATAGGAAGATGAATGCAAAAAGTTTCTAAAAAATAAAAACAGGGATGCCTGGGTGCCTCAGTTGGTTAAGCAACCAACTTTTAATCTCAGCTCAGGTCTTGATCTCAGGGTGGTGAGTTCAAGCCTCACATTGGGCTCCAAGCTAGGCATGGAGTCTACTTAAAAAAGAAAAATAACAATATAACACAAAGACTAAAAGTATGAATCAGAGGTTAAGAGATATAGAAAATAGAGCAACGAGATTGAAGGCATGTCTAATTAGAATTTTAAGAGGAGATAATGGGCAGGTAGACAGATAATATTTAAAGAGATAATGACTCAAAACTTTCCAGAATTGAGGAAAAGCGTAAGTTCTCTCATCCCTAATATGAGTAGGATATTTAAAAAGAACCTCATACTGAGATACAGTATAATGAATCTGCCAAACACCAAGTAACAAACAAAGTCTTTCAAGGTACCCAGAGAAAAACAGCTTACCTCCAGTGTCATGGCACTTAGACTGACAAATGACTCCCAGCAGCAATAATGGGATCCATTTAAAGTGCTGAGGTGAAAGAGCTTTCAACTGGGAACTTCATAACCCTCAAGGCAATGTTTAAAGAACTAAGGTGAGATGAAGACAGCTGCAGACAAACAAAAACTGGCTTAGTCTCCAACAGATCTTTACTTAAAAGAGCTTCTAAAGTATCTACTTTAAAATAAAAGAAAAATGATTTCAGGGGTACCTGGGTGGCTCAGTTGGTTAAGCATCTGCCTTCAACTCAGGTCATGATCCTAGAGTCCTGGGATCGAGTCCCACATCTGGCTCCTTGTTCAGCGGGGAGCCTGCTTCTCCCTCTGCCTCTGCAGCTCCTTCTGCTTGTGCTCTCTCTATATATATCAAATAAATAAATAATATCTTTTTTTAAAAAGTAAGAAAAATGATTTCAAAGAGAATATTGGATATTTAATAAACATAGTGAACAAAGAAAATGGTAAACATCTGGGTAAATCTAACAATATTTAACTTATAAAACAATGATAACAATGATCCATTTGTATTATAAAATATGAACAAGATACAAAAGGTTATTAAGTAATAATGCTATATTAATACTGAGAGAATATTTGGGAATTAAGTATTTAAATTTCTTACATTTGGGGGAAGAAATCAAACTTATTGATAGATTTTAAACTTTGTTAAATATGTAGCAAAAATTTCTAGAGTAACCAACTAAATAATACAAATAGAATGGAAAATAATAAATAATAATAATAATAATAAAATAATAAAATAATAATAAAAAAATAATAGCAGAAAACTGATGGAATAACAGGGCCAGGGAGACTTCACTCAATACAAAAGAAAAATAAATTCAAAGCTAGACAAATGGAAAGTGTAAAATAAAAGAATAGAAATAAATCTTTTTTTTTTTTTTTTAAAGATTTTATTTATTTATTTATTTCACAGAAGGAGAGAGATCACCAGGAGGAAGAGAGGCAGGCAGAG
>LNAC01000497.1:1379569-1462378 GCA_002007465.1 Ailurus styani | reverse complement strand
GAAAGCAGAGGCTTTAACCCACTGAGCCACCCAGGCGCCCGAGAATAGAAATAAATCTAAATACATCAGTAAATACTATGAATGGAAATGTACTAACCTTACCAGTTTAAAGAAAAAGATAGTAAGACTGGATAAAAATGTAACTAAAACATGAAGGCAAAGAAAAATTGTAAGATAGATTTATAATTTACAGAGCAAATACCAGTGCATAACATAGTATCACACAAAACAAAGTTTAAAAGAGTAAGTATTATTAATAATAAAGGTCAAATCATAATGATAAAAAGACTTAATTCACTAGGAAAATACAATAATTTCAAATTTGTATGCACCTGAAATACCAGCTCAGAATATAAAACTCAAAACTTGACAAAAATACCAAAAGAATAGGGTGGATGGGTTATGGACATTGGGGAAGGTTTGTGCTATGGTGAGTGCTGTGAAAGGTGTAAGCCTGATGATTCATAGACCTGTATACCTGGGGCAAATAATAAAAAAAATTTTTTTAATACCAAAAGAATTAAACAACTCCATAACATGAGATTTTAAAACACCTATCCCCATAACTGACAACAATGGGGGAGAAAGTTGGGTAAAGAAGATCTAATGGACTTATGCGGAATGCTATGGACCCAAATTGGAGACCATACATTGTTTTCAAGAATGGGTTGGTTGACAACTAGATAAGTGAAAGTGTATTTATTTGGTTGGCAGCCAGATGGTACAAGTAAGTCTATTTAAGAAGATGCTGAAAGTAATCCTTATGGGCAATTATGGTGGCCAGAACTAAAGTAGTGAAAATGGAGGCACAGAGAGGTGAGGAATTTTTAAAAGATCAAGGAAAAATATTCATAGAATGTGGTGATTAATTAAATGTCAAGTGTGAGAGATGGGAGAAGGCAAGAAAGATTCTCCCTCCAGACTGTCTACCGCCTGAGTTAGGGAAAATGGAAGAAGAGTTGGGGTGGCAGGGGTGAATTCCATATAAAATGTAATAATTCTTAGTTCCATAGGATACAGCCAATTTTCAGTAGTCAGTTGGTTTTATGATCAAGGAGTCAGAAGAAGTATTTGGTTTGAAGGTACCGCTTCAGGAATTGTTATAATATGGATGTTAATTTTGAAATGAAATATTTGGAAAAGAGGATATGTTATAACAATGTGTAGATTTTTTAAAAGTACAAAAATTGAATAAATAGGTAGAAGATTATATCAGTTATCTGTTGCTACATAGCAACTTAACTGGCTTTTATTTGCATAGTTTGACAGTTTGGGCTGGGTTCATCAAGATGGTTTTTCTGCTAGTCTCACCTGTGGATATTCATATGGCTACAGTGAATTGGTAACTCAAATGAACTGACTGATCTAAAATATTCTCACTCACTTGTTTGGTAATCAGTAGACCAGGGTATGTTGGCTCCCTTTCATGTGACCTCTCCAGCAGGCTAGCTACAACTGACATGTGGGCTCAGAGTTCCAGTTATAGTCAGAAGAGGACAAGCCCCAATGTGCAAGAAAATTTTAAGACTCTGCTTGCTAATTTCTCTAAAACCTATTTGCTGACTTCCTTAAAGCAAATCATGAGACCATGTCCAGATTCAGTGGATGCAGAAATAAACTCCACCTCTTGACTGAGGCCCAGCGAAGTTACATCGTACAGGGGCAAGCACACCGGAATGGAAGAGATCGCTGAAGCCATCCTCGCAGTACTCAGAGATCTGGCAAAGAACAACTAAGCTGAAGAGTGTTAGGCAGAAAGCCTGAGAGTTTGTTGATGCATAATCCAAGGGAACAGAATTTGGAGAGTAATAATGTGGCACACTGTGTCAAATGCTATAGAAGTCTAAGAAAGATAAATCTCAAGAGAGGTAGCAGGACTTCTCAGCAAAGAAGTTGCTAGTGCTCTTAGCAGGGACAGGTTTTTGTTTTGTTTTGCTTTGTTTCATGTATGCAACTAACTTTTACTTAAGTAGTTAACATGTTTTGTAATGAATATGTCACTTTTCCCCAGCTTTATTGAGGTTTAATAAGTATACAAAAAAAATAAACATAAATGATGCATCTGTTAAGTTTAGACATATACACTTGTATTACCATCACCACAAGCCAGGTAATAAACATATTCATCATCTTCAAAAATTTCCTTGTATTACTTTGCTGAGCACGTGCTCTCTCTCTCTCTCTCTTTCTTTCTTGTGAGGTAAGAACACTTCACATGAGCTCATACAATGGAATGTAATTCATCCTTAAAAAGAAGGAAATTTTGCCATTGGTGAAAACATTGCTGGAACTGGAAGACATCATGCTGAGTGAAATAGGTCAGTCACTGAAGGACAAATACTACATGATTCTTCTTCCATGAGGCATCTCAAGTGATCAGAGGTACAGAAGCAGAATAGAAAGGTAGTTACCAGAAGGGGGATGGGGCTAGAGGGAACAGGAACAGCTCAGAGACTGGTGAGGATGGAACTGTGGAAGGCTGAACTGGAGATGGGCAAGGGATAAATGCAGTGGACTCTTCAGGGAGACTCATCTTAAAGCAGAAGGAAAGGCAGCATGTAGGACAACTGGATGGTTTCTCCCTTTGTCCTATGGGACATACACAAAACCAAACATGCTTAAGATTTGGTAGGGGAGGCCATGGAAGAGAAGGAGCAGATGCAGCCTGAGCAGAGAGAGAAAGGAAAATGATGGAGGACTCACCACTAGATGGGAAAGAGGAAGGCCTCTCCCGTGACAAGAAGGAAGAAGGAAACCATCTTTCAGAAGTGTAATGGTGACCAAAAGCAAAGAAAGATGTAGCCACACACCCACTTTCCCATTGTCTTGTGCAGTAACCCAGCACAAATAGAATCCGGACCATGGAGCATGAGTTTATAATAAGATCAAACCTGGGTCCTGACGCTGACTTTCACACTCAGTAACAGAGCAGTGTTGGGAAAGTAATTTAACACTTCTGATCACAGGTTTTCCAGTCTGTTCATGGAATCATGATCCCAGACCCATACCGTTTGTGAAGATCACATGTGATAACATACACACAAAGCTTCAATTCTCTCCCCTCCTATGCAAATCCCCTCACCTGGTGGGCTGCATGACATTAGGGAAATTATGACACTCTTTGGAGTTCTCTTCATCTGTAGAAGTGCAGACTGGCCTGATGGACTCCCCAGACTCTTCTGGGATTTGATGTTTGAAATATCTACAAGCCTCAGGAGTGGCTCCAGTCCATGACCTCCCAGGCATTTGAAAGGAGGACACATTTGTACAATGGCAGAAAGAAGGCCCAGAGGAATATCCTGAAACCTCATGGGGATCTTGAACAATGATGTTCACACGCCAAGTATAGAGGCAGGAATCACAGAGCCTGTTGAAGAAAGAAGGCCGAGTGGTAACTTAATGGTGAACTTTCTGAAGGAAGTACCTTTCTAGAAGCATGACAATCCCTCTCTGGAGCCGAAAACCCACTAGGCTGTCAAAACCCATTCCTTCTCTCATTCAGAAAATACTTACTGAGTGCCTGTTTTATGCCAAGCACTCTGTTAGTACTGGAGACCTAACAGTGATCAAAATAATCAAACGTCATTGCTTTGAGCAGCTACCATTCTAGTAAAATATATATCATAAAGTAATCAGTGCTATGGAGAAAACATAAAGCAGAGGAGAGGGAGAGCCTGTGGATGGAGGCAGGTGTCATTTTAAAAGGGCTGTCAGAGAAGGCTTCATTGAGAAGGCAGTACTTAGGTAAAGGTCTGAGAATAAAGAGGGTAATGGCCTTGTGGAAATAGGAATTGCCAAGGTAGGACTGTGTCAGCTATGTTCAAACCCCAATTCAGGAACATTTGCCATGGATACAATGCACATCACTATCTTAGACTCCTCTCCAGATAGCTGCAGGGAGCTCAGTTAATATTGTAAGAAGATATTACAAATCAAATAGATTCAGGGTCCCATATCCCTCCCTCCAGCTGTCTCCTTGCCACATGCAGCCATGGGTCACCTGCAGTAAACCCTGATACCTACACTGAACTACTGAAAGCCCATGTAGCCTCTAGAGAGGGTCTCCTCAGCACCCATACTTTTCTTGTATTTTGTGAGTTTCCTTTTCTTTCTTGCAGGATAAAACTATTAGTTGAAAAATCTTTTTGTTCTGCTGGAAACCCTTTCCCTATTGGCATTACCCAAAACAGGCTTTCAGACGAAAACTTCTTTCTTCAGAGAATAAATTCTACAACTCAGCACTGCTACCCCATCACTGAGATTATTTATTCCTACTTAGCAATGACCCCATAACTTGCAGTTTCTCTCTCACACTCTTTCTTATGCCCCCAATTTTATTTTTGCTCCTGGGTGACATATTTCAGGCAATCTTCTGGAGCCAACAAGAAGCTAATTTTGAGAAAAGGATGTAAATGTGTTAAAACACATTCATTATGAGCACAGGAGTGTCTATTTAAAATGCTGATGTTCTGTTACCCACATGATGTAATTGAGAGGCTATAAATCTAGAATGGTGAATTTCCCATCGAATTCTCACCACACATTCTGAATTGATCAGCCTAAGGTAGCTAATTCTTGCCTCCATCAGGAACTGGCACTTCTTTCCTATGGATGTTCACAGGTTTCAAAGCCTTTTCATATGTTGTCAGTATATATGGGATGTCAGGGAATCTATTTGATTTGTAATATCTTCTTACAATATTAACTGAGCTCCCTGCAGGTATCCAGAGAGGAGTCTAAGATAGTGATGTGCATTGTATCCATGGCAAATGTTCCTGAATTGGGGTTTTAATTTACTGTCACATGGTTCCCTCCCTCACACTGACCTCCTAATCACTAAATTCTATGGACATTCTAGGTTTTCCCTAGCTTTGGCCTACCTGCAGCATTTGAAGCTCTCAGACACATTTCCCAGGCACATACTCTATTGTACACTCAGTAATGTGATTTTATCCAGTTTCTCCCCATCATTCACCTTGCCAGGCCTCAGTAGGTGTCTCTTTCTCAACATACTGAAGTTCTGGTGCTCCCCAAGGCTCTGTTCCAGCCCTTTGCTGTGAGATCTCCAAACCCTCTCACTGGGTCCCCTGTTGTGCCTCTGCCAAGGTTCCCCCACAGCCTCCAACTTGATCATTCCGTCCCTACTGATATGACTCCAACTGTCCAGTTATCAGAAGGACCTATAGCCCCAACAAGTCCATTTCATAAGCTATTCCCTTTGCAAACTTATGTCAGATATGTTCTCTGTAACCCTTGCCAAGAGATCATCACCTTCTCTTCTATAACCTGCTTCAACTTATATAGACATGTATTACTGCATGAACATACTACACTGTAGGTTTTTTTCTTGCACTAGGGTCTTTGAAGTCATCAATGGTTTTGTTTATGTATGTTTCCCTAGTGCCTAGCATAGCAGCTCAATAAATGTGTATCGACTATTGGAAGGAAGGTAGGCAGGCAGGAAGGAAGGAGCAAAGGAAAGAAGGAGGGAGAGAAGGAAAGAGGGAAGAAAGAAGAAAACATTTTATCTTCAAAATGCTTCTGATTTTACATATTGAAAAAACAGATTCAGGAAAGGCAAAACTTGCCCAGATCCCACTGTTAGTTCTACAATTCCCACGCTCAGATTTCAAATGACAAGCACTCGTCCCTATACAGAAGCTTCAGCCACTTTTCCTTCAGTTGCCCTAGAAAATGGCATGGACACCTTTTTTTTTTTTTTTTTTAAGATAAACCAAGAAGGATAATCCCTTGACCTACAGTTGGGACAGGGCTTTTCACCTCATTTCACTCTGCACTTCCTCAGCTTGAGAGGCAAAACGTGTGTTGATCTCACCAGTCAGCAGAAAGTCATCAAAGCATTTTTCAGAAAAATCCTACAGGATTGGAGGTGCCAAACATACCCAATCCCGTAACTGTTTCTAGTGTACAATTCCAGATAAATGAGTCATGAAAGGAAAAGGGCTGGGAGCATGGCTCACTCCTGCCACCATGGTCCCTGGGGCGGCAGGCACTCTTTACTGCTTTCTGAGCCTTCTGTCCTATAGAGGCAGGATCCAATGGGCAAAAGGCAGCCACTGGCAGTTTCTGCCCACTGAGCTCCCCGTGACAGTGTGTGAGGACAGGAAGGGAAAAAGGGCCTTACTCTGCCCCACTCCTCCCAGCTGCCTACTCTGGCCTGCTTCATTAAAGTGTGTCTCATAAAGAGTTGGCCAGGAGTCCCAGCAAGCTCAGCCTCTTGCTGGTCAGACTCCTGATTGGGGACCTTAGCTCCGCTTTGGCAGGAAGTGGCTGGAAGGGGAGGGCAGGACAGCATAGCAGGGTCCTGCTGGAGGGTAAAGGCAAAATTTTTAGAGCTCTGCCTCCCACCAGGCTCCTCCAGCTGTGAAGGCTGTGGCAGCAGGGCAGGTTCATATACCTTCTAGAAAGGTCTTGCCTTCTGGTGGCAAGAAATGCAGTCATCTGATGGCCTGCAGCTGCAGAGCCTTCCGAATCCACCTCAGTTTACAAGCCCAGGCCATGCTCTTCCAAGGTGGCCCAATGCATAGTAAGTGTTCCAGGCCTTGGGCATTGCAGTTCAAGCACAATTTCCTCTAGTGCCAATCCTTTCTCCGAAGCTGTATTTTGGGTTGGCTGAGATGCTGTGAAAACTGCACTAGGGCCAGAGTCTTCTTGCCCTTTACTCTTTCACAGGCTATACTCCAACCCCAACAAAGCTCTTGCATTCCTGACTCTATCTCAGCTCCTGCTTCCAGAAGAATCCAAATGACACAGATCTCACCAGTGATTTTTATTCTCTTATTTTCTGTTTGACCAAATTCTTACTCTGTATATTTGATGATGTTGTTTATCTGTCTATTACTATACATCACTTAGAGGTGACGTGTGGCATAAATAGGGAGAGATGTGATTTTCAAACGCAACCTTTGATTACTAGAAGAGAAATAACTTCACTAAGATCATCATTCAGACAAATGTTCTAAACTCAATAACCATTGTTTGGTGTCCAATTGTGCATGTGTGAACACAGGTCTGAGCTCCAAAGAGCTACCCTTATAGTGTACTTCCAGATTTTCTAAGTGTCAACACTTCTAGCTCCCTCCTGGAAAAACAAATATATGTAAAAGGTTTAGGGCATTTAAATATTGTTCTTAAGATGTTACTGACACAAACAAATGAGACTAAGTACAAGAGCAAGTGGTTTTATTTTTCTTTCTTTCTCATTGCTACCTGGTTAGATAGAGACTTTCAATCCACAGTCCATTCTCACAAGAGAACTTCTTCGGTGGTGAGAGAGTTGAAGGGAAGAAGGAGGATGGAAAGTATCCTATGGCATATTCCTGACCCACCATTGTAATGGATGTTGTTGGGATTCCACCCAGCATCTTTTACCGGGCTGTGCTCCCATCCCAGCTGATGTGAATATTGGTGGCTCCCTCCTCTGAAGAAATGTCATGGGCTGAACTACAGCTGCCTTACAACCAGCATGGGCTACAGCTAATGACTAAGTAATATAGAGTGTGAAAACGGGTCCCCTTACCTAAGGTTAACTTCTTTCCTGAGTCAGTTCTTTGTCTCCTATAAAATCTCGCGACAAAATAGTATCTGTGGTAAAGGCCATACTATTGGTGAGACTGGTAAGAAAATATAATTAAGTCAGCCTTAATTCACTTTAGAAGAAATGTTAATTTGATTAATCTATCCTTTCAAAATATATTTCTTAAGGTTGTACTGTCTTCATAAGGCTAGGCTCAGTAGGGATGTCACATTGTTGCTGACTTCACATCGTTCCAGTTATCTATTGCTAAGTGACAAACCTCCCACACACATCTGGACAGCTGGAAACAGTGACATTGATTTTGCTGATGAATCCACAATTTGGGCAGAAGCTGGCGAGGACAGTTCATCTCTGTTCCATGTGGCATGAGCTGGAGCTGCACAAAGGCTGGAGCTTCTTGTGGGAAGATTCTCATCCTCACAGTCTGGTAGTTGATGCTGGCTGTTGGCCGAACCCTCCCCCAGGACCGTGACTGGAATGACTGTACACAGCCTTGCCTTTAGCTGCACAGCTCCCTCACAGCGTGGTACCTGGGGGTCCCAAACGGACCAGGCAGAAGCTGTGTCATCTTTTACGATAGCCTCAGAAGTCTCAGAGCATCATTCTCACCTCGGTCACTGGCTCACCCAGATCCAAAGAAAGGAAAGAGATGCCACTGCTCAGTGAAGACATTTCATTGTGAAATATCCTGTGGGATGAGATATATATGGATGGTACCAATTTTTGGAAAATATACTTTTCAACAAGCAGATAAGGGGCACAACCAAAGCCAGCTGACCCTTCTAACCACTGCCATAGGGCAATGTGAGTTTGAGCCAGAAAGCAAGGGTGGGAAGGAGCCTAGGGCAGTGGCCTACCACTGTGCTCAGCCCACCTGGACTAGAGCAAAGGGCCAGAGAGATTGACATTTTCATAACACTCCTGAAGATAAGATGCCCACTAGTGTGGCAGGTCTATCAAGAGCTGCTGTCTCTCTGCTTCCACAAGCAGAGCAGAAATGTCGAACCCATGTAGCTTTTTTCTTCCTTCCTTCCTTCCTTCCTTCCTTCCTTCCTTCCTTCCTTCCTTCCTTCCATATAGGACAAATATCAAGTAATATGAAATTTAATTAAGGATTTTTGAGCAGACAGAAACATAGACAAGAAAATCGAAAGCCCTTGTGAGATTTATTATAGAGAGGGAGTTGAGGTTACTCATCCTCTGATTTCCAGGATTACCAAAAGTAAAACATTTGTCATTGATCCTCATGTTTCTTCACTGAGAAGAAGAAACATTAGTCCTGATGTCTAGGCAGTAGGCAAAGGAAAGAGAAAATTGATTAGAAAGGGCATTGTTCTCAGTGCCAACAGGGCTTGGGTCATAGGTTTACTGGGGAACCCTGTGCAAGTTGTTTAATTTCTCTGAGTAACATTCAGCAAATATTCGTTGAGTGCCTAAGTGAACCAGGCAATGTTCTAGGCACTGAAGATGAAACAAAACAAACAACAAAATACAGTCCTTTTCTTTGCAGAGCGCGTATTTTAGAGGTAGAACAAAGAAAAAAAGAGACTATGTCAGAATGATATGAAGAGAAAATAATACAGGATAAAAAGTCAAAATATGATGGAAGTAGGATATCAGTCAGGCTTCCCTTATAAGGACCTGAAGAAGGGAGGGGTGGAGCCACACAGATGTCTGAAGAAAGAACACTGCATGAGAGTCAACAAGTGCTAACCCTTGTGCTTGTCATGTGGAGGCAACAGCAAGAAACCCCACAGAGGTCAGTGAGACTGGGGTGGTCAGTGGCACAAGATAAGACTGGGAAGCAGGAGGGTGGTCAGATTACAGAGGGCCTCATGGACCATTATAAGGATTGTGGGTTTATTGCAAATCACATGGGAAGCCACTGGATGGCTTGTGCCCTGGAGTGACCTAACTAAGCTTCAGCATGTTTGGTGGATCATTCTGATCACTGTGTGAAGGAGAGTAGGGAGGCACAGGTGGAGGCAGGGAGACCAGTTTGGAACCTGCTAAAATAGTCCAACTGGGAGACAGTGTGGCTCGGACTAATGGGCAAGTAGGGAAGTGGTGGGGGTAGGAAGGAGTGGCTTGATTCCGGTTACCTTCTGAATATGAGAGCCAAGGAAATGCTAATGGATCAGGGCTAGCGCCTATATGAGAAGGCTGTTAGGAGACTAAAATGAAATGTGTATGCAAAGTGCCTTGCACACTGCCATATTCTAGCCCCACCTCTGCCTTACACCTTATCATTTCTTCCAAGTAAAGCAAAATCTCTGGAGAATTCACACAATCTTTTGGGCTGAGTAGAGGGAGGAGAGGGGAGAGGGGGTCCCTATGTCAGCCAGCATGTGCATGCCCACCTTCCTTGCCACCATGTTGCCAAGACCCTCCATGCCCTGGAGGGCCCTGACTGAAAGGAGACTCACAAGTAATCCACAAACGTCCCCTAGAGGGATGACAGGTGTTCTCCCCACCTTGGTCTCCCCACCATTAATCCTCCTTTGCCTCGGTTCTTCATCTGAGTGCCCATTATAGGTCCTGTAAGATTCAGCTTATTATGAGAACTCTCTAGGGCCTCCCCTCTTCATTCTGAGTCAGGGCTGCCTCTGCAGCTCCAAGCACACTGGAGCTTAGCATCCCTCTAGACTTCACCAGACTGAATTGTCATTGTGGTGGAGTAGAAAATTCATCCACATATTCTTCTGCATACCACGACAGTGTGGTTTCCTTATTCTGTCAATAACTGGTCTGTTCTTCCTCATAATCGTCCCCCAACTGGTAAGCAGGAAAAAAAGACTAAATTTGGTTTAGGCTGTTACTCTTGGGTGTGATTCTAAATTTAAAGAATCTGTTGAATTAAATGTTTGGTCTGTTTAGATGACAGTGCTCAGACTCTCAGACTTCTGAAGCCCCTCCCACATGCTCCACCCCATCACCTCTTGGTGTACCATTGGTGGATGGGCTGAATATGGTGAGTGGGAAGAGTAGAGTGTCCCTGAACTGACTGGGTGCCCTCTGAGTTATCTCTAGCTTCAGCTGCAGAGAGGCAGATCTGGACATGCCCTGAAGTGGTATTTCTTGAGGAGATTCCTGTCCCACCCCGGGCATCCTGTCAGTACCTGCTGCTACATCTCTGGTTCGAGCTATGGACTGGCCTCTCTCAGCTTCTTCAGCATCTGGTGGCGCTGTCTGGCTGCCTGGTCCTCACCTGGTCTCTCACTACTCCTCTCATAGACCCTCAGAGTCTCTGCCATGTCTAAATCTATCCCTGCTGTAAGGTCACCTTGCCTCTCCTACAGGGCCACCCTACGGTGGGATCTTTCTCTCAGCACATGTACCCTCTATCCCTGATTCCCAGCCATGACCCTGGGGGACCAAAGTGACTCAGGGATGCCAATGGCAGACCATCTGCTTCTCTGACCATTTGTCTCCTCTGACCGTATCTCCATTTCCGGTCTTCCTCCCACATCTGCCAGGACTAGAAAGAATAGGCTTTTTTCCCTGTCTCTTTTTGATCTGTAGACTTCTGAATTCAATATTCTTTGACCAAGTCTACCAGACCTACCTCTTGCTATGTTAAATCAGAACTAAAACAACTTAGAATATTTACTACTCCGCAAAGACTGCCCTTCAAGCCTATGTCTGTTAGCTATTGCTACAATTAATGCTGCATAACAACCAACCACAAAACCTCAATGTAACTCTTAATAAGCACTTATGAGGCTCATGAGTCTGGAGGCTGACTAAGGGTCAGCTGGTTGAGGCTGGGTTCCAACAGGATAGCTCAGCTGGGGTGATTTTACTCCACTTGTTTCTTTCCCCTCTCCTAGGACAAGCAGGCCAACACTCTTCTCAAGGAAATGAAAGAGTGCAGAAAGGAAGCCCAAATGTGCAAGCCATGCTTCTGCTGGCTTCAGGTTTGTTAATATTCCATTGGCAAAAGGGAATCACATGGGATGGAGAAATATACCCACCTCAAATGAGAGAGCTGTGCAAAGTTATGTGGGTAAGGTTGTTACTGATAAAGGAGTGAAGAATATGAAAGGAAAACTTAAATATTGACAATTTTAGAAAGACCATTTTAAGGCCTCATTCTCATATGCCACCCTGAGGCTAATGATGGTCTTGGGCCAATTAGCAGTTATCCATAGTATGGAATTATCTACTCATTTGTATCCTTCCATTAAAGCTATGGCCTCCTTAATTTCAGGGACTGTATTCTGTTTATCTTTCTGAGTGCTTACCTGTAGTATTTGTAGTGGATATTATCGTTGCCTCACCATCATAAACCCCATCCTCCTTTGCAGCATGGTAGTCATATGCTTTGGGTGACAATGAGCACACTCTAATTTTTAGTGGCACGTCCCTCTAAAAGTTCGTATGGGAATATACCAAGGCTTTAGCTAATCAATAAAAGGCATTTCCCTAGACACAAGATTCAGAGTGGTTTTACCTGAATGAAGGTCACAATTTCTGTTGCCTTATAGAAACTAATGTCAATATCCTTCTGAATATAAAGGAAAAACCACATAGCCCACGTCCACCAGCAGTCAAATTGGTAACATGAGGGAAGCCAGTCTAGCACAAAGCAGATCTGAGAGAACCACAGAGAGAAGACTTTGAGGAGTGAATTATGCCTTGCCTCTGTAGTTTTCAGTTAAATGACCCAATGCCCCCAGATCTCCACCCTTTGGCCTTCACTATGCCTTTCATTCCACATCATTTTGCCCCAAAGTACAGCATCTCTATGTTTATTTAGAGTTGAACATATTTATTTGTTCATTGTCTACCTTCTTACACTAGAATGCAAGTTCCATGTGAGTTGAGACTCTTATATTTACAGCTCTATCCTCCACATGTAGAACAGTGCCTGAAACATAAAAATGGACTCAATAAATATGTGTCAAATAGATAAATAGAGGAGTGAATGAATGCATGAATAAATAAACGCAATGTTTAAGTCAGTTTGAGTTTTCCATTTGTTAACACTAAAAGAATCCTGATACGCAGTTCCAATACATGCTTGCTGAATGTATGTGTGGATGGAAGAATCAGAGCAGGAAACAGAAGAGCTGTCTTCAAATATTTAAAGGTTATGCTGTGAAGAAAGCATTTGATTCATTTTGTGCAGCTCCAGAAGTAGAAGTTACATTAAGGCACATCATAAGGAAAGGCTTTCTAACAAGTTGTTCAAGATGGAATGCACTGATACGGTAGGTAATGAGCTTCCTGTCACTGGCGGTATAACAGGTTAAGCCAAGCTAGTACCTTTAGAGAGTATTCTTGCAACAATAACAGGTTAGATGCTAGATCATTTTTAATGAGAATTTATCCTTTGAACCTCCTCTCCTAGGTCTCCAAACTATACCTGCATCTTAAAATCTCAACAGGTGGGGATGCCTCCTCTTTAGATATATGTCACTTGCAAAATTTTTCCCTATCTAGCCCTACTTTGGCACTTCGTAGCTTTGTGACTTTGGAAAAGGTCAGTTCACCTCAGGGAGCCTCAGTTTACTTATCTGCAAAAGAAAGGGACTGGGGTTAATACATTAAACACCTCAAGATCATATTTGTGAGCCTTTATCTGTGCCTTGATGCTGTGCTACGAGCTTTAGCTTTCCTTGGTTTAATGTGATTTTCATAATAGACAACTTTACACTAAAAAGGACACACACTACTATTACTCTCTTTTTATGGATAATGAGAAAAGACTCAAATAGGCTAAGTAACTCTTCCAGATCACAGGACAAGGAAATTCTGGAGCTTGGAATTTGAACTATTAATCAAGACTCCAGCTTGTCAAAGTAGAGTGTATACATTATTCAAGGCTGAGAAAACTACATTCTATAATACCTCAGTGGGCTCTTTTAGCTCTGATGGTTTGAAAATCCACATCTTCCTCCACTGGGCCACAAACTTAGGATTTAAAACTTCAAAATCAACACAAGATAGCAAGGAAAGCAGCCTCATCATGTCCTGCTGGTCCCTCTGAGCTAAGTATCTCCATGTACCCAGGTACAAAAATGATTTGTAAAAGATTCCTTAGCAATAAAGAGGCAAAATAAAGAGTACCTTCTCTGAGTCAGACTTTTCCAGTTAGACAGGCAGAACCCATGGTGGGGGGGCGGGGGGGTGGTAGTGGCACATAAATATATATGGGTGTGAAGGATAATATTATTAGCATTCCCATTTTACAGATAGAAACGCTGAAGTTCAATGAGATTGTAGAACTTGTGCTACTTCACTCATAGCTAATGACAAACACAGGACGTTTGAGCTCAGCATAACTCAGTCCAAAAAGCCCATTCTCCCTTTATCTGTCTCTATGTATGTGTGTCTCTTTCTTTCTTTCCATTTAAATATTGTCCTGGAAGAAAAAAAACGGTTCAATTCCACCCTATACATATTCTTAGAGAAATGTGGTTTATCCTCCCAATTCGAAAGTTGAGAAAACTGTTAGAGCAACCATTTGTCTACCTTCTCCCCAAATATCCTTCCATGCCTACCCCTAATAAGTGGCCAGAGAAAGTATTGTACAGAAATTATGTAAAGTTCCCTATTCTGATCTTTAATTAATGTATCAGTTAGCCATTACTACAGTGGTGCTGCCTAAAAAAATGAAGAAGCTTAAAACAGTTACATACTGTCATGAATATAGAGGTGAGTTAGGGTGGCTTGGCTTCAAACTACAGCAGGTTGGCATTGCCCAACTTAGACCAAGTTCAGCCTGGTGGCTCTGCTTCAAGATCCAAGGCCTTACTCCACTGTCTCTAATCCTCCTTGTACCAGCTAGATGGAACATGTCCTTCTCACAGCACGAGTTCTGACAAAAGACAGCAAGCTCAAACACCTATCTGTTGTCTAAGCCTCTACTCATATCAGGTCCGCTAACATTCCATTGACCAAAGTTAATCATACGAAGAAACCCAAAATCAAGGGATGCTAAAGGACACTCTACCCATAAAGGTGGTAGGGTGTATTGGTTTTCAAGGGCTGCCATAACAAAATGCCACAGACTGAGTAGCTTCAACAGCAGAAATTTATTTTTTCTCACAGTTCTGTAGGCTACAAGTCCAAGATCAAGGTGTTGGCTGGTTTGGTTTCTCCTGAGGCCTCTCTCCTTGGCTGGTAGGTGGCCACCTTCTCACTGTGTCCTCATATGACCTTTCCGCTGAGTATGAACACTGCTTGTTTCTCTTCCTCTTCTTCTAAGGACATCAGTCCTATTGTATTAGGGCCCCACCCTTATGACCTCATTTGACTTAATTGCCTCTTTAAAGGCAATTAAGTCTTCAAATACATCACATTGGAGGTTAGGGCTTCAATGTATGGATTTGAGGATGGACACAATTAAACCCATAACACAGGGTTAGTGAATTTTTCTGAACAATAATGCCTGGTCTCATTTTAAGTTTTTCCATAACTTGGAGTCTTACTGACCATAATTTCAAATTCTGACTCTACCACTTAATAGCTGTGTAACCTTAGGAAGTTTACCTGTATTTCCTCACTTGAAAAGAATGAAATAATTACAGTAATTAACTCATAGGTTTGTTAAAAACTGGATAAAGCAATTCATAAAAAGAAAGCACAAAGTAATTGTTCAATAAATATTGCTAGTTTTGTGGCTCTTTACAATTAAGAAGCTTTCATTTTACTCAGGGAGGCTATATGGGCTGTGGCATCAGCCATATGCCTTCCCTTTCAGGACCTGATTCTATCCTAGAGCAAACTTTATTCTCTCAAATCCATCTTGCTTCAATCTGTTTCTGCAATATGGTGACTCTCTAAAAAAATCCATTTAACATTTCTCTGCCAATAAATTAGAGGCCAGAAAGAAAGAAGATGGCATACACTTGCCTTTCTAGACATTTTGCAGATGGCTGACTGCCTTGAAGCCATGGCATGGCTTCTGGGGTCTCAGCGAAGTGTTTGATTTTCATCTGCCATGTAAAAATCCTATGTATGAGCTCAGAGAAGGGCAGCACAAGCATTAACTAGGACCATTTGAGAGTACCTCTTGGGAGACCTTTTTGGAGTGAATGATACAGAATCCAAAAGAACTTTTAGAACTTTGCAGTCATTTCTCAGAATCAGGTTGGTTATTTCACAAGCTAAGTGCCATGGAGACATCACTGAAATATCTTCTGATGTCCTCTCGACACCTTCACAAAGAAGTCAATCATCTAACCTCCCCGGGATTAATTCTTTCAAAAGTTTCTCTTAATTGGTGTTTCAAGTGGTTTTTAAATTCTCGGATCGCACCCAAAATGTCTGTAGCAAGTGGTGGGGCCAGGGAGCACAGTGCAGAACACCCACATGCATCTTCTTCTATTCTGCATATAGCACTTATTCAGTGATCACAATATCCCTGAACAGTAATGTTTTCTGCTTTTTAACCTAAAACAATATGTCAAAATTACATTTTGAATAAGTCACCAAGATACAACAGGTGTGCCTGCCAAAGTTAGATACCAGAAAAAAATGCCAGATTTTTTAAAAGGAATGTTTGAGAACCATTTCCACATTGCTTGACTCTGGCAGAAAATCACAGATGTGAAAAGAGGTTAAGATATGGAAAGAAAAGAGGATTTCATGAGAAATATGTCTTCAGAGCAATGATATTCAAAATGTGGCCTCCAGACTAGCAGTATCAGCAACTTGGGAACTTAGAAATATAAATTATCAGGCTCTGCCCTGGACCCACTGAATCAGAACCTCTGGGAGTGGGTCCAGTTATCTCTGTTTCAATAAGCCTTCCCATGATTCTGATGCAGGTCAGAGTTTGAGAATCACTGCTTCAGGAAAGCTATGTTCTGAATACCCCCAGGAAACTCCCCTAGATTTTCAAGAGCATTATTTGAGATCATCCAGGGAATCAGCATCAATTTAACCAGGGAATGCCTCACTGTCAGCCAACTTCCAAGCCACCTGAGGGGTCATGGTTCCCCAAGGCAGGAGGTTTAGAGAAGATAGAAAGAAGACCAGGCTGTTTGTGAGAAAACTTCTGAATTTACTAAAGACACTTCAACTGGGGAAAAGCGAAGACCCTAACCCAACTTGCTGTCATGTCTATGCCCTGATAGAGCTAGCTGCACTAGTCTTTCTAACCCCTGGGAAAATTAGGGACCTCTTGGGGAAACCCCTGAAAGGGCCTGAGAAAATAAACTGACAGACTGGTTTCCCTCCATCACTCAAGCATGCAGACTCAAGTTCACTGATGAGAAATGGCTTTGCCTGGACCACTCAGTCTAATATGTATCTCCTGGGGTTTGTGAAACTCAGTGGACTGAAATGCGACCCTTGTCCCTTAAATTATGGAGTGCAGGAAGCATGGTCTGGCAAGCCAATTTAGTGTCCTTTAAAGTTGAGTGCATTGGCATAGGTGTGAATTCCCAGATTTTATCAGCAGAAAGGATATGTGAGTATTTTCCATAGGCCAAAGGTATATGGCCTGCATAAAAAAGCCAGCATAGCTCCTCTTAGAACCCGTATTAGTTTTCAAAAGCTGTGTAATAAGTTATAACAAACTTAGTGCCTTAAAACATCGCCCGTGTATTAGCTCACAATTCTGTAGGTCAGAAATTCAGGCATGGCGTGACTGGGTTCTCTACTTAGGGCTGCATTCATTTCCAGAAGCTATGGGGAAGAATTTGTTTCCAACCTCATCCAGGTTGTTGGCCAAACTTGGTTTCTTGCTGCTCTAGGACTCAGGCCCCCATTTCCTGCTGTTGTCAGCTAGGGCCACTCTCAGCAACTAGAGGCTCCCCACATTCCTTACCACATGGCCTCATCCATCTCAAAAGCCAGCAGTGGAGAATTCCTCTAGCATGCTGTCTGTGGCTTCCTCTGTCTCTGACCTCTTGACCCAGATTTAAAGGACATGTATGATTAGGTTAGGCCAACCTGAATAATCTCCATTTTGATTAACTCAGAGTCGACTGATTTCTTAAGTAATCAGTACTTAAGAAAAGAGTCAACTGATTAAGTGACATCAACTGCATATGCAAATATCCTTTGCCATGTCATGTAATAATCACAGAAGTCATACCCATCATATCAGACTCACCCACATTCAAGGGGAAGGAATTACGAAGGGTGAGGATCATTGAGGGTCATCCTAGGATTCTGCCTACCAAAGATACTGTCCAAAAACCAGAAGGGTTAGGGGACCCCAGCAAGTGATCAATAAAAAATGAGTGCCAGGTAGCTAAAAATATCTTTTGGAGGTCAAGAATTTTGCAAAAGAGGAATCCAAGCAAAAAGAACTTCCAAATAGCTCATCAAACTGACCTTTGAGAGAGAAAGTGGGCTTGAAACTCTGGCAAGTGTCAGAGAGCAAGGAGCCTGAAAGGACAGCCCCCCTTGTCAGTTATATAAGAATCTTCTTGTAACCTCTTTTCCCCTCCACTCTCTATTAGCTTGAACCCAGGCAAGGGCAAAACATGTGTGTAAGCTAGGGAAAGGGTAAATGTTGGTACCAGAATGAGGAATCACATCCTCTTCCCCAAAAGGCAGGTGGCCACCAAATACAGGTCTTAGCTAGAAGGGAGAAGTCTCACATTTGCATGAAGCCTGATGTATCAATTAATGCCTAGGACTGCGATTATTTTCCCACAGAATTAAAATTATAGTTGTTCTTTTGTTTTTATTCTTTAAAGTACTTAAAGCTAAGTACTTCATGAACTAAGAATGAACAGAAAAATCATGGGGACTCCTGAGCTTTAATCAAGTGGTAGGAAAAAGGCTTTCTCCATGGAATAAAGTTTAAAAGGACAATGGGACACAAAAGAAAATGAAGATGAAGATAAAGACAAAAATGGGCGCCTGAGTGGCTCAGTGGGTTAAAGCCTCTGCTTTCGGCTCAGGTCATGATCTCAGGGTCCTGGGATCGAGGCCCGCATCGGGCTCTCTGCTCAGCAGGGAGCCTGCTTCCCCCTCTCTGTCTGCCTGCCTCTCTGCCTCCTTGTAAACTCTCTCTTCTGTGTCAAATAAATAAATAAAATCTTTTAAAAAAAAAAGATAAAGACAAAAAAGAAGGAGTTGGACACATTTTTATCACATCCCAAGTGTCATGATTGTTCAAAGTACTGGTTGCATACATGTAAGGCAATAGGGACGAAAGAAGTGAAGTGACTTATCAGACATATACAAATAGGAAGCTAAGGAGTGACTGATCTGGGGTAGAAATTCAAGTCGTCCAGACTCTAAAACCTGTTATTTTATTTCACTAGCACGCCAAGGAGAAATCTTGACGATAGGAAAATCATGAATCTGGTGGACAGAAAGCCAGAGAGGAGCTGTATGGAAGTAAAAGCCCACTCCCACTGTGCGTAAAAAACGTACCTCATTTTTTCTTCAAATGAGCTCTATTCAGGTTGCAGTACACAACATGACTCTTCGAAGTAATGTGTTAGCACCTTAAAGAAGCCTAAACTGTTCTTCTGGGATAAAATTCCACAGACTTAGACTTTCTTTTTCCAAGAACAAGAGGTAAGGACTCTGTTGTGGGAGGGACCTGGTACCTCCTGCATGACCAATCACTTTGGAGCTTCAGTTAAGTTGAGGTAAATATTTTCATTCCTAGTGGGATGAAAAATATACAGCAGCCCCCATGTCTCACCTTCCAGCCAGAAGATCAGTAGAAGATTCCTAAGGTGACCAGACCCCACTGCAGTGAGAGAGGAGGGAGAGGGAAGGAGAAAGACAAAATGTTTTCTCTGTGGTCCAAGTCTTACCCTTCAGTCATCGGGGCAGCCTTCCATGAGTGAGTACATGGAGGTCAGAGAAGGAAAATAACATGTGCCCATCCCTGCCAGCAGGAAATGAGGAGCCAAGGCTATGCCCTGAGATGACAAGCAGTTAAATGGTGCTCAGTGAGGTTGAGGAGTGAGATCACAGGCCCTGGTAGAGAAGAAGGAATAAGGACATGGCAGCTACACAGTTTGTGATTTGTGCCAACTCTGGGAGGTTGCGCATACTTAACAAGCGTATCTGAATCTCTTTATTTCATTGGACAAATGGACTCACAGCTCCCCAAGATTGCTCTGGGATGAAATAAAATTATATTTATAAAACACTTGACACATAGTTGACAGGACTATCGGTTCTTTCTCGAATCCATATCCTTTGGCCATTGCCCTAGGAAATTAAAATTTTTAAGAAAACTCTCAATGTTAATACAAAAAAATATAGTCAAAGTCAATTATGATACTTGTAATCCATGAGAACACCCAACCACACATCCATGAACTCATTCATTCTATCTGCAAAATAATGACAGACACTGTGCTGTATGCCTAGCAACAGGTTTGTGGTCAGACCATGTTCCTCAGTGGGAAGACAGGCCCACCTGCCCCTTTTTTCCTTCACAGAACCAGAATGATGGAGTTATGAAGTAAAATGAAGCAGGAATAATTACATTTTAACTTTGAACACAAAAGCCAAGTGCTCTGCCAATATCTTGCTATAACAGAAAGGCTTTGAAGAAGGGAGTAGAAAACTAAAGCCAAAACACCAGATAAAATCGTCAGCCAATGCCTGAGTGGCTGACTCTGGGGCCTACATGGGTGATAAAACCCCAGGCATATAAGGACCTTCTTACCCCGCTGTCAGTGAAGATGAAAAGGTGCCATGCTCCTTGCAGGCTGTAGCTAGACAAGAGCTGCCCTTGCACGCGATGCCCTCACCTGTCCTTCTTAACCACTGCAACTTCACTAGATGGCAAGAATGTCATGGTCCTTATCTGCAAGGAACTCACAAGTAACAGGAATAACAGATGCTATATTAATCAAAGTAATTAATGTCCACTTCCCAACAGACCCAACACTTCAGTAATTTAATGGAAATTTATTTTGTGCTCACACCACATCCAGATGTGGGGTAGGTGGCCTTCCTTTATGCTGCAGTTACAAAATTACTATGAACATCAAGGTCAGAAAGATGGCAGGAGGGTCATGTGGGATGATTTCAAGTGGAGGTCTAGAAGTGGCACACACTGGTCAGGACCCAGCCACATGGCCCCAGTCTAACTGTAATGGAGGATAGGAAATCCAGAAGTGCACCCAGATATTTGCTGACTATTAACAGTCTCCACCACAGATGGACAAATAACAGCACTACAATAAGTTAAGGACACTTTTGGTTTACGGCATAGGTTTGGCAGTGGCACAATGAAGGGAGTTGTAAATCCTTTTTGAGCAGGTCTAGGAAAGTTTCATGGAAAAGAGACAATTGATATGGATCTTAGAAAGGAAGTAAAAATTAGATAATGAAGGAATTAAGATGGGCATTTTCAGGTAGATGGGTGGATGCATGAAACAAAATGGCAAGTTTATGGACTGTACCAAATTTGGCATGTCCAGGGAATAGTATGCTTGGGGGGTGCATGGAGGAGAGACCAGAGTGGGTGGGACCTAATCCTGAGGTTAGGAGGAAGATTTCAGGGCTAGGACAATGCCGTGCTTGAACCAAGAGTCCTTGCCAGGCATCTGGAGGAAACCTGTATCTCAAGGTGTTGCCAGATATGTGAGCCAGGTGCTAGTGAACCTCAGCCAATAAACAAGGCCTCCTAAGTTTCCTGCGCTCGCAACAAAAGGCAGCACCATACCAGTGACCCCTTTTGCAGCACCACACAGAAGAAGTAGGGGGTTTGAGCATCAGACATACCAGCGTCAAATGCTTATTCCACCACTACTAGACAAGTTGCTCTTGAAGCTACAGCTTTCCTAGAGTGAGAATAATAATGACGATCAGAGGACACAGCATGCTGATGAAGGGGAATGCTGTTTGTAGGGCCACGAGAATGGCAACTGGCAGTGGGCCTTCCAAACATCGCTAGCACCTTCCACCCTCTGTCAGGCCCACTCCTTTCCTCCTCTTTCTAGAACAGGATTTGGTCACACAATAGACTGAATTGGATTGCTTCCAGAGTGCTTTTTCTTTGCACTGGGATGTCCTTGGGTTCTGTGTCTGTTGGAGTAAAGCTGCTGAGTGCCTTAACCCCCTGCTCTACCACACCCACTGGACAAAGTTCTTGCCTGTTCCTGCAATCAGGGGACCTCTGTGTCTCTCCGTGAAGCCAGCCTAACCTTGGAGTCTAGAAGTCTTCTTAGACCTCATTAGAATCTCATTACAGATTGACAACATCATCCCCATTTTACAAATGAGGAAAACCACAAAGGAATTTGAAAGGTGAGGCCAAATGCATTCCATTTCTTTTAATACAATTCTAATATTCTCCCTGGTATAAAAAACAGACTACCCTTAATTGCTGCCTCAAAAGGTAGTAGGAAAAGATGTAGGTATTTTGCCAGGAAATGAGATGTCTCTTAAAAAAAAGGAAAGAAAGAAAGAAAAAAAAAGAAAGAAAACCTGTCTATACCTATAAATACCCCATAAAGGAGGTATTCTCAAAACACTAAGCAATAAACACCAAATTCCAGAGATAAAACACACATGATATAGCAGACATCGTTTGCTCTAGACTTGTACTGAACAGAAGTGAACTGGGCCCAGTGTTACCAAGTGAAATAGCAGGGCCCTGGTGCAGATTAAAACCCTCGTTCTTCTTGGATAGTGCTTTTTTACTGAGAAATTACATAATTGATACATGTGTAAATACATAGGATGTACAAACACATGAATGCCCATGCATTCATATGCATCTAAACATGTACATTTACACACACTTATACCCCAGTTAACACAAACCAGCCTTTATTCTAGCACAGGTGACATCAGTAAGGTGAGAGGGAGGATGCTCTAGATAATCTGACCCTTTCACCCTCCACTGAAGACAGTAAGCAAGAGTGGAAAAGTGAAATGAGGCCTGGAGTTTACAGCATTTCTTTTCTTTTCTTTTCTTTTCTTTTTTTTTTTTTAGATTTTATTTATTTATTTGACAGAGAGAGAGAGATCACAAGTAGGCAGAGAAGCAGGCAGAGAGAGAGGGGGAAGCAGGCTCCCTGCTGAGCAGAGAGCCCCACTCAGGGCTCGATCCCAGGACCCCAAGACCATGACCTGAGCCAAAGGCAAAGGCTTTAACCCAATGAGCCACCCAGGCGCCCCAGTATACAGCATTTCATGGCCAAAACCCCTGAGCCAGGAGCTTCATGACACACCCTATTTTTTCTATCAGTGGCCACAGTGGAAGGTGCCAACCCCCACTCCCCCCCATGTCCTTTCAGCCCTCTTTGGTCATCTGCAGCGGCGCCCATGTAGGCTTCCCTCTGCTCGGGGGAGTGTGCTCACCCCAGGCTCAGGATAGCTCAGAAGTGCCAGGGAGATAATGCCCTAAGAGTACCCTCAACGCTGAATGTGTCAGAGCTGGTAGACAAACACCCCAGCTTCCTCACCCACCACAGGACAAAGTCTGGATGTGCTCTACACAGTCTCTCTTCAGGATTGGGCCCCAGTCACCCATGGCAGGAGCCTGCTAACTGATGTACCCTTACTGGCTTTCCCACTTGGGTGTGTCTGACTTACCCATTCCCTTCCTCTGCTGCCTGAGGTCATTGCCCAAGCAAACTCCTTACCCAAATCCCTATTTCAGGGTGTACTAGTAGGGGACCCAAACTATTTCCCCAATTCTAATGCCTTCAAACCAGGTCTCCAACCCCGGACATCTCTATCTTGCTAGATGCCCTGGGCCCTGTTTCCCAACCAGTTCCAGAGGAAATCATAGCTCCCTCCTCTGTGCTGTGACTGTTTACATTTTGTGTCCCTAGGTGGCTGGCAACAGGGATTCTGTCATACATCCGGGGCAAAACAGATGTTCAGCAACACGTCTCTGGTATGTCTTAGAGCTGTTTAGAGGCTGTGGAGCTGCCTGGCCTGGGATCTGGGAGCCCCTGGGGAAGCCCACTAGCTGGCTCTGGTAATACGTTTTTCTGTAACTGCAAACAAGCAGATAGACAAACCGACAGGTCTCTGGCCACTGGTGCCCTCTATCAGACTGGTGTGTGTCTAAGAGGACCCTGCTTTGTTCTAGAGCAAAGAAATTAGCCACAAATGGCTCCCTGATCCAGCTCCACTTCTTGTAGCCTCCTTGACTTAGACCCTGTCCCCATAATGCTCCAAGTGGCTCCATAGAGCTCAGGCCCCAGCTCCGGCAGGGCAAGGCCATCTTGCACCTGGACTCAAACAGAGCCACACTACATTTGTGGCCAACATGCCTAGCGATCAGGAAAGTCTCACAGATATCTCACCAGAAAGCCCGCTGTTCTTCACCTTCAGTGTGGACTGCCTGCCTCGCTGCTTTGCCTGACTCACCCATCAAGACCATTCTCTGCAACCCCCCACCCTCCCCAAGCCTGAACTCCCACACCAAGCTGGCACTACATGGGAATGTCTTTTCTGCCAGGCTCCCTGAGAACAGGAAAGTTGGTTCATTCCTGTGTCCACTGCTGGCCACAGTGCCATAATGCCTCGCAGTGACATAATCCAAACCAGAGGGTGCTGTAAAGTGTAGTTTTCGGGGTTCAGGCCCCCACAAAACAAGGAAAAACAGAATCAACAGGCAACATCCTACATAGGGAGGTACTACTGGGCTCATCTTATTAACAAAGCAACTAAAATTCCAAGGAGTGGAATAATTTTGCCTAAGCGCCCACGGCCAGTTTACAGTAGGAAGGCCATACAAATAAGCCTACCTCCAAAATCCAGAAGAATGAATGGAATTCTGATGGGTGTGGAGACATAAATTTGTCCACCCAAATCCTGAGAGGACATTTCTGTGTGTGGATTGCTGCATACCCACCAACCAGGCCAGCAGGAGAGAAACAAGTAAGACCCAATGGTGAGGTTCTACATTAAGAGTCTATTTGGTGTTTACCCATAGTATTTAGGAAGAATCTAAGGCAGTAATATTAAAACCTGAAAAACTTTCAAGTGTTGTCAGGGGAATGCAAGTTAAAACTACATCGAGACATTTTTTCACATCCACCAGCCCAGCAACATGAAGGGTTGGCAACAAGGCAGAGCCTCCCCACTTCTCAGATACTGCTGGTGGACATGTAAATTGGTACAACCACTTTGAAAAATAACTCGGCATTACTTTTTTTTTTTGCCCCAGGAGTACAGGTCTGTGAATCATCAGGCTACACCTTTCACAGCACTCACCAAAGCACAAACCCTCCCCAATGTCCATAACCCATCCACCCTATCCCTACCCTCCCACCCCCCAGTAACCCTCAGTTTATTTCGTGAGATTAGGAGTCTCTTATGGTTTGTCTCCTTCCCGATCCCATCTTGTTTAATTTTTTTCCCTCTCTACCCCCCATGACCCCCCACCCTGCCCCTGAAGTTCCTCATATCAGAGAGATCATATGATAATTGTCTTTCTCTGATTGACTTATTTTGCTCAGCATAATACCCTCTAGTTCCATCCACATCACTGCAAATGGCAAGATTTCATTTCTTTTGATGGCTTCGCGATTACCTCTTAAAGTTAAGTGTGTTCACAATTTATGAGCAAGAAATTCTACTCATAAAAATACTTCCTAAATAAATTCTTTCATTTGTGCTCCATCATCTAAAACACATAGAAATGTTTACAGTAGCATTGCCCTTAGCAGACTGACACTTCAAGCAAACCTAATGGCCATTAACAGGCTGAATAAATAAATAAATTCCATCTCATTCAATGGAATATGATAGAGCAATGGAAACAAAGGGATCACAACTAGATTTAGAAAGATGTATGAACTTCAAAGTTTTGATGCTGACAGAAAATAGTAAGTTACCAAAACAGCATTATTCCATTCCTATAGAAGACAAAACTAAATAACATATTGTGTAGCTTGCATGCATTATATCATAAAATTATAAAGAAAATAAGGTAAATATCCATTAAAAATGGAGAATAATGGGCTTTTTTTTAGAGGGAAACTTGAATGGAATGGAATTGGGAAGTTGTTTCTATGGTCTTAAGAATGATCCATTTCCAAGACGGATAGTGGGTTTGTGTGTGATTGTTACAACTATATCATATATGTTATATACATTCTTTTATGTATATGACATACTTCATATGCAAAGAAAATTGATGCCATAGTGAGGATCTCCTGTCCACCAATCTTTCTGTAGTTCCATCCAACTACTGTTTCGTACTAGGGGTAGTCAGTGTGTGGCCTGTCCAACCCTCTCTGGTCTTACAAATGCAGCCTCACACATGCTTTGAAACAACATAAAGTTTCTGAAGGCATATGAACTCCATCCCCTGAATTCCTCCTGACCACCTCTTACTTGCCAGCTCCACAATGCAGAGTAATAAACTGAGATAGTTTAGAGCATGGATTTTTGGAAATTGATTTGAATTCTGAAACCTGATTTGAATTCCAGAACCTGGGCTTGAATCCTAGTCCTACCACTCATTATCTGTGTGATCTTGGGAACATCATATATAACCTCCATGTATCCTAGCCAGTAATTTAGTATTTATCTCATGGGATCCAATGTGTTAATGCATGTAAAGTAGGAGAGTGATTAGCATACAGTGAATATCACTCAATTGTCAATTTTTACCATTTATTTGAAGATCTATTTATTTGAGAGAGAGAGTGTGAGAGCAAGAGAGGGAGAGAGTGTGTATGTGTGTGTGTGTGAGTGGGGGAAGGGGCAGAGGGAGAAGGATAGAGAAAATCCTCCAGCAGACTCCACACCCAGTGCAGAGCCCAAAGTGGGGCTCAATCCCAGGACCCCAAGATCATGACCTGAGCTAAAACCAAGAGTCAGACACTTAACTGACTGAGCCACTCAGGTACCCTGTCAATTTTTATCATTTCTTCTCATTTTTCTTCTTGCAATATTTGTTGATCAACCCATCCTTTTTGTTTGAACCCACATTACAGTATCTACTCTCTACTTGGTACCATTCTTAAAAATAGGGGTCAGTAAACTATGGCCCACGGGTCAAATAGGGCCAACTGCCTATTTTTATAATAAATATGTTATTGGAGCATAAAAATCTGTGGCTGTCTCTGAGCCACAACAGAGCTGAATAGTTGCAACAGAAGCTGTATTATCTGCAAAGCCTATCTGGCCTTTTACAGAAAATATTTACCAACTCCTGCTTAAGAATATGGTTAAACTCTGCTCTCCTGGCTTTGATCTTGCCCCCTGCTTCCATAACCTCCCTACCACAGACCCATTTCCAGATATCTGTACTCCAACCTCAGGCACAGTGACCAGTGAAGTCAACATAATCTGACGTCCTTGGGCTAGAGGGAACATAAAGTCAACTCTATTTTTTGTTGACCATCTCCCGTCATGGGTAGAAGATTGGACACATCAAATACCCAAGCCATTTTTGTCCAAGGCAAGGCAGGTGAGAGCAGACTCTGACCCTAAGGTCTCACTGTCTCATATTAGAAATTTCCACCAGAGCAGCACATAATCACCTCACTTCAAAATAGAACATGTAAAAACATAGTAAGCATGCCAATATTATGTATCTGTAAACCATACAAAGATAAGTATTAACTATCAGCATGACCCAGCCATTAAAAATGTTTTAAAACTTAAATATTACCTATTTTATTCTCCTAAGTAAGACAAAGCCATTAAGATAATAATTATGAAGCCATATGATTTTCTCTATGGGTCTTAGGAGGAAACAAGTCGATGTGAAACAAGCATCTATTTTTTTAAGTTGTCTCTAATCCACTGACTTGGTCCACATAACCTCACCCACCCAAGACAACACACTGATTTCGCAATTCTAAATGAGAAAGTCTTCCAATGAGGATAAAGGATGACACAAAGACAAAGAAACCAGAACAGATGCAAAGAGAAGGAGTTTCAGCAAATTACCCATTCCCACCCAGGGAAGAAAAGAAAGAGGAGTGCCCTCCTGTGTGTGCTATTTTGGTCACATGTGATTAATAGCCTGTCACACTGTCAGGAGAACCCAGACTCCATCAAATAGACACACATGGCAGCTCTGGGCACCAAAACAGGGCATATTTCTGTGCAAAATACACCGGGGGATGCTCTGTGTGTGTATATATATAGAACACATACCTGCCACTGTATCCCTTGATCCTGAAATACTGCTGAAATTTCTCTCTCCACACACACCCAAACTGTATGTGTGTGTGTATGTGTGTGTGCTTTGCCGTTTCATTCAGCAAGCAGCTGTGAAAGCTATTATACTGCCTACATAACAACAGAAAAGGATCTGGTAAGTGTTTAATGAGGGGGAGGTGTGATAAAAGGGATAGGGCTGTTCAACTGGGTAACTTGGGAAATAATAAGGTAACGAATGCTGTTGCCTTGGAAACCAGGTCATAGTCTATAATCTAATACTGCTCTATCTATCACACTCAATATTCTGAGAAATGGGCAAATCCAGCTTGATTCTCCCATGAATATTATCTTTATAGAGATATTAGCAGTCTAGTCAAGGTACTTCATCTCCCCACCCATTAGTGAAGCAATACATAAATGAGATGGGAAGTATGTCCTCTAGAACAGAATGCAAAACCTTTTGTGAATCCTAGAAGGACGCTCTATAATTTATTTTTGTTCCTTATTAAATTGGCTGTCATATTTTTCTTTACTTTCCATAAACATCCTATCTCCTAAGCCTGCTCTTTAATAAAATATTCACGCAAGAATGTGCAAGAAATTGATACTTTTCTGTAAAATTTGGCCTCAAAAGCAAATGTGTCCCAACTTCCAGTATCAAAAGTCTCTTTCAATAATCATTCCTGGAAGTTTCTGGGCTGACTGATTCCCCAGGGCAAATTTAGCTCATGGGACTTAAGGTGACTTTAAAGCACATATCACAAAACTAAAACAGAAATAAAAACAAAAATTCAGAACTCAGAAACATAAATCTAAATGAAAGATCAGCATGGGAGAGAGGGCGGTGCAGTACATATTTGTAGCCTTTAATGTCCTAGCTGTACTAGTTGAACCAACAATTTGACTGAGCTTCCTGGGTGTCAAAGCAAAAGGGAAAGTATAAAGACAAATAACTAAATGAATACAATACAGCATCATTCAAAATAAGTCAAGCTTTTCCTAAAACTCATTATTGAAAGAAGTTTCTCTCTTGGAGGTCCATATATGGACCCTGAGAGATCATGTGCATAGTAACCCAATTGCAAATGCATTGATGGGTTTCATTAGGACCCCTCTGGGCATGAAACTAAAGTGTCCTCTCAAACAGTCTGGAGGGATAGGGAGAGAAAGGGAGAGAGGTAATGAAGGGGTAGAGGAGGGAATAATATAGAGGATCTATAAAGTATGTACATTTATCTTGCCTTATCCAAAAATTATAAAATTTTCAAGAACTTCCACACACCCATTTCCATATATTCCTTATTTCAACTAAACTTTAGGTAAGAATTGGAAATCAGACTTTTTGAAACCAATATTACACTCTATGGTAACTAACTAGAATTCAAATAAAAATTGGGGGGGGGAAGGAAAGCATACTTTTTCTTTTTTTTTTTTAATTCTCTGATCTAAAATGCAGATCTTTTCTGAATACTACTACGACTACTACTTTTATTATTACTATTATTATTCCAGATTGACAACCTTTTATGAAAAGGGTAGAGTGAGTTTGATACTCTCCAACCAACTCCCTGATGAAGTTATTACTCCAAAGGGATTACTACAATGGAACAAACTCTGAAGATGGTTCTAAGAAGTTAATAGTGCAACTATATCATCTTGAAGACCCTGGTCCTACTCATCCTCTGTCAAAGACAGAAACCAGTCATACTTACCAGATCTTCATGTACTTCTCTACATTTCCCAATCTCCTTTGCAGTCAGGCTAGGCTATATGGCTAAGTTCTAACCAAAGGAATGGGGACAAAAAATTATATAAGCCATTAAAAAGTCCAAAGTAACCCTCCAACATACTTTCTTCCCTTGCCATGGCAACCTTAGGGGCCATATGTTCCAGATGGCATGGCTACATCTAGCTGTGACATTAGAGAAAAATAAACTTTAATCTTCCTAAGCCACTGAGATTTCAGGGTTTACCTTGTGTGGGAGTGAGTATTGATTGCCTGGACAATACACTGGCCAATAAACTGCCTCCACCACACTATTTGTCATTTTTAAATTAAGTTTTATTAATTTGATTATAGATGTTATATATTTTGGCTTAACTATTCGTTGAAAAAAATTTAGACTTAAAATTGCACAAGTTTTAACTACTGCACTATCTTTGAACATAATTTTCTTTCTCTCCACCTACCTATGCTTTCTTAACATAGAGACGTACAAATATAATTAGAAAGAAAGATATAATTGGTGGGTGACAGATATAGATAAATAGTGGGACAGCCAGATGCAATGCTTAGATGGGCTTCTGTGAATTTCAGGTGGGTGTGGCTTTCACATTTATTTCAACCAGTGATGGAGTAAAGCCCACCCCTGTTGATTTATAAATGTTGTCTCTGAGTACTGAGAGGTAGACTGAGATTAGCAGTTAGAAAGTGTAAGAGAAGTGTTTTAACTCAAATAGTCCTATTCTAGAGCCTGCATCTGAATTACCTTTCTGTCTACTGCCCTAAATGATTACCTTTCATTCACTCAGTCACCTTTTCCAAAACCAAATGTTGTTTCGCTAATAAGATTAGTGATAAGTCATTGTTGTTTTGTTTCCTGACAACTTGTGTTTCATTTTCTATAGCTGCCTGTTTTCTTTAAGGATATCTATCTATTTATTGATTTATAAGACTCTTCAAAACTGAAATTTAAAATAGCTTAAATAAAAGATATTAACCTTGCATCTGTCATATTTGTTCACAAATATTTACCCAGTTTTCATTTTTCTTTTAATTTAAGGTGACTTTATTTCTTTTCAAATTTTCTTTTGATGTCCATCACTGTTGTAAAGTTCTTGTTTACTCCAAACTAACATAAATATGTGATTATATTTTCCATGTATGCTAATAGTTTCATTTTTTTCACCTTGACATCCTTTGTCTGCTTAAGAGTTATGCTTACAAAAGACTTTGCATCCTCCTTAATTCTGTTTCCCTGAGTGTTTTTATTTTTCAGTCAGATTTCCCAATAATATTAACAAATATCTATGCTTTATCCTGTTGATTTAAAGCACTTTATTATACGTTGGATCAGTTGTATAATGGGGAGAACAGACAATCTTAACTTGGAATGAGAATGGCTCTAATGTTTGCTTTTTAAGCATGAGTCACATGCTTCGTTCACATATGTTTTCATTACATACAAAAGCTATTCTTCAAGTCCTATTTTACTATAACTTTACATGAGGAATACTCATTCCTTTTTCTCTTACTAACATAATGGATTTTCATAATATATATATATATATTTTTATCAATGAGCCATCATTAAACTCCTGGACTAAAACCTACTTATTCATAGCACATAATTTCTATAATATACTTGATTTCATGCAGCCATCATGCATTTAGAATTTTACATTTCTATTTCTAAGAAATATTTGTCTGCGGTTCTGTATAGTTATGCTAGTTATAAGTAAAAGAAAGGAGAAACTTGCCTTTTTGTGCTTAAATATTTCAAGTGGCACAAGAATTTTGTGTTCTAAAATTGTTTGAAAGAACTCATTCCTTTAACCATATGGGTCTGACATCTTTCCAGGGGTTATTTTTAGATGTTTTTCATAATGTCTTTCAGGTTCTATTCAGTTTTTCCATATTTCTCCTATAATCAGTTGTTTTTTATATTGTCCTATAAAATTATTCTTTCATCCATGTATTTATCTGTATTGGCATGTATTGATAAGAATTCTACTTTTTCTGATATGTGTATATAAGCATCAATAAACATTTAATTACACTCCCTTGATTACTTGATTACTTGATTACTAATAAAGTGTACAGCTATTTCTTTTTAGTTTCCTGATCACCTTTATGAGAGTTTTATCTTTTTTATTTGCCTTCATTCTTGATTAGGAGGAAAGGAAGGAAGGAAGGAAGGAAGGAAGGAAGGAAGGAAGGAAGGAAGAAAAAATCTCTAGTTTTTATCATTTATATTATTTTCATACATATTAATTTATATTCATATTTTCATTCACTTCTTCCTTGGATAGGACACAATTCCAAATATAGCCATAAATAAAGTCCAATAATCTCATTATTGATTTCTCTACATTCTGTTACCTATTCAATATTTAAAATATTGCTTCCTGCTTATTTCCTTGAGTTTTTAACTTCTTTTTTAATTTGTACATTTTTGCAATTCGTTACCTAAAATTTTATGATTATTATATTTTTATTTGTATTTTACCATTAGCAATTTAAACTATTCCTTTTACATTTAGTATTTTCATGTAATTTTACTTCTAATATTAACCCTGATTCCTTCTGTTCAAAATTACATAAAAGTATATCTTCATCTCCTCATTTTTAGGCTTTTGTTTTGTCTTAATTGAGTTACAGTTGTCATGCAATTTTATATTAGTTTTAGGTATACAACATAGTGATTTGACAATTCTACACATCACAAAATGCTCACCATGAAAAGTGTAGTAACAATCTGTCACCATACAAAATTATTATAATTTTACATTTCCTATGTAAATGTACAATTCCTATATATAAGCTCCTACATTTCCTATCCTGTATTTTCCATGTCTGTGACTTATCTATTTTATAACTGGAAGTTTGTATCTTTTAATCCCCTTCACCTATTTTGCCCATCTCCCCATCAGTTTGTTTTCTGTATTCATGAGTTTGTTTCTGTTTTGTTTGCTTGTTTGTTTGCTTGCTTTTTAGATTCCACTTCTAAGTGAAATCCTATGGTATTTGACTTTCTCTGACTTATCTCACTTAGCATAATACCCTCTAGGTCCATCTATGTTCTAGCAAATGGCAAGATTTCATTCTTTTTTATATCTGAGCAATGTTCCATTATATATACATACCACATCTTTAGCCATTCGCTCACTAATGGACACTTTGCTTGCTTCCATGTTTGAGCTATTGCAAATAATGCTGCAATAAACATAGAGGTACATGTATCTTTTCAAATTAGTGCTTCCATTTTCTTTGAGTATATACCCAGTTGTGGGATTACTGGATCGTAGGGTAGTTCTATTTTTAATTTTTTGAGGAACCTCCATGCTGTCTTCCACAGGGGCTACATTTACATTCCCACCAACATTCCCAGTGCACAGGGGTTCCCTTTTCTCCACATCCTCTCTAACACTTGTTGTTTTTTGTCTTTTTAATGTTAGCCACTCTGACAGGTGTGTAAGCTTTATTCTTTCATTTTGTTGAGGGGTGCCTACTCATAAACACATACAGCTGGATTTCATATTATTCTAGTATCTTTCATTTATATGACAGATGGATTTCATGTTCCTATCTTTTTCCTTTCTTATCCTGCAAGACAATTTTAAAATGTGAGAAATGTCAATTAAAATCAGAATGGGAATGAACATACATGTATGTGTGCAGTATGCATTTGTGTGTATCCGCGTATGCAAGCATGTGACATGTGTGCCTCTGGAGCTGAAAAGACAAAAAGGTGACCACAACAGACCAACAAAGTCAAGAAAAAGAAAACGGAACTGGATCTCGAGTTGTAAGTCCCACATAGCAGCTGTAGCCAGAACCCATAATACATGGCCCACTATCATACTGCCTCGGAAGGCAGAGGCATTTGGGCAGCCTGGGAAGACAAGATCAGAAGATTCAGGAGGACAGGTGAAAGCTAATTCACAAAGTCAAGACTTAGTGACAGGGTAACACTTCCAGGAACTGCAGAATGCTGTTTCATATCCTTATCCATATCGGTCTCTATAGTAATATCTGAGTAAACAATTACAGCTTGCCTGAGTCTTTGAATAATCAAATTTGTAGCAGCACTGTGGGATTTCTATCAACTCCTTTTAGGATCTCAGAATAACCCCCGCATGTTTAGAGGCTTGTGCTGACTACCTCTCTGGACTGCCTGAGCCCCACATAACCCTCCCCTCCAAGTGACCCCTCTCACCTGTTCCAAGTGGGCTACCTAGTTCATTGGAAGTGGGGACCCAAGAAGGTCCTGGCCCACTGTCTGCTCCTCACGGGCTGGATCAATCTTCTGTTTTTAGCAAAGATCATGCCCTGCCAAAGAGAAGAGGCAAAATCTGGGTTCTCTGTAATGTGTTACTGAAACATACTCTTTGGGGATTCACTGTTCCATGGAGGAATTCTCTCCCCTTCCTGAGAGAAGGAGACCAGTTATCCATACTAGTAAAGAGACAAGAAGCTAGAACACACTTGCTCTCCACTCACTTATTCAAAAATAGATCCAAAAGAACTATATGATTTTTTTCTCCAGCAAAGTATAAAAACATGTCTCTTTTAAAGGACATTTTAATACATCCCTGGATATTCACACAGGTTTTTGAAAGTGAGTTTAATTCACTGCCTTCATTAGGAAGCATTTGCATTTCTTAGGCATCCCCTCTTCTGCCTTTTATGGTCTGCAAGTTGGGCTCACCTGCTCAATCAGCCTGTAGTCATGGGTATCAGGAAGAAAAAAATCCTTAAATACATTTCAGATGGAAATGGGCATCTGGGGATAGAACATCATGAGTAAAGGGCCATCCTCACACACCTGTGGCCTCCTGAGGGCAATTGCTCCCCTGAAGTCCACTGTGACCTTGTTGACAGGTGGCCCGACAATCTAAGAGAGGACCCACATTGGCACTGGTCCATCTCACCTGCTTCATGCTCTTGGCAGCCAGAAGGTGTTTTCATCCGGCTATGGCCCAGTTCCAAAAGGTCCCCTAAATACTCCATCAAGAACTATTTTACATACCAGTCTCTTTTTCCTTAATTGTTTTATTATATACACAATGTAGTCAATATGAAAACTAAGAAATATGATAAACAAAGACTGAATGAGGCACAGGTGTTCCATGCAGGTCTCATCAAAGCACAATAAAACCAACCCATTAAAGAGGTTTAGATGCATTACTTTCTCTCTCTGCAGATTTTTATGGCTCCCTTACATCCACATTCACAAAATAGGGAGGAATGGGAAGTCACATGTGTGTTCCCTAATGCTGCCTGGTTAACAGGCCCTGGAGGAAGAAGGGGTTGTGTTTTTCCAGGAAAGTAGCCAAAGAGACACTCTCCTTTGTCCTTTTCCCAGTAAGGTTGCGAGCAGCAGCCCCATACATCAAAAGTGCAGATGATGACATTGCCAAATGTTTCATACAAAACCTGATTTGCTCCCTGTGTTTATGTTCCTATCCCTCTTCTGAAGTCACACACAGACCACTCAGAGCTAGACAAAGGCCTCCTTGTGTCCTTGAATCCCAGGCCCTGGGCAATCCTGACATGTAGTTTTCTCTCAGCTTTGAAAAATGGGGATCATTTTGAGGGGCACCTGGGTGGCTCAGTCAGTAAGCATCTGACTCATGTCATGATCTCAGGGTCTTGGGATCCAGTCCCATGCCAGGATCCTCACTCACCAGGAAGTCTGCTTGCTTCCCTCTCACTCTGCTCCTCCCCCTGCTCATGGGTGCACCCCCCTCAAATAAATACATACATCTTAAAAAAAAAATCAGACATCGCATGATAAAGTTGGGGCTACACAGGAAATGCACATGGCCATTTCCCTCATCCATTCTGCCCCCCATGGCTATTTAGAGTGACAGGCCAATGAGGCCAATGTCACACCCATTCCCAACTCTGAGGAGAGTCAAGAGAGACTTCTGGTACAGGTTTCTAGGACTTAAAAGAAACTTTCATATAAGTATTTAGCATAGAAACTTCAGGGGGACATTCGCCCATCAGTTAGAGGACTCAAATGCTTCAACCTCAATGTCCCTACAACAGGGAGGCTACCAGTGCACACACTTAAAAATGAACCCATCGATCTCCCTGTGGAGACTATTTCTCCACCTTGCCTTAAGGGACCAAGATAGAACAACATAGGTAGGTCAGGTAAAAGTGAACTAGGATTCAAGTAACTAAAATAGCTAATGAAAAGTTTTACCTCCTCTCTGGTCTTGGACAATGGGACATTTCCTTCATACAGAGACCAAAATAGTGAGAATTTATGATCTGGGCCTTCCCCATCTTTAAAGTCCATCATGAAAAATTACCTCTGAAAGGGAAACTCCATGAATGAAATCTTGAGTCATGACAGTCACTAATAGTCCTTGTTTCAAGCATGAATGAGATCACTATATTTTGCTACTTATAAAAAAAAAGCAAAGCATAAACTTAGTAGACTCTTCTTCATCATTACTATGATCAGTAGCAATATCAGCAATGAGAGAGCTCTGAAAGTAACATGAATGCAGGAAAAAATAAATAGCCAGAGTCATTTTCAGCCAAGGAACAATCAAGTAGCAATCTCCTGACATTGTGCAACCCCAGGACTCCCAGATGTGCCAAGGAGAAGATTGATTGCTTGACTTCAGGAGGGATTCTTTCCATTTGAGTAGGAGCCATAGGATAATCATCACACAGTTCTTTGGAGCCTCATACGGGCTCTCTCTATAGCTTAGTTGTGTTTTGTATACACAGCTCCTCTGTGAAAGTTAACAAGAAGGTATAAAATGATACTAACCACAGCCCTGTGCACCTCAGTATTCAGGAAATCAAAGTGCTCAATGTTATAAGAGGCACAGAAAGAAAATGAGAGGCATTAGCAATAGTGAGGGTTCAAACTCTAACACTGACACTCTGATCTTACCAGCAATTTTTTTAGGTCAAATTTGAATCAAAGAAAATAGTGCACTTAAATTTCATTTAATGATATTGAGTGATCAGTATTTCTAGGCTCATCCAACAAAATGCTCTGTCCTCTGTGCAACCTGCAGTGTTACTTGCCATCTCCCCCAGGTTGTCTTGAGAAAGAAGTCAGAAACTACAGGTTGAGTTTCCTTGGAAGAGAAGTTGCATCATGATCCTTAATCACACACAAACACATACACACACACACACACACACACACACACACAACTATTAAACCTATAAAGAGAATTTTAGATGTATAGTGAAAAGGAAAAATATGACACTTAGAAATGTGTTTGCAACTATTTCAACAATCACAGTGGGGTACCATGATCCAGGAAAAAAGAGGTCTTGTACTAAGGGATATAGACTTAAAGTCCTTAGAAATCCAGAACACAAACTGGAATGAAATTAATAAAGTTGTTTAAAAACCTGTTCACCAGAATGGCTAAAATGAAAAAAAGAAAGAAAGAAAGAAAGAACTATCATCAAATGAAGGTAACATTGTGGAAAAACTGGAATTCTCATGGAATATGCTGCTGGTGGGTGTGTAAATTGGTACTACATCCACTTTGGAAAACTGCTTCACACCATCATTCAAAATAGCCCCAAACTGGAAACACTCCAAAGTCCATCAAACAGAGGTTAATAAATTGTAATATAGTCATAAAATGAAATACTGTGCTGTACCCATACTAAATAAATAACCACACACAGCAACAAGGATGGAACTCACTTATGTCCTGTTAAGTAAAAGTAGATGTAACAAAAAATTATATACCGTGTGATTCCATTTATACAAAGTTCACAATCAAATATAGCTAATCTATGGTGTTGGAAGTTAAAATTGTAACTAATTTTGGAGTGGGCGGGGAGTAGGTAAAGTCATTAGACAAGGTTTGGAGAGGTGGGATTTCTTAATTACGTGGGTGTGCTCAATTTATGAAAATTCATGACATTAGACACTTAAAACTTGAGAATTATTTTGTATGTATGCAATACTTCAATAAGATGCTGATTTTTAAAATTTATTATTAGAGATGGTGATGGATACAGAACAACCAGAAGAAGAAAAAAATTTCCAGATGTAAAGAAAGACTTTAATATGCAGGTGAAAAGGGCAATGACAGGGCCCCTGGGTGGCTCAGTCATTAAGCATCTGCTTTGGGCTCAAGTCATGATTCCAGGGTCCTGGGATGGGTCCCACATCTGGCTCCCAGCTCGGTGGAAAGCCTGCTTCTCCCTCTCCCACTCCCCCTGCTGGTTTTCCCTCTCTCATTGTGTCTGTCAAATAAATAAATAAAATCTTTAAAAAAAAGGGGGGGGTGACTTTCCCTCCCCTCAATATAAATAAATAAATAACAACAAAACTATAATCATATCCAGAATCATTGAAATTCATGGTTACAGAACCCCACTGGGGAGTTCAGCTTCTCATAATGGGGGCTTCTGTAATTCAGAACAACGCTTCCATGGAAAGCAACGAGTGCAAAAGCTGAACATGATACTTTTCAAAAATATTCTGGAAGGCACTGAAAAAAACAGTCTTTTCAGCAAGCAGTAAGAATTAGTAATATAAGATTTGAGAAAAGTAAAAAAATACAGGGAAGTGAGCGCTCCATGAGAAGCCAGTTTTCTTGTAAGCCCTTTGCGAATCCAGAGAAGGCAGTGGATAGTCAACATTCTTTTTCTCGATCTGGGTAAGGGACACATAAGGGCTCCTTTTGTGTGTTGTGGATTTTTCTATTTGTGAGCTGTAGTTCAAAACACAATAGTTAAAAGGGAAATATCAAACCATCATTGCAGTAGGGGGGAAAAAAAGCAAGAGTTTATCTCAGATTTATCCAAAGCAATGCTATCAAAGCCAGAGAACAGTAGACAAGTAGTTCTAATGTTCTGAGAGAAAAAAATACTCCACAAGTATACCTTCAAGTAGAAAGTATAAAAGCAACAAACAGACATTCTCTAGTATAGAGTAACAGAAAATCCAGCACTTGCGAGCCTCTCTTACAAAAATTACTGTAGGATGAATTCTGCTAGCAAAGAAATCTATCAATATACACAAAAGGAAGGGAGAAGAGTAAAACAAAGACTGGTTGTTGGCACTGAATTCATTTAAATATAAAACTTCATCTAAGCAACTTGAGAATTAAAAGATCACTGGCTCCTTTAATTTCACTGCAAATTTATCTCTACTAAATTAAAGAAGGATTATGTTTAATACTGTCAGTAAAAATAGCATGTGTTTTATGAACCTTATCTTTTATCTCTCTCCTTCTTTCTCTGTCTCCATCTCTGTATCTATCTCTTCATATATATATATATATATATATACATATATATATATATGTATCAATAAAAGGATGTCTGAAATTATGTTTACCAAGTGTTAAAAACAGTTGTTCCCAGGTAATGGGGTTTCAGGTCATTATTTTTTCCTTCTGGTATGCTCCATTTTACTGCATTTTTATTTTTAAAAATGAACATTAATGTTTATGAAAAAATAATAGTCATTATTCTTTCAAAAAATAAAGTGGGGACAATATAAACAAAAATAAAGCCTAAACACACAAGTCAGGTATGAAAGTATGTTTCCCTTAGCAACACTGAAGGAGGTATTTAAACATAGTCAGCATTCGATGAACACATAATTTAGCAATCAACAAAATAACTGACAGTCGGCATGTAAATTATTCATATTTTAATTTTTCAACTGTTTACTCTTTTAAATTTTTATTTCTCCCTTTAAAGCAAACATATTTATTCAGGAGTCTAAAATAAGAAAAGAAGTAAATTTTGTATCAAGCTGGGTTTAAATTACACGTTGAAAATTTAGGTTCAGCAGAAGAAAGAAGTTTCAGATAGAAAAAAGTCAAATCTATCTTAAATAGTTGAAGTACTTTTCACTCTATTAAATTCAACTTCTATAAAACCACCCTAAAGTTATTTCTCCCCCCATATTTCCACTCCTAGCACACACAGTCTTCTGAAGCAGGCCAAAGCTTCTGGTACTTTTGTTCTTTACTGCATTGCTCATGACATCCAGTCAGGAATGACAATGACTCCAACTCCGAAAAATTAGACAGTCCATTCCCTAGTGTGCACATGGGCTCTCACCACATTCATTCTCTAGCTCACTTTGGGAACCTACCATGAGCGGCCACTGAGCTCACAAAGTGAAGGGCAACCAAGAGATGCCCAGGACGCAGTGTGATAGAAGAGAGGAAAGCAACCACCCTCACAGTGGGTATTGTCCAGGCTGGGGAAGCGGGTTTGGGGGGCTCACCCAAGAGGTGACAGGTGAAATAAACCTGAAACATGACTTCCAAGTACAGAAAAGGGTACTCCAGGAAGACAGAGTATTACATGTTTGGGGAAATGTCTAACTGTTCATTTACCCTGACACATTCAAAGAGACATGGAGAGAGGAGACAGGGATTGTGGTGGTGGCCCATAGACCAGAACAAGGCCTGGGCCAGACTGTGGAGGCCTGATGGGACTCCACCTGGATGACATGGCCGGACAACCTTTCCAAAAAGGTTGGCTCTGATTTCTCTCATTCTCATTCTCATTCTCTCATTCCCTTGCTTAAAATGTGTCAGCTGTTCCTCAATTAAGTATAAGCATCTTCAGAATAAACGACAATTGTCTTCTCATTTTGCAGCCATTTGCTGGATACTGCTCCAGAGCCTAAACATATTATTCATGATGATAATGAAGGGGGGTAGGAAAAAATGTGAATTACCATTGTGGCTCCTTCATATGCCATGTTAAACTCAAAGTCCTAGACTCAAACTTTCTCTCAGGGGAACATAGGCCCTCATCATGTCTGAATGAGTATGGCAATTAATGAAAGAAAACTGAAAAAGAAAAAAAAACCTGAAATATAGACCATTTTTCAAGACATAACAAAGCATCACTTCCAATTATGAAGAATGATCAAAGGAATGCCGATAAAGCCGGGCGCCTGGGTGGCTCAGTGGGTTAAAGCCTCTGCTTTCGGCTCGGGTCATGATCTCAGGGTCTTGGGATTGAGGCCTGCATCGGGCTCCCTGCTCAGCAGGGAGCCTGCTTCCCCCTCTCTCTCTCTGCCTGCCTCTCGGCTTCCTTGTGATCTCTCTCCCTCTGTGAAATGAATAAATGAAATTAAAAAAAAAAAGAATGCCGATAAAGCCTTGTAGACTTATTTATTGTAATAAACTGATATGTATTGTACATGATAAAAATAGTGATTTAACTAGGAAAATTAATGTCTCGGAAGGATGGAAGTATTTAAAAAGATTTTCATCTTTAGTAAAGAATCTTACTGCAGTTTTATGTCTTACATCAATTATGACAAAGAACCATGCTCTTTTTAGGTATCTATGATGTTTCAAGGATAGCGATTTTCCCCAGGGAAAAAGAAAATGGCTTAAATGTGCCCCACCCCTTCTGGGCCTCCCTATAGTCAATCCACAAAACTTCCACAAATCCTGATTTAATGAAATCAAAATAACTAAGCTGTAGTTCACTACCCAGCAATCTTCCCATTCATTTACGTGCTGAAGATACAATGATGAACAGAAGATAGTCATAGAATCCTAAGGTAGACAGACACGAACCATAACAAAAATCTGATTAGAGCTCTAATTATGATTTGTGCAAGGCACTGTGGGATCCGAGCTGATGCATCCTACATCTGTCTGTGGGTATTCTGAAAGACAGCCAAGGGAGATAGGAACCAGGCAGGAAGTTGAAGGATGAATGGGTTTCTCAGGCAGGCAAGGGCAGGAGGGCCCTCAAGTCCATGCTGAAGTGTTTGAAAGGCAAAATACAACCCGCTGACCGCAGGGTGCAAGAGACAACAAGCATCTGACAAAGCCAGGGAAAATCAAATTATAAACCCCAGGAACATTTTCAGTGTTGCCTTTTGAAATGTTCCCTCTGGCAAGACTGTAGAGTCTGAACAGTAGAGGAGGAGACTAACAGCAGAGAAGCAGAAAGTGTCCAGATAAACCAGTGAAAAATGATGAGGGCTTGAACGCCTTCTTTCTCGGACCTGGCTTTTCCGGTTCCATTGTCTCTCGGTAGGACTTGTCCATGTATACGACTAACTTCAGAAGTCATTAAACCCAAATCATCTGACTCCGCATTTCAATGCTATAATTTCTGGGGCCCCTTCTCAGACAAGGAGCTCTGGTGGGGCAGAGGAGAGGCTGTGTTCATGTCTATGGCTCTGGTAAACACCACAGGGGCTGCTGAGCTGTCTTAAGTCAATGACTTCTAAAACCTGATGAAAGATATGGATCTTTTAAACCAGAAATTACATATATACAAATTTTAGTGCCCAATGTGTGTCCAAGAGGGACTGAGACTCAGGCTTTTACATTTAACTAGATTTGGTAGGTACTGTAGGGAATAGTATTTCAAGTGCTTCTAAAGATTTAGGGTTTCACCCAGTGAGGAATCACTGATCGAGGTGTACCTAAAAGCAGCCAAATTTTTATTTGAAATACAGATGCTTGCTTTTAATTATTAAGTAAGCTTTGGTGATGTTGTTTCATTAATAAACTATATGTTCTAAAATGTCTCAAAATTTAGAACTAACTCAATTGTTATTATTCAGTGGGGAACACACTGTATTGGATTCAGCATGGCATGGGATTATACAGAGAATGATTTACTAATCACAAAGTTCGATTCTATGTTAAAGAAGCCATCGTAAAAATCTCCTTTATTGAGCCCAATAGTGAGTGGTCAGAACGTGGCTGTTGCTGCTTTTCTCCTGGTCCAAAGATGAACCTAACACTGCCGCCATCATTAGCTACAGCACGAAGGGTTTTTCAAGCCACCCAGGAAATAGCAATGACACTTGCCCTGACCTCAGAGGTTAATACTCCAATGCAGGTCTCTGTGGACCAATATAACATGAAGAAAAGGGACAGCACTAGTAATTACAAGTTTTGCTTATGTGTCCTCTGTGGTGTTCATACACCCACACACATTTGCTGAGTGTCTGCTATAAGTTGGGCAGTGTGGTACACAGAGTCTACAGCAATGGGAAGAAAGAAGGAGCACTCTCAGTCTAGCAGAGGGAAGACTCTCCAAGCACAAGTCCCAGAGAGATAAGGGAGCATCTCCTGCTCATGTTCATCTTGGAAAGGCAGACTAGACATGTCAGTGAAGAATGGATGGGTGGAAACTGATATGCTAGCTCTCCAAACCAAAAGTACCAAGTAAATCAAACATTTGTTTCCAAGGCAGTATTCCAGAAGGGAAAGAGCTTAGTGTTGGGGAGTGAATGAGCTAGGTCTGCATTATGCACATGAAAAAGAGATTATGTTTACATACAAATGTGCCTACATGTGGCAACAAAAATAACAGAGGCTTGAACTAGATAGAAGTTTATTTTTCTCTTATATAAAAGTCCAAGCTGGTAAGAAATTTGTTTTTGCAAATTAGTCTGTGACCCAGGCTCCTACTATCTTATTGCTCTGACATCCCTCAGATGTTTGGTTCAATGACAAAAGATGGCTTATCACTATATCCACACTCTAAGCAGCAGAATGGAAGATGAAAGAAAGAGAAATGTACCCCCTCACTTTAATGACAATATCTCAGAAATGACACACGACCCTAATATTCCATTGTCCAGAACTTAATTACATAGGCAAACCTAGATGCAAGGGAAGTGGGGAAAAGTGTCCAATTAAAAATTATTGTAGAAGAAGGGGGAGAGATAAAGATATTAATTTATATTTTCTTTTAACTCAGCCTCCATCTTTAGTGAGGGAAGAGCTATATTCGCCTCAAGATTAAGCCAGTGAAAACTAAACTTTCCAGTTTGAGAAGCACAAAATAGATTCATGATGTCAGGCATCAAGATCCCTGATTTTTGGGCCAGAATATCAAAAAGCACTGAAAGTGACCAAATTCACATAGATACTAGAGACAATGCAAAAAGTGAGGCTAAGAAAGCACATTGATTAAAACAAGGTTATCCTATAAGATCAAGAGCAACCACAGAGGAGGGAAGGCAAGGATAGTGGGTCACCATCTGCAGGGGCTGCTGAAACTATATGAAAAACAGCAATGCCAAGAACAAGGGCAAAAAAAATCAACAATAGCCCTCAAGGAGGTGGTGGTTGCACTGGATCTAACAGGGAAGGGGCATTTGAGTCTGAAGATCCAGTCAGAGCACTGCTTGAAATATTGATTGAGGGTCCTTTTATTGATGTATTTATTTAGCAATGGTACCAACACCTAGATGGTGTGGATGGAACACTTAGGATTATCCATGTGGGAAGGAGCTGATGGAGAAGAAACCGTTCAGAAAGCCAGAATTGTACTAATGACTCTCCTGCATAGCCAGGACATATATACCAACTATTCTCATAGAATTTGAGTGACCAAAGTTATATTTATTCAAAACCATACATGTTTTGCTTCTTTTTTTTTTTTAAAGATTTTATTTATTCATTTGACACACAGAGAGAGATTACAAGTAGGCAGAGAGGCAGGCAGAGAGAGAGGAGAGAGGAGGAAGCAGGCTCCCTGCTGAGCAGAGAGCCCGATGTGGGCCTCGATCCCAGGACCCTGGGATCATGACCTGAGCCGAAGGCAGCGGCTTTAACCCACTGAGCCACCCAGGCGCCCCATGTTTTGCTTCTTAATAGTTTGGTGCTATATAAAATGATAAGGAGAACACAGTTTGAGAGCCTAAGTTTCATCTTCTGACTGGCACATGCAAGTTATTCAGGATCTCTGAAACTCAATTTCTTCCTTACATTAAATGTAAAAGTTAGTTTGGGGAAAATGAATACCTTCTCAGTACTAAATCTTCTCATTCATTTTATATCCCTTAGTAAAGTTTTCTTTGTATTACATTTCTTATTCCCTGCCTTCCTAGGTATTATATAATTTTGTTACTTTGATGCCAGAGATCTTGTTTCTAATTACATTCACAAGTATATAAAAAAGTTAATGATGTCTTGTATGTATATTTTTGTAACTGGCCACTATAGGAGGGTCTTTTATTAGTTCTAATAACTTTGTAGCTGATTTTCTTGAATTCTTTAGGAAAATGCCACCTGCATTTAATAAATATTTATTTGAATGAATTAGTCAACTGAGTTTTCCCTATATTTTCAGTGCTCATTCCTACTCCTATTTGAACCCAATTTCTTCATTCTTTAGACCACATGATTCATATTTCAATTGTCTTATTAATGTCTCCAAATAATCTTCCTTATGAATATATGAATGGCATATTCTCTAAGTTATTACATATTTGAGGATATATTCATTTTGCCTTTGTCTTAAAACCCTATAAATATTGATCCATTATCTTTGGGTATCTAAAGTTTCATAGAATGTCTCCCTAGACTATAAGTTCCATGAAGGCAAGGATCTATGGTGGCTAACTTTCAAGCACAAAGGTGAGTAACTGAAATATCATAAGCCCTTTTATTAGTCAGCTTTTGCCAGTTATGCTGCTATAACAGATAAGCTTAATAGTTGTAACAAATGAAAGTCTATTTCTCAATCACATTATGTGTCAGTTGTAAGTAGGCTGAGGTTCTACCCACAGTTACAGCTCTCCTTACATATTTTTTATCCCATAATCAAAGTTGGTAGAATACATCCTATCTGGACATTTTTCCCTAGCAGAAAGGAAAAGACAATGGCTGAACTACATATAAGTCTCACTTTTAAATCTTCTACTCAAATGCAGCATGTAACACCTCAGCTTATATTCCATTAGCCAAAGGAAGTCACATGGCCAAGGCTGACATTAATGGGGAGGCATACTTCTCCCACAGGGAAGCATGTCAAGTCATACAGCACAAGCAGGAATGTCTTCATCCTCTTATAGACAGGATAGCAAATTCAGAACAATAACACATCATAGTCTTTACAAATACTTGTCGAATAAATACAGTTGCATTTTTCCCCCCTGCCTGGACATGTTCTGTACTTTTTTCTTTATTCCTAAAAATCCAATATATGATTAGACTCTATCTATCTGGGGATGCATCTCTATTCATTCATCTGATCTGGCACTTAGCGAATATTTTCTTATCTCTTGACTTATGTTTTTGGTGGGATTTGTTTTGTTTTCAATCTTAGGGAAATATAGTTCTATCCTTCCCCCCCTTATTTTTGCTTTTACCCTCCACTCTTTTCTTTCTTTTAAGTCTTGTTACAAGTGTAGTTGATATCATGCATCTATTCCCCACTTAGATTATCTCTTCTTACAAAGTTTGAATATCTTCACTTTTCTCTGAGCTGTAGGAATATTACTGCAACAGCTACCAGACTCCTAGATCTACTTTCTGTGAGGGTCACCAATGTTCGCTATTTTAAATAAGAGATTTATTGGGCGCCTGGGTGGCTCAGTGGGTTAATGCCTCTGCTTTCGGCTCAGGTCATGATCTCAGGGTCCTGGGATCGAGGCCCGCATCGGGCTCCCTGCTCAGCGGGGAGCCTGCTTCCCCCTCTCTCTCTCTCTGCCTGCCTCTCTGCCTCCTTGTGATCTCTCTCCCTCTGTGAAATAAATAAATAAAATCTTTAAAAAAAAAAATAAATAAGAGATTTATTTAAGTTCTATTTATGATTATCTTACCTTGGGGGATGAGAAATAAATAAATCAGGTGTCAGACTGTATAGAACATTTTTCAGTAGGTTATTGTATTTTTTCCCCTCAAGGGGGAATTAAAATAAAAATCATATGACCATGTCTCTGTTTGCTATTAAGTGTTTTAGTTTTAAATGTACAATAAATCATGGAAACCCAGCTAGATATATGTTTTTATTTTAATTATAAGTAGAGGTCCTTTAATCCCATTTTGTCCATTGTTCTAGGACAATTATCGATAGTTCCTATTTTCATTCCCAGAAGGGTCCTGGTTTGGAATATAAATTATACGATCAAGCTAATCATTAGTCAACCTTTGTCTCCTTATATAAAAAAAGAAGTTAAGAATAATTAGGCCCCACCCCTTAGATTATCCTTAGGAAGATTTCAGTTATTAAAAAACAATTTCTCGCTTCCAATGTTACATCCTTGAGGACAATTAATCAGGGCAGATCTGGACTTGTTTTGATGAACAAGAGCAGAGAAGGGAAGTATTACAAAAGGGGCTAATCTACAAAAAAAGAATGGGATTGTTGCATTTGATTAACGCGTCCACACTTCCCTGGTTTCTGCAGATGAGAAAAAACAGGGTTCTAATGGAGCAGATCCATCACCAAACCATATCCATCCCATTGGTAGGGAAAGTATTCACCTTCTGTGGTATTTGTCTAGGCTAGACTGCGATGTATCTTCCTTCTGTGTTCACAGCACTGAAAAATTAGGATTTTTTTTCTTTTGTTAAGTTTATGTTTTATCTAAGTTACCTGGATAAACTTTCAGGAAGCCTTGCAGGAAGTGAAATATGCAGCCAATAAATTATTTGGGTCATTAAGGATTTTTTTAATACTCCATCATTTTTTTATTTCTAAGAACTCTCCTATTTCCATGAAAGATAATTCTTTCATGATTCTCTACTTACATTTTATTGACTTAATTCCCCCTCTGATTTCATTGAATTCTCTAATTATTTATCTATTAATAGCAGTAAATTTGTTGAAAAGGAACTATTTGTCTATATTGGTATCCTGAATTTTTTATTACTGATTTTATAGACAGATAGATGGAAAATTGATAGATAGATAGAGCTTTATAAATATAGTTTCAGATTCTATTATACATATATTGGGAAGGTTTTAAAATGTTTACTCATTCTTAGTGGTGGCAGGAAGTCTATCTATGTCTGTTCAGTTTTAGTAACACCTGACCTAGCTCCTTTGGAAGGTTCTATGGCTCAAATATATTAGTGTTTAAATCTTTAAGAAAATACAAAAAAAAAAGGGAAAGGTTTCAATTTATTGAAAAACAATAGTCTTCTGAGAGACTGTGTGGGGTGCCTGGTGTGCAGGCTTGGGCAGAAAAGTCCCTTGGGGCTAAACATTCTCTCCACCCCTTGAACACTTTCTCTCTTCCCCACACATTCCACCTAATCAAACAGAAGGAAACTCACCAAGACAATATCTGCCTCCAATACCTGTCTAGTGTCCCCATAACCTTCAGCTTATCATCTACATTCGAGGCCATCTGGGGTGCCATCTTGGGATTGTTCCCACTCCCAATTTAGTCAAGAGAAATTTATTTACTGAGTTGTTATATTTTGTTTGCCAGAGGTCTTCTTAACTTCTTAGGTAGATTATTCCTCTCAAAAGAGAGAATGGTAACTTATCAGTTCTTCCTTCTTATCTCTACCATTTCTTGTCATCCTTCAAGTTTTAGGATGACACTATTTGCTAATTCATAGCCATGACATAGGGGTTTCTTTGTTATTGAGTCATATCCATGGATATGTGGAAAACTGCAAAGAATTGGTCCTATGCACTAAGATGGTCATCTGGAACAGAAGTTGGGAGAAATTCATTATTCTCTTCCATTATCATGGGTTCAGTCCACTCCAGTATGCAGATATTTCAGTGAGTTCCAAAGCAACCCAATGGAAACTTCCTCAATCATATGAGATGGCAAAATGGTCTCTTATCTGAGACTTTTTGCAGACATTCCTTCTTTCTAGAACTCTAACAAGGTCACCAACAATTCAATCACAATGGAATCAGTAAGTAGGCAACACTAAATAACTGAATTAACTTTCCCAATGTGGCAGTATTGGGTACTCCTCTCTAAATCTTTCTCTGGCTCTGGAAGCAAATGCCCTTTTATTTAAGGTACTGAAGCTACATTTGTTGGAATGTGTGCTCTAAACAGCTCACTTGTGTTATAACCCCTTTGTTTACCTGTGATTCAACTTTGGAATCATTGTCAATGAGCATTATCTCAGGAACATTATATTTGGGGTACCTTATGTATATAGACAATTCTAATCACATTGCTGCTATGTCTGTTGGAGAGGTAGGTTTAGGGGTGAAAGTAGGAGGCATAGTGTGGTTACTAGTGGCTACTGTCTTTGTTTTTAGTTCTGTTTAGCCACTAAGAAAAATACTGACAATTTAAGAGCTTCAACTGAACAGCAAGTTGCAAAAAAAGATGTGTGAGTTTACTTGAGTTACTTTTAACTTTGAGCTCTGCCTACACACACCTGCTGAAAGTGTGGACAAGAGGGAAGACATGTGGTGACAGTCCTTGAGCTGAGAGACCTCAAAGGACCCCAAGAGAAGCTTAAGGGCTATGGGATCCCCTTAAGGGAATTGCAAATTCTGTGAAAATGCTTTATCCAGGTGTCTTTCTTCTATTTTGGACATACAAGCAATCAGAAGAAAAATAAAGTGTAATTTGCATTTTCAGTAGGAAGCAGAAATGTGCAGACCTTCAAAACAGACTACCCCCGCTCAAAAAAAATCAGCAAGCCATGCATATTAATGTTGAAGAGATTAAAGCCTAAAGAGGTTAATGGTTCTATTCTCAGTTAGGTAACCAGTTCATGGAAGGGGTAGAAGTAGGACCTGTGTGTTCTAATTTCCACCCAGTGTACTCATCATCACCCTACATACCTTTCTCCACATTACTCAATAATCAAGAATGATTACCCATGATGGTCTCGGTAGGCCTGTGACACTTCATTTGGTAAGACTGACAATTTCTAAATCACCTGTGCTAGAAACTTTGAGCCTTCTTTGAGTTGTCTCCATTTCATTCCTCTGATCACTGAGGAGGGATTAATCAAGCTTTCATATCTGCCTCATCCATTCCTTTCCCTACTTCAGGCCTTCAGCGTTTTGGACCTGGCTTCCTACAATGGCATCTTAATGCACTCCTTTCTTTCAGCCTCTCACTTTTCCAATTCTGTACACTACCAACATGTTTATCTTTCTCCCAAGTGATCTGGATCACTCTCTTCCTGAATACCTGTTCTGGATTCTCATCGCTTACAAAATCTCATCAAAATCCTTAGCAGACACTCGCAGGGTCTGAACCTATAATGCTTCTCTGGCCTCATCTCCCATGATTTCTCTTTACCAATCATGTATTCCTGGCAGTAGGGCCTGCCAGACTTTTCCAGAAAAAAAAGCCATGCATGTTGGCCTTCTTTTAATGCCCTGGGTCTTGATAGATACTGATTCCTCTCTTTGGAATACCATGTTTTACTTTTTAAATTATCACAATTTGAAACAATATAGTTAATTGAGTGCAAGTGAACAAAACAATGTTGAATTCAGTACCTGTACATTCCACTTTGTTTATATCCCACAATTTATTCTTCTAATTCCTCTACATGCTTAGTTCTGGAAACCATAGAACCTGTCATATACCTTCCTATAGAAGAATGCTTACCCAGTTATGCCCCTAGTGCTCTGATATCCCACAAACAAGTCTGCTGTCAGAGCATCCTGAGCTAATCAGCATGTGGTCTGCACACCCCATTTTCCTGTCACTGCATACTCAGCAGGAGGAAAATAATCAGGGTCATCAATACAATAAGAGTCTTGTCCAAGCCAACCTGCCACCACCTCTCCCAAAAGCCAGATTTATATCCAAAATAAAAAGAAGGCCTTCAGCCAGTTATGCACAATGCCAAGAGAGGCTATACTTGTCTTAGGACTGAGTTCTAATAACCTGGCAGGAGGGTCTTAGTAAGAGAAACTTAAAGAGAAACCAAAAATTTGGTGCTAATTTTTTCATGGATCTCCTGAGGCCACTTCCAGAGTAAGAGTCCTTGAGAAACAAGAGTTCTGAGAAAGTAATAGTCCTCTTAAGGTAAAGGTCTTCATGGAGGCAAAATTTAAAGGGGAATATGGTCTCTTGGAAGGATTAGTACTCAGATGGAATAGGTCCTCATGGGAAAAGGGGCTTTTTTAGAGGTAGGTCCTCGTGGAAGAAAGGTTCTCATGGGTGAAGGATCCTCATAAAGTAAAGAGAAAAAGTCCTCATTAACAAATGTCCTCATAGGGAAGGATTCTCATGGGAAAGATTTTGTTGGGGAAAGATTCCTCCTTGTTTTAGGATCCCTACAGGAGAAGGATGCTCATGGGGGAGAGTTTCCTCAGTGAAAAACTTATATGAGTTTTATTTCCTGGGCTGATGGCTAGTCCTCTACCAGGATGCTTCTCCATGTGACCTTCCTAAGAAGAGTGGGAGATGTGAGGATTCCATGCTGAAGAAGAAAAGCAAGGAATCTAATGTACATAGCAAATGTACATTGAACACCTACTATGTACCAAGCAAGCCTAACCCCCTTTACAATACTAGCTCAATTAGGGGTGCCTGGGTGGCTCAGTGGGTTAAGCCTCTGCCTTCGGCTCAGGTCATGATCTCAGGGTCCTGGGATCAAGCCCCATGTTGGACTCTGCTCAGTGGGGAGCCTGCTTCCCCCTCTCCCTCTGCTTACCTCTCTGCCTACTTGTGATCTCTCTTTCTCTGCCAAATAAGTAAATAAAATCTCAAAAAAAAAAATACTACCTCAATTGATCCTTACAAAAGTCCCAGGAGGTAGATACTTTTATAATATCCATTTAACAAGGATGAAACTAAATAACAAGGCTAAGTACACCATCTGAATCATACAACTGGCAAGTAGTAGAACCAGAGTTTGAATCTAAAACCCAGCTTTCTACCCAAAACACTAATCTACAGTAAGGCCAAAGGCCTTACATTATTCTAACTCAGAAAGAAGTCAGAGGTTATAACCCTGGAATCAGGATCTCACAGTTCCATAGGCTTTCTTACTCTCCTATTCTCCTAACTCTGGGGTACCTTCTGCCCAGGGGAGTAAATAATAAAACTCTCAAAACAAAAAAATTTGAGCATTTGTTCAGGACAGCTAGAGAGACTGATTTCTCACACAACCAGTCTGGAATATGAAAACCCAAAGCCTCCATAGGTAGTGGAGATTACTGAGAAAAAAATATCTGGATAGGTCCTTGAAGGACTGGTATAAGAAAAGAGTCAGCTCAAGGAGCTATTTGGGGCCTGAAGAAGAAGAAATTTCCCAAAGGTCCTCAGCCCTCAACAGAAGTTCCTGTGACATGCCAAACTCCAACATAAAACCAACCTTAAGACACTGGCTGAGGTCTATGATGGAATGCTCATCACTTGCACCTGGTCACCAGCCCAGGAAAAAAATCTCTGCCTTTAGATTTGGACTGTGTTCCTTCCTAGACTCTGCCTAAATTGTAATTCTGCATGTTGCTGTTTCTGCAACATAGAATGAAACATCAATCTTCTTTTTTTCAAGTCTGGTCAGTGTACTTCCTGAGACTCCTAACCCAATGAGACACCCAGATGTAAAGCAAAGAGAAGGCAGGTGGAACCACCAACAAAACAAAAAGGCAACCTACTGATTGGGAGAAGATATATGCAAATGATTTATCTAGTAAGGAGTTAATATCCAAATTATGTAAAGAATTTATAAATCTCAAAAACCAACAACACAAAATTCTAATTAAATCATGGGCAAAAGACCTCAATAGACATTTTTCCAAAGACATACGATAGCCAACAGACACTTATAGAGAGATGCTCAACATCGTTCATCATCAGGGAAATGCAAATCAAAGATATCACCTCACATTTGTCAGAATGGCTAAAATCAAAAACACAAGAAATGACATGTGTTGGCAAGGATGTGGAGCCAAGGGAACCCTCTTGCACTGTTGGTGGGAATGCAAACTGATGCAGCCATGGAAGTTTCTCACAAAGTTAAAAATAGAACTACCCTATGATTCAGCAATTGCACTACTGGGTATTTACCCAAAGAATACAAAAACACTAATTCAAATGTATACATGCACTCCTATGTCTATTTGTTTATGGCAGTATTATTTACAATAGCCAAGATATGGAAGCAGACCAAATGTCCACTGGTTGATGAATGGATAAAAAAGATGTGAGAAGAAGATGATAGATAGATAGATAGATAGATAGATAGATAGATAGATAGATAGATAATTCAGATGTTAAAAGAAGAATAAAATTTTGCCATTTGCAATGATACAGATGGAAGGTCCCCTCCTGCAGGCAGAGATTTCTGTGGTTTGAATCTCCCACTGGCACCAAAGGAGGAAACACTCAGTCTTTCTTACTAGCTTCTCTAGATGTGGGCAGAAAGGGAAGAGAGGCATGGGGAGGCTCAGAAGCTGTCAGTAGTCATACTCCTCATTACGCAGAACAATCAGACTGCCTGCTGAATGACTTCTCTTCAGAAACAATGGAATCAAACAGAAAACAGTGGACTCATACCTTCAAAGTGTGGAAAGCACAATATTATAAATCTAGAACTCAATACTTGCAAAATACAATTGGAGAATGGAGGTGATACAAAGACAAATAAAAATGGGAAGAATTCATAAGCAGCATATCCAGAACACACTTAAGGAAAAGAACAAAGAATCTTCTTCAGGCAGAAAGAAAATGATTCCACATGGAGGCTTGGAGATGCAGGAAGTGCAGGAAGAAATGAAGAATGACAAGAAGCCAAATATGTATGTCAACCAAAATGAATGCTTCCTGTATAAAATAATAATTATTATTATTATTGTTAATTGTGTTTTATTAATAATAATTATTAGTATTGTGTTTCAAACATAAAGTCAACTAAAATGCACAACAATCTCATATAAATTGATAGGAGGTTAAATGGAGTTAAATTTTTTAACATCATCCAGGAAGAGGATAGTAGTTCCAAATTATATTAGACTTTGATAAGTCAAAGACAGACACTGTAATCTCCAGAGTAATCATCAAAATATAAATATTTAAAAAGAGAAAAATCAGGTGGCATCGAGGCTGAAAGAGAAAATCATAGATAGTGTACACACTTATGGAGTGTGTAATTGTGTGTTGGGGAGGGATTTGGTGAGGTTTTTGTTAAGCTCAGCATTATCCGAGCAACATTTAATATCAGTAGACAGTGGTGCAATATCCATAAAGTTCTGAGTAAAAAGAAGACATATTCATTAATTGGATACTTAGCCAAGTCATTCTCCAAGTGCAAATGCAACTGAGAAATATTCTGAAAGATGCAAAAACTCAGGAAATCTAACACTGTGAACCTTTCATGAAGAAAATTATTAGAATAATAAAATGAATATAAATAGCAATAAACCAAAGTAAAGAAAATATAAATGCAATGCCAAGGTAAAAGAAATGCTGATGATGTGTTTTCAAATAGGAAAAAAATTGACCACTGTGGGAATCACAGTTAGAGAAAAGGCTGTAAATGTTATAAAACTTGGCAACATTAAAATAAGATAACTAATAAAATCAGCAGTGTTAAGGAAATAACCGAAAAAAGTATGTTTGCTAATTCTTCAACTTTTATAGCAAATATTTCCAAAGATACCTTCCAAAGTTAAATCATATGGTTCAAACATTATTCCAAACTCTTGAATTTTTTTCATATTAAGAATCTTTGAAGATTAATATATTTTGTAATAAAGACCTTCTTATCTTAAGTATAACTGTTTTAATTATAATTTATGTTGTATTCTTAGGCAATTCTTCTAAACTTCTACCTACATACTCAGTTCTTTTTCTCTATTATATGCATAGAGAGATGTCTGAAGTGATTTTCTCCAGAACTTTATTGATTATCTCTAGGTTTTGTTTTTTGTTTTGTCTCTGGGGAGTAGAATTTGGAAGAATTTTTATCTTTCTATGATCCTTTCTCCATTCCTTGAATGTTTTATAATGAGCAAGTAGTATTTTTAGATAATAAAAGTCATTTTTCTAAAAGAAAGATAAACAACAAAATAAGAGAAATATTTGCAATGTATTTGACAAGAAATAGCAATATACGGCCATATAAAAATCACCAGGAGGAAGAAAACACAAGAAGATATTGGCACAGGGCATGAAGTCAGTTCAGTAAGAAAAAATACAAATATTGGTAAGCAAATAAACAAAATGCTCTACTCCATTAATTATCAAGCACGAAAAACTAAGTGAAAATAAGATACAAATATTCGTTAATCAAATTGACAAAAATTAGAAACATTATCAGTTTACATTTGGTGAATGGCTTCTAGTACTCACTTCTTATACCCTGCAGGCATGTAGTTTGGAAAAGACAAAATATACTGTGTTTTTTTCAGTATAGTTGAGTTTTAGGCAAAATCAGGACATTGATGGGATATGAGTGGGAGCAATACAGATCCATGCATAGAATTCTTTTCATGTTCTAGTTCTCTTCCCAAATTTTCAATCTTGTCTTTTATCCCAAGTTCCCTAAATGAATTTGTGCTATTTTACGTGATTTCCAACACAATCTCATTACTTTGAATCACCAAAGGCAACCAGAATTTTCATCTGCTACTAGTGGGTGTATGAAATGGTGCAATCACTTTGAAGAACTGTTTGGGAGTTTCTAATAAAGTTAAAATACATTGACACTATACCCCAGAAATTCCACTCTTAACTGTGTACCTGAAAGAACTCAGTATCTATGTCTGTATACCTTGGGTAGGAATATTCACAGCAATTTTACTTATAATAGACAAAAACAGAACACAACCCAAATGTCCATCAACAGGAGCATGACTAAACTGGTTCATTCAGGTAATGGGATACACCTCAAAAATTCAAAGGAATGAGCCACTGATACACACAACAACACACGTGAACTTCACAGACATTATTTGAGCAGAATAGTACATATTATATGCTTTCATGTATTTGAAGTCTAGAACAGGGACAATATACCTATGGTAATAAATGACCAAATAGAGACTATCTTTGGGGATTGGGCTATTGGAAAGGGACAAGAGAAAATGTTCAGGGGTAAGAGAAGTGTTCTATATCTTCATCTGAGTTTTGGTTATATAGCTGTATGAAAAACTTAAAATTCTTCTAACTGTCCATTTATGATTTCTGCATTTTAAAGAAATTGTAAATTGGTGACTTGAAAGAATGGCCATTTGCCCCACCTACAAGGAATGGAACACCAGTGGCTGCCTACACCTCTAAGCCTTACACCTTCTCTCCCAACACTTAGTAGATTCCTGGTTGCCTGGGAACCACCAGACCCTGGGAAGGCCCTGAAGAGCTGGATGGATTCAGTCCAAGGAGAGAAAGGGGTGACTGACCTCATTTCATTACTTTGGATGGAGCTGTATCTATGCTGTTTGGTAACACAGCACAAATGTAAACGAGGTGTAAACTGCTTTCACATCTCATTTAGGGAACAGATGAGGCGTGAAATGCATTTCACAGGCACAAGTACTGGAGGGGTATGCTTAGCATAGTGCAATGTAGAACATTTGTTCCTCTTCCCTCAGGGATGCTAGATTATTTCTGAACATGGCTACTGTAGGGACAGGAGAAGGGGGTGGGGGTGTCAGTGCAGGGGGAGGAAGAAGGGCTCTGCTGTCTCCTGTGCTTCTGACACCTGCCTTCCTTCCTCTGCCTGACTATCTCCTCCACATCTGTTAACATCCAGCTCACCTCCCTGCCCACTGCTAACTCACAGATTCATGGCTCTCCCCTTGGGTCACCTACAGTACTTGGCTCAGCACGCAAAACTGTCACTTATTTCCCTCTGCCCTGTATTACAAAGATAAGGAATATGTATCATTCTTGTCATCCACTGCTTGAATTCAGTAGTTGCTCAATTAACCCTTAAGGAATGAATGTGAACTGAGGCAGGGGAAATAGGGAGGGAGAATGAGGTACCTCAGGATGGCAGTCAAGACTTCTTCAAACACCCAAAAGAAATATAAAGTTCCAGAGACAACTCAAAAGCTTAGATGACTTATATCATTTTATACCTCTCAAAGACAAAAATGTATACACCCTTCAGGGTAAGCTTATGTATAAAGAAAAATGTAGGAGTTATGTTCTTTTTTTATTTATTTTTTTTAAAGATTTTATTTATTTATTTGACACAGAGAGAAAGATCACAAGTAGGCAGAGAGGCAGGCAGAGAGACAGGGAGAGGAGGAAGCAGGCTCCCTGCTGAGCAGAGAGCCCGATGCGGGCCTCGATCCCAGGACGCTGAGATCATGACCTGAGCCGAAAGCAGAGGCTTTAACCCACTGAGCCACCCAGGCACCCGAGGAGTTATGTTCTTTTTTTTAAATTATTAAAGCAGTTTAATGGTTTGTTCCATTAATCCAGCCTAGCTTTAAACTTGACCTTGAAAAATTGCTTAACATCGCGAGATCTCCATTTCTTCCTATGCCAAAGGTGATGATTCTGGGGTACAGTGTACACTCGTTCTATGACCCAATGATTGCTTTCTCCAAGGAATGTATTTCAGACAAGTACCCAAATTCAGATGCCCAAAGATATTCATCCCAGCATTGCTTATAAAGGCAGAAAATCGGAAACAATTTGAAAGCTTCTAAATGTGGGCATGGATCAATGTTTGCATATGAAAAGGACCCACATACCCACTTAGATGGGTCTCAAAGACAAAAGGTTGAGGGAAAAATGAGAGATGTAGTTTGGAATTTATAGCACAATAGCATTTAGGTAAAGAAACACTCAAGATAGAGGAGAATGAGACAGTATTAGAGATGAAAGAGACAAAAGTAATATAAAATATTGAATAAAATAAAAAAAGACTATATATGAAGTAATGCCAAATGAGAGACATTAAATCTTGGTTTAGCAAAATAGAGACAGAGAAGAATAGGCAACTATTTCCAGGTAAATAAGGATTATCCCCTGAACTATACAGATGTATAATTGGTAGAAATTGGTCAAGTTGTACCTTTAAGATTTGTGTGTTTTACTGTTCCTAAATTTTATTTACTAAAAATAAATATATAAATAGAAAGGAAAAAAGGATTATCCCCTGATTATCTCAAGTCAGAGCCAAAACCCTCAAGATTTTCAATGGCTTTAAACATGGTCTCACATTTTGACCACATAATCTTCTATATTTGGCAAAAGTTTAGGCCCCATGTGTTTAAATGGGATATGCTGCACAATGGAAGTGGCAGATTGTCACAGATTTTACTCAGTATTGACAATCAAGGCATTTTTTTATTGTTAATGCAATGTTAATTGGGACCATGCTAACATTTAATTAATTTTAAGTACAATAGATCATTTGTCAACAAAAGGGGGTAAAAATATTAATTGAAACATATGTGAATGGTTATTTGCCATGTGTAGGAAACATCCCACCATTAAAGTTAATCACAGTGTGATTAATTGATTTTAATTGTTCAAGATGGGTTCCTGTGGCATAACATAAGTCTGTCAATAAAACTTACAATTAAGCCTCATTATGAAAAGCAAAGTTACTAAGACAAGCAGCAATGGGCAGAGCAGCAGCAGGCTGCTTTCCTTATGATTCAGAAGGAAAGAAAGGCCAGCATCACAGGGAGAATGAAAAGTCCCAGAGACTGGGCATTTGGGGAAAGTAGAAGAGATGATCAGAGAACATACTTGAGCCTGGGAAATGGAAACTTACTGATGAAATCTCTGGAGATGAGAGGGCTGGTAGGGAGTGGAGTCCAGTGGTGTATGGGGAAGGCCAGTGGGGCCAGCAGCTCTATCCTTCAAGTACAGAGAGAGAAAGGCTCTGAAACCCAGTGGGGTATACAGATGCATGGAGCTGGAGTGTTTCAGAGGTTCTGAAACACGCCAGAATGGACAGGATCACAAGTCTTATAAAATAGGAGTGAACCTTCCCTACGAAACAAATATTAAGTTGAATCCTTTGCTGATTAACATGGATGGAGTTCTCAAAGCCTCCAAGGACCTGGGTCTCAGTCATGACTGCTCTTCAAAAGGACCGATGTCCACATGGTACTCCAGGAAGTCTTCTTCAGGATGCCCAGCTTTGCACACGATTCCCATTGACCTATGAGGCCAATCCATTCATTCACTTACTGTTTACTCAGGAAATTCAAGTGACTGTCATTTGTTTTCACTATAAGCAGGGGATATGAGGTGATAATGTCCCATCAAACTTCTGTAATTTCTACTCCCTCACCCCATGAGGGGCAGTTGGAACCTACCAACGAAGTGCTTTTTCCAAGTATTGGGTACAAGTATAAAAACTTTTTATCTCAGTTTGAATTACTCCAAAAGTACAGCTATAGCATAATTAATGTATTTGGTCACTGTCCCCAGTTCTTGGCAGATTTTCAAAAAACCTTGGTACTTCCTTTAGTGATAAGAGTGTCTTCGTTATGCTAATGAGGTGACTCAAGACAGAAGCCCCGACATAGCTTCAAGATAGGAGCTGGTCACCAAAAAGACCAACCACAGAATTAGAGAATTGGAATTATGGGCCAGCCCAACCTCTGGGGAAGGAAACCGAGCTGGAGATTAAGCTCAATCATGAGTTAATTCATGAGTTAATCAATAATGATTGTTAATCCATAATAATCAATAATAATACCTACGTAATGAAAATCCAAAAGTAACTCTGGATACCAAGGCTCAGTGAGGCTTCCTAGTTGAACATACTGATGTGCTGGATAAATGATGTACCCAGATTGCACGGAAAGAGGACATGGAAGCTCTGGTACCCCTCTTAGAGGTTGTCCTACCCATCGCTTCCATGTGGCTGTTCCCGAATTACATCTTTTACAATAAAACTGTAATCATAACTATAGTGCTTTCAGGGAGTCCTGTGGGATTTTCTAGCAAATTATCAAACCTGCAGGGGTCATGGAAGTCTCTCAATTTATAACCAGTAGGTCAGAAGCAGGTGACCCTGAGGCTTGCAGGTGACATCCGAAGTGGAGCAGTATTGTGAAGGACTTTGTCCTTAACTTGTGGGGTGTACACCAATACCAGGTAGTTAGTGTATGGATGGAACCCAGTTGGTGGCAGAGAACTGGTGTTGAAACACAAAAGCTTAAGATAAAAGCTTGGGTGCAGACAATTTATTTAAGAGGCAGTCCCAAGAAGAAAAAGCAAGGAATGAGACAGAGAAGAGAGAAAAGCTGATATATAATGCAGTAATTGCTGGTTACCTCTGCGCACCTAGGGGTCAGTACTGTTGGGGATGTGCAAAAGAACCAGAGAGAAGACATCTACAAAGACAAGGAGGTCAAGGGACTCCTCCACTGATTCTCTTCCCCAGTTGGTTAAGGGTTACTCTGGGGAAGGGACTTGTTAATTCCTCCACCTCTCTGGTTGTAAATGAGTGTTCTCCTTGGCTTCAGAGAAATTCCTGAAGCAACAAAGCAGAGAAACAGAGAGGTGTAACCTTGATGCAAAGTGCCAAAAACATACAAGAATCAGAGGGTTTGAGAGAGGAAGCAGTGCGGTGCATGACAAGTACCTGGTACACTCATGAACCTCAAGAGTAATTCTTTATAGAGTAACTTAAGCTGTTTTTGGAGTAAAATCATAAAAAAATCATTTCTAAGGCAGAATTCAAGCTTTAGAATGTTTTCCTTTCCCTTCTAGTTCTACCTTCAGAGGAATGAGCCCAAGGGGTTACTTGTAAGTAAGTCAGTAGGCTCATACCATGTGACCATTGTTCCCCCTTGCAAGAACTGATTGGATTAGGAATGACACCTGTCCCTAAGAAGCTAATCTGTGGGCTAGCTACTGGTCCATGGAAGTAACGTGGGAGAGGGTCATGTTGTCAGTGCTGGAGCTAGAATGGAAACAAAGGGAGGATGACTGAATCCCGATAATGAAGGAACCTCCATACTATTAGAATGTACCAAGATGGTCTGAGGCAGGAGTTACCTTGAGTAGAGCAAACCTCTAATTCCCAAATTACATTCCAGTATCCACAGAACCCCATGCTATGGCTCTGCTCCTGTAAGAGGTCTTCAGTGCAACTCATGGACAACTTCACAACATTGACAACTTCACAACAGTCCCATTACTAGAGCTAGCCTGAATGAATGCTCTGTTCCTGGCCATGTAAGAGCCCTGAACAACAGACTGCTTCCAGTAGAAGTGTTCTCAGGTGGCCTGAAACCAGCCATAGCCACCAGAATCTGCACTGTCTACCTTGAAGGTTGCTTTCCTCTATGCATCATCACCATTACATCCTTGGCCCAGCAGGTATCCCAACAAAGAGATCTCAGTGATATTCATTGAGCCAGGGTTTGGAGGTAAGTATTAAGTAACAGAGACTCAATATAGGTAAGGTAAGATGCCCGAGGGCTTGCTAAGGAGAGAGGAAGAAAGACTGAGAAGACATACATTTTGACCCACTTCTGAAACATTTCTTGTAGCACGTACATCTAATAGGGCAAATGGAGTTCACATCCAAAATAAAACCCTCTTCCTATGACAATCACCACTTTCAACCTGCCTTTCTTGCCTAGAGCAATAGTACTTACCTATAAAAGAGTCAATATTAACATCATGCAGAATAATTGAATCACAAATCCTGTTTTCACTTCTCTCCGTATGTTGGCTTTCAGTCTTCTCTATATAATGGGACATATGGCCAAATGCACATCCTTCAAACTTTGGAACCAATGACCACAGCCAAGAAGATACAATATTATGACCACCTGCTCCTGAGTGATTTGCCCAAAACTTTGACCAGAAACATGGGATATGGTACCAAAGAAAGCAGGGAAAGTAACCATACTTATCTCTACCACTTTCCCTGCATATTCATTCTATAAGTATATTCAGTACCTACTATGGACAAGGCACTGTACTAGGCTCTGAGCTTGCAATGGTGAGCAAACTCAATATAGTCCCCAACCCCACTGAGCTTACAGTTGAGAGATTCTAGCTGACTTTGGAAACAAAATAGCTAACATCTATGAACTTCACTTCTCACTATAAAATGACAATAATGGTATTTACCTTTCATTGTTGTTGCAGGGAAAATTAGATATGGCTTCCAGAGTTCAGCATTAGCAGGTCAAGCTGTGGTGCTGTAGCCAGGGGTGGCAGCTGCAATGTCCTCATTACTTCAAATTCTGCAGTGAGATTTGGGATATTGTTCCTGGCTGCACAGCTTCCAAACTGTTCTTTAGCTTTGCTGGAGAGTCTGTGTATAAGATAATATCCTTTAATAAATTACCCTTCTGCTCAAGCCAGTTTTGATTGTTTGCTATTAAAAGCCTTAATTGATAAAGTGTTTAATAAGTGGTAACTATAGTTACTAATCCCTCAGCCTCTTGTCCCTTTATTAAGAAAAGTACATCTGAGAGGCATGAAAAGTGGGACCCAAAAAAGCAGCCCTAAGAATTAAATATGACCCGGGGCACCTGGGTGGCTCAGTGGGTTAAGCCTCTGCCTTCACCTCAGGTCATGATCTCAGGGTCCTGGGATTGAGCCCCACATCGGGCTCTCTGCTAGGCAGGGAACCTGCTTCCTCCTCTCTCTCTGCCTGCCTCTCTGCCTACTTGTGATCTCTCTCTCTCTGTCAAATAAATAAATAAAATCTTTAAAAAAAAAAAAAAGAATTAAATATGACCCAAGCTCTAGACAGAGCAGAAGTTAAAGGCAGCCCCACGTCTGATGGACAGGCAGGGTGAAGAGTACTTGTCATTTTCCAGGGACCAGAGGAAGTAAGGAGGCAGTTCCGCCCTCCACATGCAGAGAGGTATAACAGTGACTTCTCCAAAGGAGAATTAGATGCTGCTGCTTCAACTTCAGATTGAATTTCAGACACTTAAATGTGTTATATCATTTCAATTGAGTTCTACATCTTTGGCGGAACAGGCAGGTAGAGAATCTTTGATCTTCCTTGTCATGCAGAAGACATTAAAGAAAGCCACGTCCAATCCTTAACCTTCACAGGAAAATTACAGGACATGATTGGCTCACAACTTGACCTTGGTGGGGCACAGGTGGTTTCCAAATGAGGAAAAGTCACAGAATTTTGCCAAACTGACCCTGACATGATGCAGCCATCAGACAGCCCTTAAGGGACAGCTGGGTACTTACTCATACATCAGGGCAGGTCATTCTCTGAGCACCTGCCTGAGGGGAAATGCCTGTCTTCCTGGAAAAACATCTAGCTAGCAGTCTAATGACTTTGGAATTTACCTGGTCTTGTTTCTCTCACTCCACCCTCACCCAGCCTAAGAGTCATATCAGCCCACTTATACCCTGTGGTACTTTAAAGTTAACCTCTTTCCACCTCAGTTCCTTCACCTTTAAAATGGAGGTCATTTTATCTAACATAGTGAGAATATTATATGCACTATCTATAAAATACTAAGTAAATGTAAAATGGTTATTAAAAGATCAATATTAAAAGATCAATAATTTTTTTAATTTTAAAAAAAGATCAGTAAGTACAACTAATTGTGTCATTACCCCCACTTACGAGAAAGCAGAGCAGAGAGCCCAGGTGGCACGGGCGGCAACCTGTGCTGACCTGGCCCTCGTGGCTCTGCCTCACCTTTCTCACATATCTTCAAACAGAGAGGTGGGGAGAAGACCGGGAGCAATGACTGGGTCCACCACAGTTCACACCACCAGGCAGAGAGATTCAGGGACCCCTTGCCCCAGCCCCAGAGAATGGAGCCCGTTTATGATCCTCTGGGCTCTATGAATTTAGAGCTCCTTTGGTAGTTAGTATGGAGCCATGGCACATTTTGGAATAAAGAAATAGCATGTTAAGTTTAAATTCTGACATTTAAATTGGGATGAGCATAACCAAGACTAACATTCCCCTCGGTTTGACTTTTGACAGGCTTCCTTCTGACTATTGGCCCTGCTCTCCCTTTCCTTAGAGCATTTACTTTAGAAAACTGGTGATTGGAAATTTTTTCCCTGCCCCTTTGAGAATTAACACTTCTCCCAGCCAGTTACAACTCAGGGATGTTGTTCTGAAGGACCCAGGAGTCATCCCTTTGAAAAGCCATCCTCAAGAGAAGATTAAAGCCATTTCCCAGTCTCTGCTGGCAGGATAGAAGCCTAACTTTGATAAACACCAATTAGCAAATACAGACAGCCTAATCACATTGACCAACCTGCCCCCTAAAGTCCTCCAGTACTTTTCCACCCAATTCTTAAAAACTCCCCCATCTTTTGCTTCTATGAAATTGAATTCAATCTTTCTCCCCTATGCCCCTATGGCAATAATCTGGATCTTTATTACAGTAGTCCTGAATGAAATCTTCCTTACCTGTTTAACTCCATCGAGTGTTATTTTTTCCCCCTGACAAAGGTGGGCAAAGGAGCCATTTAGAAGCTGTTATGATTTTCCAAGAAAACAAAAAGAAGCAAAGACAATAGAGCTAGAAAGCATGACTTGGATGTTGGAGAAGGAAGTAAAGCAGATTTAGAAATTAGAGCAAATCTCTGCTCTCCTTAGTTTCTGGGCCATAAGACTGCCATCCCACACCTGGCATGGAGGCCAGGAAAGAAACTGAGCTGGGATGGAAAAACGAAATGAAGAGCTCATTTTTTTACCATGTTGACTGAAATTTCTACTAGACAGAGGTTCAACACATAGTGCTGGAGATGAGGCAGGGATAAGGATACAATATTGTATATATATTTCTTTTCTTTAAGGTATAATATATTTTTTATCATTATGAAGGTAATACAGACAGTAGAAAGTTGGGACACAGATAATTAAAAAGTAAAAAACAAACAAAATACCCAGATGCTCCATGAAAATAGCAGCCACCGTTCACTTGCAGTGGTCTGTCCCTAAGGTGTTCGTGGGCTGGAAGGGAAGAGCTAAGGAAATGGATCATTACAGCTAAAGTGACAATTGCTGTGAGAGGGTTTTAGGCAGATACTGTAGGAGGCCAAGGGGTGTGCAATGTTCCTGAGAGATAGGGGATGGGGGAAAAGTCACCAGAAAGGTGACATTTGAGCTAGAGTTTAAAGTAGGAGTTTGACAATTATAAATTAGGGACTTTAATGAAGAGATTGGGAAGGTAAGCCACTGATTGGGAGAAGGCACTTGTTCTAGAACATCCATCTCAGAATTCATACCCACAATTATAAAGAACTCGTACAAAGCAATAGGAAAAAGCAGATAATCTGATTTTGTAAACGGACAAAATACTTAACAGACATTTCCCCAAAAAAGTATTTCAATGGCCAGCAAACACATTGAAAGGTGCTCAGTTGTACTCACTACTGAAGACATGCACATTAAATCCACAATCCCCTATCAACACACACACACGCCAGAATGACTATAATTAAAAATCTCCAGTGGGGCTCTAGAGCAAGCAGAACTCTTGAACTTTTCTGGTGGGACTATAAATTGGTAAAGCAACTACAGAGAACCATTTAGTAGTATCTACTGAAGCTGAGCGAATGCCAATCTGTAGAGCAGTTCTACTCTTACACAAATCCAACAGAGAGAGGATGTGTGTTCACAGAAAAACAGGTAAAAAATGTTCATAGCAACGAAACTCATAACAGTCTCAAATTGGAAAAACCAAATGTCCATCAATAGTAGAATGAATAAAGAGTGATACATCCTTTATACAGAGAAGGAGAGGGAGAGAGAAAAATAGAAACAGGAACTAACTACAAGGACATGTAACAACATAAATGAATTTCACAAACATCATACTGAGAAAAATAGCCAGCCATAAATTACTATGTATTGAATGATTCCATTTACATAAAATTAAAAACCAGTCACAGTTAATGTGTGGTGTTACAAGTCAGGATGATGGATATTCCAGGGGGTGGGAGATTACTGAAAGGGGGCTCTAAGGGCTTTGAGGGGGGCCTGGCCATGTTCTGTTTCTTGATCTGGGTTCTCGTCACTCCATGTGTTCACTCTGTGAAGATCCATCAAGCTGAAAATGTATGATTTGTGTGTTTTCCTATATGCAGGTTACACCTCACTAGCATTTACATGAAGCAAAATAGAAGTAAGGGGGGGGCTCGTTTTGCCTGAAATGAAAGTTGCATGGGGGAGAAGTGGCTCCACAAACCTCGTGTTTCATAACCACCTATGCAGTCTAGCAGGTGGAGGAGCAGAAGTCTGAATTCCCCAAAAAGGAACAAAGACAGTGCCAGCGAGAAAGAATACAAGAGGAAAATGATGTAAGGAATTAAAACAAAGGGGGGAAAAAACTTAGAAAGGCTGCAGACAAGAAATTGAGAGAGAGAAGCAGGACAATGACAATTATAGCGTTTTGGTTTTCTAACTTTTCATGTGAGAGGAAGTGCAGCAAGAATATTTCGAATGCTACCCCTGCAAAGGGCCTAACTATTGTCTCCGCTTGTTTCAGGTGGGGTTGGGACTACATTGTGAGGCAAATGGAGTTTCCCCTTCCATCAGGGAAGAACGGAGGCCGAGTTAGGGTCTAAAATTCTCAGAACTGAAGGAAATCCTCCCACTGTTCTCCACCCTTTCCTCCTCTCCCGCTGACACCTTACCTCATCACTGCTCGGTCTGCTAAATACCCACCTTGCCATGCCCACCTTGCTGCCTCTTTCCCTCCACCTCCCTCCTTGCTGCTTAACCATCAGTTTGTCAACCGTCTCCCTGTCCCAAGGATGCCTTGGCAGGAAAGGTCAGAGGCCCTGGGCTCAGTGGCTAGGGTCTCCACCCTTGAGCTTTGATGGAATTTTAATGCAATCCAGCATCTTTCATCACTGTCAGTTCTGCCTGGCACTGAGCAATCATCACAGCAAATGCAAATCCACTTTTCAAACATCAGCTCGGCCTTCACAAGTTTGCTTTTCTGTTTTAGATTCCCAGGAAGGTGACAGCTCTTCTCCCAAATCAAAAGACTTTCGGTAAGAGGCTGGGATACATGAGAAACCCCTGTATTTTTCCAAGCCCATGTGGCTCCGGAGTAGCTGGAACCAGGCCCTGAGGTCACAGCCAGGAACGTAGCTTTCTCTTACTCGGGCAAAAACTATGCAGAGTGTCCTATAGTGGAATAAGTTTTTCTTGGGGAATAGGGGAATTTCTGTCCCTTTTTGACCCCACAGTTTGCAGAGGCTCACCTGTTAGCTTAAAACAGCACAGCTTATGGATCATGAAATCTAGAGAACTCCAGTCCAGTGATTCTCAAAGTATAATCTCCTGACCAAGACCAAAAGCTTGAGCATGACCTTGGAGTTCATTAGAAATGCAAATTCCTAGGCTTCACCCCTAGATTTACAGAATCAGAAGCAAGGGGTGGGGTCAGGGAATCTGTGTTTTAATGAGCCCCTGGGTGGTTCTGTACAAGCTCAAGTCAGAGGAACACTTATCTACCAGCTGACTTGGATGCTACTTTCCAGCCCTCTGAGCTGGATCTTCAGAATTCCTTCTGAAAATTGGGGGCTGAGGAATCCTAGATTAGATCTCTGGAGGAGGCTTTTTCAGAGAATCTGTGATTCTACAACTTCAAAGTACTCTAATGTTTTTCCTAGGGTAAAGCTAACAGGAGATCATTTGTTATTCAAGCCAGGTACTGATTATACAGCCCCAGGGATTTATTTGAGTCCTTGCCAGAGCAGTTGAGAGACAACAATAGGTTAGAAAACGCTAAGACATCCTAATGTCCTACAGAGACAGGAGAACACTTCTGAGCCTCCACACTTTTCCCCTAGTACAAGTGTGGCACATGCTCCAGCACCAGCCATGGGACTTGGAAAGAGGAGAAAGAGTCTCCCCATTTGGCAGAGGGATACCTCAGAACAAGCCACAAAAAGGGCAAGCTTCTGGGATTTCTCTGCCTCGGTTGTTGTAACCACCATCAACTCTCATGTCCCCTAGACCTATAGCGATAAAGCCAACCTACTTAAAATAAATCTCCCAAGTCTGTTCCAAAGAGATTTGTTCCCCTGAATTTGTCCCAGACTGAAAACTGCACACGTCCAAGGTTTAAGAGCTTATGTTAGGAGAAATTGAACATTATCTCAGGATAATGTTTTCCTACTGCTACTTAAATTTCCAGAGGCATTTACAAAAATTAAACATCAATGGGAAGCCAAGTCCTCTATTTATGAAGCCAGCAATAGACATTGATCCCGTGATAATGTTATTATTTTTCTTATTGCTCTTGTCAGTGTGCATTTCATCATCATTGGGTTGGATGAGTATAGGGTGGCACGGGAATAGAATGTTTATTGACTTGCAGTTTCTTAGTGCTTTAAAAAAAGTCTGTGGTTCTGTCTCGAGGCCTTGAGAAAGCTAGTTATGCACAAACACACATGAGCATATTAAAGCTCTTAGTTAATTGGTGTTTCTAATAATTGCTTCTTGGACTTTTTTAAAATGTCACACTTGACTATTTTTTATATGGTCAGCATTTTATTAACACTTATAGAAATTAGTCACTTATCTTGAAGTCAGATTAAATGACACTCAAGCCACTTAGCACACACAGGTGAGGGAGACAGACTCCTTAGGCCTCTCCATAAACTAGGCAAATCACTTCATTTATAAGAAAAATGGACTTGGGCAAGAACATTAGAGAATGCTGACTCACCCTGGACTCAGACACAGAAGAGTTTGGGCCACACCAGGGGAAATGAGACCATCATGCACCGCAACTGCAGCTTGTCCTGCTGGTCTGAGGAGACAAAGAGAGACCGTCAACTGCGGGTCAGCAAGATGAGAATTGGGAAGTCGGATGACAATGAACACCTGAAAGGAGATAGTGAGCAAGGGGCCTTGGCACCATCATCACACCTGGTCAACCTCTATTTGAACTGAGGCAGTGAGGGGTTTAGTCCCAATCACTAAGGACAAGCCTATGAAGTCCTGAGACATTCTCCTCCACTCATCTGACACACTCATTTGAAATTCAGGCTGCTGAGGAGTAAGTCTGGGTAGTAGGTATGGAGCAAATGTTTTGGCCCCAGGTGAGGAAAGGAGAAATAGCAGTGGCCTGGAAAACTAGAATGTGATTTCCACAGCAACGCAGGCATCCCAGATTGACATTCAAGGCAGTGCCCTTCTCTGCCAAGGACAGTCCCTCCTCCCACACACTGGCTCTCCTCCCTAGTCTTTTCAGGGTACCAAGTTATCCATCTCTCCTCTACAGAGTCAACCCTTTCCTCCCAATCACATTTTACCCAATTCAAGTCTTTCCCACCTTAAAAATATCTTCCTTCCATTCCACATTTCCTGCATCTATAGCCCTCTCTTCTCCTCCTCCTCCTCACACCCAAAGTTTTCCAGAAAGTTGTCTATCCTTGTAGTCCCCATATGTTCCCTCCCACTTACTCCTCAATTCATTCCACTCTGTCTTCCACCCCCTACTGCAGGCTTAAAATAGCCTCTGTGATCATCAGGTGACCTCTCTGTTGCTGAAATCCAAGGACAATTTTTAGTCCTCATCTTACTTTTACCTTAGCAGTGAAGACTAATCTCCTCACCTGGAATCCTCTGGGCTCTCAGGACTTTACCATCACCTGATTTTACTCCCACCTCCCTGGCTCTTCTATTTCCTTTGCAAATTCCTCCTCCCCATCCAACATGCTAGAGTTCCTACAGGCTCTGAGGGTCACCCTTGATTATACTCTCTCTCCCTCACCCCCATCAAAACAATCACTAAATCTGTTTATTTGGGCTCTCTGATTTTTTTATTATTCTGTCCTCTTCTGTATGTCTTTAACTTGTTGAGAGCTGCAGGAGCCACCTCCAGAACAAAGAAAGAAATTTGCCTAAGATCATATAGCTAATTAATAACAACTGGACATGCTAGCCCCTGGTGCACCGGTGTTTCCTTGTCACCCTAATATAACCATACTTTATCCAGGAAAGTCAAAAATTAATTATGGATCTATATCACCTGTCATCAAGATATTGTTGAGGAAGAATAGGGGCATGTAGAATCCCTCTAAGCAGGAATGTTCTTGAGTTGGCAGGGTCAGAAAAACAGAGACAAGATTCCATGTATGTCCTCAAAAGAACTTCCCAAGGACATTCTCCTGGGAACCTCGCAAACAGTGAACGTCCAACTCTTTCCAACTTATCTGGGTACCAGAGGGAGCTGATGACAACTGAGGAAGGAAGGAGGGAGAAAGCAAAACTCAAACTTCAAAGGTTTGGATGCAGCTGTCAGCAAGAGGTGAGAACAGCAGATGAGACAGCAACACTCCCTGAAATAATCAATCTGTAAGGACTGTCATGTGAAATGCAGAACAGACTTGTTCTGAGTGGCTCCAGGAGGCAAAATTAAGACTCAAGAGAAGTTACTGATAGACAGATTCCAGCCAACTGGAAAAGATCTATGGGAACTGTCCAAAATGCCAACAGAGGGTAGGGGCAGGAGAGATACTTCTGTCTAAGCTGCATACCATTTTCTTATGGGCAATGTCACCCAGATTCTTGTACTAGGGTGAGAGAGATAAAGCAAAACCTGGTTTTCATACCACGCCTCATGCTCATGGCTACGTAGGATAGTGCTGTGTAGCCTGACCTCCTCAACAATAGTAAGGGACCAGTGGACAGGTATTATTCCCTAATTATAAAAGTGGGAATTTAGGCTCACAAAAGTTAGGTACGTGATCTTGATCACGCAGCAAACTAGTGGAGGATCCAAGATTTCATTTACCCATTCAACACAATTTATGGAACAGTTTTTTTGCACATACTGTGGTAAGCATGGTAAATAAAGATTAGAAAGGTAATCCCATGTCACCAAGGACAAAGAAAAGAGGAAAAGATATTCATGTAGGTCCATTAATATAGTGAGATGAGATGGAGGTTGATAAGTTCAGGAGAATATTGAACAGAGATGAGGGATACCTAACCTGCTAGAAAAGAAAGAAGTGCTCAAAGAACATGTGGCCAGAGCCAAGTCTTGAAAGTGACTTGAAAGTCTAGTCAGTGACTAGAACTTACCAAGGTAAAGAATGGGGGTGGAGGGATTCTGTTGGTGCTCCACCAAGATCTCCTTTATCTGGATAGAATTCCCATTTCCCAGCTGCTGTAAGCATTGACTGCTATGTTTCACACTTGCCTCCTTCTTGAGACAATCGCTCCTGGGCCATTGGGAGACACCTAATCAGAAGGTTACATACCCTATCTTCAGGAATATCCCTTTCCAACAACTGACTGACATGAGGGTCCAAAGGCCCTTCCTGAAATTGGGACAACCTCTGTGGTGAAATCCACACTCAGAGCTCCCTGTAGGGTCAGTTGCAATCACATACTAATGTGTTTTCTTCCCTTCCTTTTTCCTGAAATCACTCCCTTGAGAAATCACAAGAATCCTGTCTTCCTCTTTGTTTTTGGGGAACTCTACATAAGTCAAAGAGGAAGGCTGTTCTAGGCAGAGAGAATAATGTGTGCAAAGGCATAGATGTGAGAAATCATGGTGCAATACAGAATAACAGTAAGTTGGAGCAGAGGGGTGAACTATAGTGTGCATGATATAAACTGGGTAGATAGGGGACAGAATCCTATCTCCTGACGTCTAGCCAGCTCACATTTCACCTCTCCATTATACTAAGCTGAACTCTGATATCCTGCATGGCTGCTTTAAATGTGATATTTCAGAGCACATCTAGGTTATGAAGTGAGTTTATAGAGGAAGAAGTTACAAAGCAAGATTCCTTGATTTATTCAGTGGCATTTTACAAAGCAGGAACAAAGAAGAGCCCCCTGGAATTTCCTGATTCTCAGACCACACTGCCTCTATGGAACTCACCACAGACCCTACTTGTGGGAGAGCAAATTATCTCCATAGGCTATTTTTGTCCTCCTTTGCCTCTCTAGAAACAGTGGTCTCCCCCGCCCCTTTCATTGGCCCCATCTGCTTTCCTGCTTTTCTTTTTGGCCTCTATTCATAAGGTCTTGCCCCTGGGTCTCTGTTAGCACTCGGTTTTAAATTCTAAAACTTTCCAAAGCCAATGAAGCTCTTTAATCAAGAAGTTGGGCTGCCAAAGAAACAATGCTAATTGGAAACTTTTATGACTTGAGGTCCTCGGGAGTTTAGAGACGGATATGTCTCTTTTGTCTATCATGTCATTAGCACAGAATGAACTCAGGAGGGGCAGGAAATAAAATGTGGTCCCAAATAGGAGAAATTAATCCAAGAAATACAGCAATCCTTAAGCAAATGAGAGACCGCTGGACTTCAAAGATCAAATCAGAAGCGGCTGAAAAGTAATTTTTCCTTAGGAAGCACAGGGATAATCGAAAATAGAGAGTAATAGGTGGAGCTCACAATATAGGATGGATCTCAAGCAAGGACCAGCCCCTGCATCACTCCTCAAGTTTAGAATATAATCCCATTTCACAACCACATATGTAGCCTTCTAGATTCCAAACTCCTCACTAGTCCACAGAATGACAGACAGATGGGAATAAGACAAAATTCTTGTCCTCAGAGCCTAGAAAGATGAACAGATAGACAGAAAAAGATTGGGCAGAGACAACAGAGTTACCCAAACTCAAGAAGAGAGAAGAAACATGCTACACCCTCTGGGGTGGAGGTGGAGGACATGGTAGACTTTCCCAACATGGACTATGCAGAAGAAAGACCCTCATCTCCTTCCTAGACACAACATCCACCCAAAGCCAAACACTAACCACTTAACAAGATTTCATGTTCTTCACTGATTCTTTGGTTATATCAACAGAATAATTCTGGCTGACTGAGGTAAAAAAATAATCTCTGAAGACTCTGTGATGGTTCACAGAATCCAAGGAATGGCTGAAGGATTGAACTTGGTCAAAATCTGGGGACCAGAGATATTTCAAGGGTTTAGGTGGCAGGCGTTAATACCGTTGTAGGACCAATGAGCTCCAACAGATTTTTCCTATTCTTACCTCACTCTGGTAAAAATAACATTTGATTGGATGAGCTAAAGGCATATGATCAATTAGTATTACACAGTTCTCTACTCCACAGGATGAGCAGAGTAGTTCCATAAAAGAAAATGAAATGTTCTTGCCAGAGGAATAGAGGGACAATGCCCTCAGCTTCCATAAGCCACATGGGTCTGCCTGTGATTTTTAGCCAAGAGCTGCATTAGAGAAATTCTCATTGAAAAGGCAGAAATTCACTCTCTTCCCTGGATACAATGATTTAGAAGTCCCTGGGGGGAGCTCTAGAATTGGTATCTTAATAAGCTCTTAAATGGCTCTACCAAGAGAAGGTCAGTGATGCTGGACCATCTCCTGGATGAGGTCTGCCATTCAAGTTCCATATCAGCCACTGCCAGGATGGGCTAAAAAATTGCCTTGAAAAGATTTTTTTTTCTATTTTTTAAGATTTTATTTTCTTTTTAATTATTATTATTTTTTATTATGTTATATTAGTCACCGTACAGTATATCATTAGTTTTTGATGTAGTGTTCCAAGATTCATTGTTTACGTATAACACCCAATGCTCCATGCAGTATGTGCCCTCCTTAATACCCATCACTGGGCCAACCCATAAGATTTTATTTTTAAGTAATCTCTACACCCTACATGGGGATTGAATTTATCATCCCGAGATCAAGAGTTGAATGCTCTACCAACTGAACCAGCCAGGTACCCCTTCTATCTTTTTGACTTGCCTATATTTAAATCCATTACAACCATATTGCAGGACTCAAGGAAAACAGAGCTGAATTTATCCCTGTATTTGCCTCACCCTGGAATGTCACCTGATTCAGCATGGGGATATGACTGATTCTCCACTGCTACCTGTGAAGATCCCTCTAGCTATCTGTCTTGATTTCTAGCCATAGTAGCAACACCAGAGGGCTCTGATTTCAGGGAAGACCCAGGAATGATCTTGCACCCGAAACTATTGGGCTCCCTGCTGCACATTCAGCACCTAGAACACTATGCTAGATTCTCTATCTATTTGTTGAATGAAGGGAGGGAAGAAGGGAGGAATTTTCTGAGCCATCCTACAAAATCCAACTAGAAAATTAATCTACTGAGTACTTTTTCTCTGAAACCTAGGGAAAGCTGACCAAAGGAACAAATGACTACAACTGGCTAAAGCAGCCCCTGACTTGAGAAAAAATATTTTAACCTTTGAGTTCCAGAGAGGTGTTGTTACTCTTTATTAATACAAATGATTAATAAACAAACAACAACAAAAAAAATCCCTTGCTCCTAAAACTCCTTTTAAAATGTGCTAGTTCTTCAAAAAATAATTCTAAAACCTATGAGGGCTTGTGATATTTGTGAATTATATAAGAAACATATATTTGGTCTTCACCCCCATTTCTCAGGCTTCTAAAACCATTGGAATTTCCTAAGTGGTAAGAGAGATAAAGGTGTTTTGTTATGTTAATGACCAACTGTTGTAAGACCCCAAGGTCACCTAGGCCTGGAGGCTGTATTGATCATCAATGGCCAAAGACTTAATCAATCATGCCTATGTAATGAAGCCACTATAAAAATTCAAAAGGACAGGATTTGGAGAGCTTCTGCGTTGATGAAAACAGATTTAGAAGACTGGTGGCTGGAGAGGGCAGGGAATTCCTGAGCCCCTTCCCACACACCTGGCCCTGTGCCTCTTTTCCATGTGGTTGTTCCTGACTTACATCCTTTTATAATAAATCAGTGATCCAGTAAGTAAAACATTTCCCTGAGTTGTGTGAGCCATTCCAGCAAATTAATCAACCCCAAGGAAAGGGTCGCAGGAACCTCTGATTTATAGTCAATGGGTCAGGAGCACAGGTAACAACCTGGATGGGCTTGCAACTGGCTTCTGAAGGATAGGGGAGCAGTCTTGTAGACTGAACCCCTTAACCTGGGGGATCTGATGCTATCTCCGGATAGAGAGTGTCAGAAACTGAGTTAAATTAAGTTGAATTGTAGGACACCCTGCTGGTGTCCAAGTTGATTATTGGTGTCGGAAACACCACCCCCCAACACACACACACACACACAGACATTGAAATTGGGTCTAGGAATCTATTTTAGTGCAAGATTATTTACTGTTCTTTATTGCATGGGGAGAGGGGATGGCAGTTAAGGAAAAAATCTTTCCCTGTGGTCCTCCCTTCTGATTTAAACCACAGTGCAAATTGGGGGGCAATTTCATGGTTTAACAATAGTATCCAAATGATCTTTGCAGGATTGCAAATAAAGGAGGCTATATCCTCAGGAGTACTATTAGAGCTAAGGTCTGTCAGCCCCTATTGTTAAGGAACATTCATTACCAGGCTCTCATATGAAATCCTGAGAAGGAAGCAAATATGAGCCTGCAATGTTCTCTGTAGTTCTTATGCAATTGTCACTTGGGGCTAATTAGAGCTGCTTTTGTAATTTGCCAGCTATAAATTCCTTCCAATGCTCTCCCAGCACTGGGAGATTGGCCACCCCACGTCAAGGTTTTGTGCTGACACTGCAGGTCCACCCAGTGACCCGAAGTCAGTAACAATCTCTCTGATGGCCACCTTCTGGTCGGTGGCCCTCAGATACCCTAGGATGGCTTCCAATTTCATTGTTTTCCTGTTCTCTGCTGATTGGGTTAAAAGATAACCTTGCAGACTGTGTTAGGCAGCACCTGCCTTATTCTCAACTAATTTATTTTAAATTGGTTTAGTACAGACTCTTTAGCCAGTAATGTCTACAGAGCTATGAATTCATTTCCTCATCTATCCTCTTGAATTTGATCAAGGAGTGAAAATGGCTGTAAAGCTTTATTGCAAGACTTTGGAAGAACAGACAAAGGGAACCATGCCAAGTTAATTCCCAAACTGGAAAACAAATATTTCATAAGATTCTTCTCCATAGTGGAAAATGACAGAACAGGTAGTTGCAAAATCTAGTATCTGAAAATGTGGAAGAATTAATTGTATTCATTTATTGAACTTCTGTAAAATATTAGGCCCTTTACATACAGGTTCCCCATTTCATGTAATCTTTCCAACAAACCAGTGGAGGTAGGTATCTATTAACTTATTATATAAAAATAAAAAGAAACAAGGACTTAGGAAGACTACATAACTTTCCCAAGATCACACAGCCGGTAAGATTTGAATCCATGGAAGTTCAAATCCAAAGTTGGAGCCCTTTCTACATCATCTAAATTTTGAAATTCTTGTGCTTTGACCTGCCAAGCAGCTAAACCAGGATGTGACTTGGGAAGTTACAAAAGGATTCTTTGCTTGCAAAAAGGATTCACAACAGGGTTTCTTGAAATAGCCAACTCCCCTATAGAGCTGAAAATATAATTTAAGCTACACAATTTCTATTTACAAGAAACAGTTCTGTTCCATATCTGCTGCACAAAGCAGAGCTAACATACTTCCTTTTTTTTTAATGGAAGCACCAAAGATGTAGGACCCATGAGATGAAGTGTCACAAGATCATGTAAATTCAATGATCAGTATGTCTGGCACCTAGTTAATACTCAAAATTGTTATCTACATGATCATTTATTCTTTTTCAGGCATCTCCAAACACAGTCTGTGCTGGATGGCAAAAATGGCCATAAATTCCTTTCCTCCCATCAAGAAAGGAAATGTTTCTTTTCTCTTTGAATCTTAATGGGCCATGTGATTTGCACTGACCAATTGGACATTAGCAAATGTGATGCAGTTAGAGACTTGAAAAATGCTTGAGGATTCTGGCCTTGCCACCAGCTGAGCTGGGAGTCCTGAGACCATCGTATGATTCAGCACAAGCTAGCTGGAGAATGGAAGGTCACACATCCCGGGAAGAACCCCAGCCAATGCGTGTCCAGATCATGCTGCCAACCTGCCGACTACTAGACCTGCAGGGAGGCCATTCTAGATCATCCAGCAGTCCTGCCAGTCGACACATAAGAGAGCCAGCCATGATCAGCTGGGCCAGCCCAGGCCAGAACTGGACAAGTCACAGAATTACGAACTAAATAAAATGGCTTCTGTTTTAAGCCACAGTGTTATGGGATGATTTTTTTACACAACAAAAGTTAACTGCTACACAGTCCTAAGCTGTTTTCTGTGACGTTTCTAAGCTATCCAAGAAGTAGAAAAGGAACCCTCAAAATGAAGAAAAGTAGGAGCCAATAGGGAGAAAGAACAGTGTTCAGAGTATGAACTGAGTCACTGAGAAGTGAAGGGACTCGGAAAATCACAGTTGGCATTCAGCTCTTCTCCCCCTGTTCACTGATTTTTCTACGACACCCACCTTTCTTTGCATTTTTGAGGCTGACTGGACCAATTCCATTCTCTCATTGTACTCTCCAGCCCTGGGGGAAGCAAGTCAATTGGAGTTTTGACTTAATAATAAATGAAGAGTTTTTCCAGTGTGCTTCCTCATTTCTCCTTCTTTCTTCAGATCTCTTTCACAGGTTACTCAAGTCAGCTAGCAAAGTAGGGGGCAAAGTGGATAAAAGGACAGACAGAAGCTACAGTTATGTTGTATGACTAGAGGGTGTTTTTCACCTTCAAAGCACATTGACCATAAATTACAGGATACACTTTTACAGTTCACATTTCCACAGAACATCTACTTCTGAGTTCCCTAGCAGAGGAGAATATGTTACTTAAAAAAAAAGTGTAACCAAATGATGAATGATGTGTTCCCCTCAAAACGAAGGGGAAGGGAGTGGGCCCCTCAGGAAATTTCTGTTGACTGGTCAGAGGTCAAGCTCAGCATTCACCTTTCATACTGGAAACAGCTGAGTGGCTACTCTCATAAAGACTGAGAAGGCAGCCTATCCCCTCCCTCAAACACAAAAAACCACACAGCCCCCAAAGGAATCAATAAGATTTTTATTCAGGTTTGAGTTACATAATTCATCAACCCCTTTCAGAAGCCACTGTTTAGGGATGGAAGAAATGTAACCACAGCTAATATTCAGTGGGTACACACCATTATAAGCTATTCAAATATTTAAATACCTCCATACTGTCCAGTAAGCAGTAAAACTGCCATAAATAGTAGGATTAATTAATAATGTAAATTCTGGTACATGTGGTTTATCTCAGAAACCACACATCGCTGCAATGTCAAGATCCTTTTCTATTTTGGATACTGGCTCTGCTGGAGTCCGCTGTTACTTTTTCAATGAGTTGAGAATTTGTTTCCAGGTTTAAAAGACTTTGGGTGGAAAAGGGAGGCCATTCAGCCAAACTGGTGAGGATCATTTGTAGGCATTTAAAAGACACACCTAACCCTAGTTGGCTCAAGGAGGGGATGAATAATGGTCAGGGCCAAGGGCCTAGATGGATATCAGAGCAGGGTCCCCAGGTAAGCATGGGGAGTTCTGCTTTATTTGACGAACAATACCCCAGTAGGGAGCTGAACAAATCTTAGAAAGAACTCTGCCCAAAATATCACAGCAAATGTCTTCACGAATCCCTTGTGCCTCCTCAAGTGACCTCTGGAAAGAAGAGCTTTGCCTCATGCACCCCTCACCCTCCACACCCCATGCTTCCCAGGGTAAACACATCCAACTAGGCTGTTGATAACCACAATTCATCTTTCTTCTTTGTGCATGTTCCCTTCTTTTCTCTCACCTGTGCCTTTGTTCCACTTCCTAGCAAGCACCCCAGCCAGTCACCTCCTTCTCAACAGAGCCCCCTCTCCAGTGACTGGCCTAGGCAGGGCCTACAGTTATTTTGAGTTCCCTCCATGAGAAAAATAAACCCAAGATCCAGGTCCTGGCTCATGCAGTCAGGAGGGGCCAATGTGCCCCTCGTGAGCTATCCCCTACTTCTGATGTCCTCTGCCTATCCCTTTGGCCCCCTTCTCCCCAGAGACATCTCCAACATGGTGCTAGCACCAAGGTAGTTCCTGGCCAAATGCAGGGAAGAGAAGACAGAAGGATAGGAGCCGAGGCCTGGAGACCATTAAAGAACTCTGTGGTAAGATCGGGAAAAGTCAAGAACTCTGCTCAGGTTCTAAGAAGAAGTCCAGTGCCTAGTGGCTATCAGGGTAATGGGAAAGGTGTTGCAAGTGTTTGATGTACTTGTCAAACCGCAGCTCTGACAGAGCACCATTTAGATAATAATGTTGAATCCACTAAAAGAACATAACAACAACTTCAAAAAACCAACAAACAACTAGTAAATTATTAGGGTGATATGATCAAGGATTTGTATTACAACATATGGCACTTTGAAAGAAAATTTTAGATTGCATAGAGTTTATATATAATATACACACAAACACCATATATATACACACACATTATATATATAGTAACAATATAGTATATATGATATACACTACAATGCATAAGTATATTAATATGTAATATAAATATACATGTATAGTATATATTGATATACTTTATTTTATACATTTTTATATATACAGTATGTATTATATATATTTATTTTATATAGAGAGTATATATAGTTTAGTTATAGAAATAAGAGAGTCTACAACTAGATTTTATCTTATATTACATATCAGTTATTAAATGTTTTAAATATCTAAGTATCATTAATCTATCTAATTGATAAGATAACATATAAAAGATAATAAAATAAGAGATTGCAATTTTATACCATCACAAGTATGGAATCTTTGAGGTCATCGTGACTAATCTCCCAATATTCACTTCACTCCAAATAATTAGTCAAATCCAGTCATGGTAATTCCACCCCCTTATATGTTATTGGTTAAGGAATGAGAAAGTAACCAATAAGAAATAATGTAATGGGAAAAATTGTCTTACTGTAAAAAGAAAGCCACAGAAAAGGGCATTCATCTTCTCCACTTCGTGCTTTAGTATTTAGATGACCTGAAACTACTGAGGCCACTAGTCCTAGGACAAAGCTGACACACTGAAGGAGGCATAAACCAGAAAGTCTGAGGAAGCTGGAGCCATCACAAATGTATCACAAACTGCATCTACCTGAAATAAACTTTCCTTCTTCCCTCATCATTTGTGTTGGGGATTTCTATTCCTTGGTGCCAAATTATCCTCATCTGATACAGGATCTCAGACCCCCATTACACCAAGGTGGCCATGCCCCTCAGGGACAGATTATACCTCCCAGACCCTCCCTCTCATTCTCTTTTTCTGCATGAGAAAGCCTCCTTTTTCCTCCCATTTCTCTTGGTTATGGCCTCCAAGATTTTGGACAGTCCTTATCAGTTCTCACAGATGTTGCTTCTATACAAGAGGGTGAAGCTAGATGAGAAGAGGGGGGAAAGGAACACTATTTAGGTCTGATTAGAGTGTGAGATATCTAGTCCAACCAGATCAGCTCAGGCTGTGGGGTGAGATTACTGCCCTGCCAGCACACCTCCTCTACTCAATTATGCTAAAAGCAATGTCTGCTTCTTGGGCAGGCTTGAACTATCTTGTAAAAAAGCTCTCTTTAATACTTCTTAGCATTGGGATAAGGGGGCCCCATCCAGCCACATAAAAAAATGAAAGAAAACCAGCCCCTCATGGTAATTTCTTACAAATACAACTAAGCCAATGAGGAGCAAGATGGTGGAGGAGTAGGAGACTGATTATCATTGGGTCCCAGGAGTTCAGCCAGATAGTTATCAAACCATTGTGAACACCTACAAATTCAACAGGAGATCAAAGAGAAGAAGAGCAGCAATTCTAGGGACAGAAAAGTGACCACTTACTGAAAGGTAGGACTTGTGGAAAGTGAATCTGAAGTGACAGGAAGGTAGACCCCGGGGGTGGGTCCAGCTCCTGGCAAGTGAGAGTGCCGCAGAGCACAAAATTGGAACTTTTAGAAGCCTGCTCCTCTAACGGATGTCCCTCCAGAGGCAAAGCAGGGGATGGAGATCTCACAAGGACAGTGTAGTCTCAGGACCCACAGGGACACAAAAAGACCAGGGCTGTCTGAGTGCAGCAGAGCTCCCAGGTATCAGAGCAGGGAAGCCAGCTACAGAGATGGAGCCAAGGAGTGGGCTCTCAACTCGAGGTTACCTTAAACCATGATCCAAGGCACAGTCAGGCCACTGCTCTTCCAGCAAGGGTGGCAGATCTGGAGGTGGCAGAGGAAGACCCCCTCCTTCCACCTCTGGGAGGAGCAGCATGGGGGGCACGCTGCAGGAATCTGCTGGGTTTGGAGACTCCAAACAGCGCCGTGTGCCAGAGACAGAAACACTCGGTCACAGGCCGGGTGAACTCGGAGTGCAGCCAGAGACCAGGGAGACAGGAGGGATTGACTGCTTTTCTTTGAGGGCACACTGAGAGGTGGGGCCTGAGCTCTCAGCTCCTATGGCACCAGAGATTGGGAGGCCACCATGTTCATTCCCATCCTCCAAAGCTGTATGGAAAGCGTTCAGAGAACAAAAGCTCCCAAGAGCAAAACTGAACACATTACTTAGCCTGGTCCCTGGCAAGGGTGGTGCAATTCCGCCTCAGGAAAAGGCACTTGATAATCACTGCAACAGTCCCCTCCCAGAGAAGATCAGCAAGATCATTCAGCCAAGACCAAGTTCACCGATCAGTGAATGAGAACTATGGAATTCCAGAGCTAAGGAAAAGCAACACATAGAATTCATGGCTTTTTTCCCATGATTCTTTAGTCTTTCAAAGTTAAATTCTTCGAATTTTATTTTTTCTTACTTTTTTAAATTTTACCTCTTTCCTATTTTAACATTTTTTAACAATTTTATCTTATTAATAACTTTTTTAAAATCTTTTTTAATTTTCATTGTTATATTCACATTTTATCCCTTCATTGTATTTAACCTTATTTTTTGTATACATATAGGTTTTTTTTTTTCTTTAAAATTTTGGAATACAATTTCTTCTAATAGGTCAAAATATACCCTAAATCTAGCATGTGGCTTTGTTCTAGTCTCCAGCCTGATCACATTCTTTCCTCTTTTTCTTTTCTTTTTTCAACCAAATTCTTATCTTATCAACTCTTTTTTAGAATCTTTTTAAATTTTCATCTTTAAAATCATATTCCATCCCTTCATCATGTTTACCCTTATATGTGTGTATATATATATTTTTTTCCTTCTCTAAAATTATGGGAAGTAGTTTCTTCTAATAGACCAAAATACACCCAAAACCAAATGTGTGGCTCTGTTCAATTCACCAGTCTGATAGATAGATAGATATAGATAGATATAGATACAGATATAGATAGATAGAGATAGAGATAGCGATAGAGATAGAGATAGAGAGAGAGATTTTTTCCTTCTTTTTTTCCCTCCTTTCTTCTCCCCTGAGTTTCAGGTCTTTTCTCATTTGTTTAGTGTATATTTTTCTGGGGTCATTGTTACCCTTTTAGCATTTCGTTCTCTTATTCATCTATTATTATCTGGATAAAATGACAAGGCAGAAAAACCCACCACAGAAAAAAAGAACAAGAGGCAGTACCGATGGCTAGGGACCTAATCAATACTGACATTAGTAATATGTCAGAACTAGAGCTCAGGGGTGCCTGAGTGGCTCAGTTGGTTAAGCCTCTGCCTTCAGCTCAGGTCTTGATCTTAGGGTCCTGGGACTGAGCCCCACATCAGGCTCTTTGCTCAGTGGAGAGCCTGCTTCCCCCTCTCTCTCTGCCTGCCTCTCTGCCTACTTGTGATCTCTCACTCTGTCAAATAAATAAATAAAAACTTAAAAAAAAAGAAATAGAGTTCAGAATGATGATTATCAAGGTGCTAGCTGGGCTCAAAAAAGCATGGAATATATTAGAGAATCCCTTTCTGGAGAAATAAAATACCTTTCTGGGGAAATAAAAGAACTAAAATCTAAACAAGTTGCAATAAAAAAAACACTATTAATGAGGTGCAATCAAAAACGGAGGCTTTCACTGCTAGGATAAATGAGGCAGAAGAAAGAATTAGTGATCTATAAGACAAAATGATGGAGGATAAAGAAGCTGAGCAATACAGCAACAAACAACTACTGGACCACGAGGGGAGAATTCAAGAGATAAGTGATACCATTAGATGAAATGATATTAGAATAATTGGGATCCCAGAAGAAGAAGAAAGAGAGAGGGGAAGAAGGTATACTGGAGCAAATTATAATAGAGAATTTCCCTAACTGGACAAAGGGAACAAGCATCAAAATCCAGGAGGCACAGAAAACCCCCCTCAAAATAAATAAAAATAGGTCCACAACCAGTCATCAAATATTAAAACTTACAAGTCTTACTGACAAAGAGAAAATCCTGAAAGAAGCTTGGGACAAGAGGTCTGTACATACAATTATAGAAATAATAGATTGACAGCAGACCTATCCACAGAAAGCTGGCAAGCCAGAAAATACTGGCATGATACATTCAGAGCACTAAATGAGAAAAATATGCAGTCAAGAATACTATATCCAGCTAGGCTGTCATTGAAAATAGAAGGAGATATAAAATGCTTCCAAGGGCGCCTGGGTGGCTCAGTGGGTTAAAGCCTCTGCCTTCGGCTCAGGTCATGATCTCAGGGTCCTGGGATCAAGGCCCGCATCGGGCTCTCTGCTTGGCAGGGAGCCTGCTTCCTCCTCTCTCTCTGCCTCCCTCTCTGCCTACTTGTAATCTCTCTCTCTCTGTCATATAAATAAATAAAATCTTTAAAAAATAAAATAAAATAAAATAAAATGCTTCCAAGACAAACAAAAACTAAAGGAATTTGCAAACACCAAGTCAGCCTTACAGGAAATATTGAAAGGGGTCCTCTAAGCAAAGAGAGAGTCTAAAAGTAACAGACCAGAAAGGAACAGAGACAACATACAGTAACAGTCACCTTACAGGCAAGACAATGGCACTAAATTCATATCTTTCAGTAGTTACCCTGAATATAAATGGGCTAAATGCCCCAGTCAAAAGATACAGGGTATCAGAATGAATTTAAAAAAAAAAAGACCCTGAAGATGTGGTATATATATATATATATA
>LNAC01000497.1:1312437-1374857 GCA_002007465.1 Ailurus styani | reverse complement strand
TATATATATATATATATATATATATATATATATATATATATAATGAAATACTATGCACCCATCAAAAGAAGCCAAATCTTGCCATTTGCAACAGCATGGCTGGAACTGGAGGGTATTATGCTAAATGAAATAAGTCAATCAGAGAAAGACAATTATCAAATGATCTCTCTGATATGAGCAATTTGAGGGGCAGAGCGGGGGGTCATCTGGGGTAGGGAGGGAAAAATGAAACAAGATGGGATCAGGAGGGTGACAAACCATAAGAGACTCTTAATCTCATGAAACAAGCAGGGTTTCTGGGGGGTAGGGAGGGATGGGGTGCCTGGGTTATGGACATCGGGGAAGGTTTGTGCTATGGTGAGTGCTATGAAATGTGTAAGCCTGATGATTCAGAGACCTGTACCCCTGGGGCAAATAATACATTATATGCAATAATTTTTTTAAAAATACAATTAAACCAATCTTTTGATCTCCGTAGGAAAACAAATACAATTTTTCAGCTAGAAGTTATCAAGACAGAATTAAAGGCATTCGGTATTGTTCGGTCATGGAGTTCTATCAGACATTGATTTTCCATGGACTTATCCATTCTAGAAAGATATTTTGGCTGTCACCAGTTATCCACAGACTTAGAAAGAACAGACCCCAAGACAAGGTGCTCAGGGAGCAGCTGGACCCATTAATGGCATGTACAATAAATGTTTCAGTCCGCGGTTAAGTTAAAAGTATCTGAATTCCAACAGCTTCAAGGATTGGTTGCTACTGATGTAACTTAGCAGTCACTATTGAAGATAAGACAATTCAACATGATCTAAATGAAAGATCTAAATGAAAAGAAGCTACTCCAATTTCCCCTGGAGGAGTCTGTGAATGAGGATAATCAATTTAAGAACTTCAATGGGGGCTAGAAAGTTAGAATTATTTAAACATATTTTTTAAAAAGGTAAGAAAGCCATGGCTTTTTCTAAGTAATATGGCTATTACTGCTGCCTCAGGATGGTGTCAGGAGTATTCTGGTTGAGTGGAGACAAATGCTCAGATGGATTTCCAAATAGTAATAAACAGCATATTAACAGTACATATTTGAAGAATTGTGGGATGTTCTGTAATAAATACCTATAATAGGAAACCCAGCAGAGTAAAAGGAGATGCCTCTGTCTAGAGAGATAAGTAACATTTTATTCAATTCAGTGTGGGTTGTGACATGCTAGGCTAGAAATATGGATATAAAAGGGATAGTATGTAATATCAAACATACCTTTGAAATTCCCAACTGCTGAGTGGTCTTATTCCTACCCACTTGCACTGTAGTGCCATTACCCAGGATAGAAACAGGAACATATCTTGAGGATACCAACCATACACATGGACATCCTTCCCACTTCAACTCTCTTTTTTTCTAGAGAAATAAGAAGGAAATGGTAATCCAGAGTGACAGAGAAAACAAACATTTAACCTAGTTTTCAGACCCTGAAGTCTCTAGTAACAGGGTCATGGACCACTCTGCCCACTCCTTTGTGGGTCATGCTCTGGATCATTAAAATAAAGTGAGAATTAGATTTGCCCAGTATGAGATGCTTCCTGGCTTATTGTCTGCATATGGGTCAGACACACCATGAGGGAAGGACCTCAGTTTCCCCTAAATCTACCCAGGAAAACTGTACCCAACTGTCAGATTTATGAAGAACTCTAGAAACATTGACAGGATATATGCATATTTTTCAAACTAAATTGGCATTAGAAAGCAGGCCCTTTCCAGTACCTTCCACTGATCAGTAAGAAAAGAAATAGCTTTGCTCCCCACTGCCAAACATAGCTCTCACTCAGTAGCTCTGACTTCTGAGAGTGAGAAGATTCTCATCCTCTTACCTGAGCAAAATTTGGAAAACAGTCAGAGGTAATGAAGCCACTATAATAGACAAGTCTTCAAGAGAAAAAGGAAAACAAGTAAAGAAAGATGGCAGGCCATGGTGGCCAGAAATCTCACCAGAAAACCTTCAACAAGAACAAACCATTTTGATAAATCAATCAAGGAAAAAGATCTCTGTTAGACCACAGTCAGAATGTTCCCCCATTCCCCATGATTGCAAAGCCCTCAGGAGACAAGTCATGTAAAGTGGTTATAGGCAAAGATCAGACCTTAAGAATGTAACCTGTGTGACTTAGTTCCATTTAAAGCCTCACAAACTCCTCCAACTTTATCCTTGCTGAGTTCTTCACAATGGAAACTGCAAGATCCAGGACAGAGCTATGAAGATTATAACACTAAAGTGTCCAGAAATGATGGCCAGCTTCATTTAAAATAACATCAGATACTGAAACAAATAACCCTACAAAAAAATAATAGAAGTAAAATAGAAATTTATTCCATATTTACATAACAGTTTTTGGCAGAAAATGGATCATTCCACATAGTGATTCAGGGAAACAGTTGATCATGAATTTTCATCACAAGGCTTCCAAGTTCACCCTGAAAGTCATCCACATTCCAGATACTTAGAAAAGCTGAAGAACATGGAGGAACTTGCATGGGAGGTTTTATGAACGAAACGGGAATGAAGGACATCATGAATGCCCACAGTCCATTGGCTAGAAGGTAATCACATGACCACAGTGAAGTGCAGGGAAAGCTGGGAAATGTAGTCTAACCATATACCTAGGAAGAAGTAAAAACATTTTCATATAGTCAGTGGTCTTTGCATTAGGACCAGTCCACGAATTATGATCAGCTCAAAACTTCATAATACTCTTCTTTGAATTTCGGTGTACCCATAAGAGGAAAAAGCCCTTAACAGACACTTCAGAATCCAGTTTCATATGTCATTATGTCTACACAGGAGCAGGAGACTGTGAAGGCTCCAGCCTTTTACTTTGGCATCATGCGGCTCAGTGTTTCTGAAAGTCTAATAGCAACTGGTTTAGGAATTTGAGTTTCTGTTTGAGTCCACAGAAAAATAATATAGACATGTCAAAGTGTCTTTTTTTTTAAGATTTTATTTATTTATTTGACAGAGATAGAGAGATTACAAGTAGGCAGAGAGGCAGGCAGAGAGAGAGGAGGAAGCAGGCTCCCAGCTGAGCAGAGAGCCCCATGTGGGGCTCGATCCCAGGACCCTGAGATCATGACCTGAGCCGAAGGCAGAGGCTTTAACCCACTGAGCCACCCAGGCGCCCCGAGGTGTCTTTAATAAGAAATGGAAATGTGCTGTAAAATGTACATTTCAAAACCCAACAATACTGAAAACTAAAAGGCAAGCATAACAAATAACCCAGTTCAAATATAATTATAATAATGGTACTTCCCTATTCAGGCAAATACCATAAACCTTGTAGATGATCTTTCATGATAGAAAGTGGAAAGGTCAGACTGGAATATCTTTCCACTTAGACCATATAGATTTTTTTCTTTTTAATTTGCAGCATACTATAGTGAGAAGAAGTTAGATTTTAGAAAAAGACTAGGCTTTCTGAATTATCTGCTGTGTGACTTCAGCCTCTTCATCTGTAAATATGGGTATAAAATTAAGATAAATGAGATATTACAAAGAACCCAACCCAGCATAAGATCCATTTTAGGTGCTTGATAACTGTTAGAAGTAGTAAAGGACACAGAGAAATAGAAATGGCCATGAGAGGGTCTCCCCTTTGACTTTGGCAAAGTTTGTAAGTATGGGGTAAAATAATTCTACCTAGACTTCAAGGGGCAGAAAGCAAGTAATTTGTTACAATGAAAGGTTCTTACCTGGTCCCCTTCAACTGGCAAGTTCCTATTTGTCCTTAAAAGAAACTCAAGTATTACCTCCTGCAGAAAGCTTCTGTGGTCCCACAGCACACCTGTAAGCTGTATCTGTCATTTTCATTATATTCATCAAGGGGGAGTCTATAATCGTGTATTCATCTCTATGGTGAGGTCATTTTAGGGCAGGATTGTGTCTTATTTATTATATCCTTGTCACCTAGCAAAATGTCTGGCACTTAGTAAACCATAAATAAATAAGCAAATGATGCACAAGCTCAATAAACCATAGCAGTGTTTAGACACTTGTCAAGAAGATATTTGTGCTCTACACAGCACACCAGATCTTGAGATGGAAGCTGTGTTCATACCCACTAACCCTGGATTTTTCCAAACCAGGCATTAATGGACCCATCAGAAAGTTTTTAACCAAGACTTCTGACAGCTTCTTCCAGGATACTATGGAATAAACTGGGGGCTAAATTGAGAAAAGCTGGGAAGTTAAAGTCACAATTCCTTTTCATTGACACTATAGAGAGGGACTTTAGTTCAATGAAAAAACTATATATATGTATCTTGAATGGAGTTATTTTTTTCCCTTTTCACTCAAAACTGAAATAAGGTTATTTTCTTAATAGCTTGTGGCAGCTTGTTTCCTACAGCAGCTTTGTAAATTGAGCTCATATGGTAATAATTTACTTTAGAACAACTGAAGCATTTGGAAGAAAATACTGGATGAAAAAAAAGAGGAAAAAGATACTGGCCAGGGAGCTGGGTGGATTTTCCCCCCCTCTTTTTGAGATTATTTATCATTAAAGTACAATATCTTTCTTCCAGACCTGGAAGATTCAAACAAAGACTAACAAATCACACAGTAAACCAGCAATAAACCGAACAATTACTCCAAGCTAGAAGATGTATTTCTTATGGGAAATGTGATTCGAATTGCTGAGGTCTTTAAATTCACCTCAGGATGTTCCTGGGCTGTGCTGTCAGTAATGGGAAAATTCCAACCTATTTGGTATTCTCTCCCAAGGAGCTTGGGCATCATTATTACATGATCACTGTTGTTATTTAACATTCAGTGAATATCCACAGGGGTTAGGCACTGTTCAGATTCCATTAAAGACAGATCCTGTCTTCAACCTGTTTGCATCCTAGGATGAAAAGAGAAAGAAACACAGAGAATGAAATATATCTTAGAGACATATTTGAATATTCTCCTAGAATCCTTGGCTTGCCTTGCATGCCTTGGTGGACATGGTTACTTCCATGTGGAGGGAAATTTCTCTCCCACAAGGCAGTGACTCCAACCCTCAAGCCATTTCACAGTTGAGTACCAGAGGCCAGGCTGGGAAGGCATTCCCACCTCAAGTTATTAAAGTGAGCAATAATGTAGTATTTTACCTCAGTGTCATTGTGGAAGGCATTTGTCAGGTTTTTTATTTGGTTGGTTGGTTGGTTTATTCTGGCAGATAAAATGACTAGTTATCCTGAGTGTTTTGTCAATAGAGGCAGCTAAACAAGGCAATCTAATAAAAATCCAAACAGTGGATAGGTAGAACGTCAGAGCTAGGCAGAGGATGGAAGGCTGGGTGACTTGCCAAGGGTCACATAACTATTTAGTGACAAAAGTTGTCAATACCTAGAAGTCATAAACAGTTACCCACCCAGCTTTCAACCTCTACCTCTCTACTGATCATGCCTACCAACACACACACTAAATAAAAAAGAAACAACATGAAGAATAGAAATGGAAAGTCGTTAGGGAAAGAAGGTAGCAACTTGGAAGACTTGATCCATACATTTGCATTTCTTGTTTGTATAGATTTCCTGGGATAGCAAAGTTATATTTGGACTCTGGGGAGCTTGAGAAAAAATGAACTTAGTCCATTCTTTGTTAGCCTCACATCATTAATAGCCAAAAGTGGTCTGGGACAGGTATCTCTGGTTCTTATCTCATTAAAAGTCCAGAACTATCCAGAGTAGTTATCTAGACTTTATCCCCTTAAAAGCCCAAAGTAACCCAGAAAAAAAAATGGCTTTGGGGAGGGTTGGAGAGAAGGATTTTCAAAAGGCTCTGAAAAGATAGTTTGTCTCATTGAGATATCTGTGTCTATTCTTGAAAAGAAAAAATATATATATAGTGAATATATATATATATAGTGAATGGATATACATGGGGCAAAACTAGAGGGAGGCAGTGGGCTTCTGTCTCACATAAGGTTCTGCATATAACCCTCACTTTGGAAAGTATATCCAACTCCAGAATTTGTCTTTCCATTTGATATCTAGATATGTGCTGAGGTCACTTTGGTTTTGATCATTGAATAAAATTGGCTTGATCCTGTCTCACAAGCTGTGGGATATCCACACCATGCTCAAGACTTTACTGAATTCCTATTGGCTTTTTGTTCCCATAATCACATGAATCCATGTTGGCTGACACTGCACTCAACTCACATGGCTCTTTCAGCTTCCACTTCCTTCTACCTGTGGCTGATCAAGGGATGGAACACCTTGACTTCTTCAAAGCACCAACTCCATAAGACTGGTGTTGCATATTTTACTGACTATTTATAGTAATAGCAGGGGAATATTATATTGTAGCAAAGTACAGATTAGCAGACAAACTTGATTGCTAGATCAGCCTGTGCTTAAACTGGGCCTGGGCAAAACCAGCCACATGCCCCAGACCCAAGCTCTTGCCACAGGGGATGTCTTCCTCAAGCCCATTGGAGTCTTGTTGTGGTGCTCTCCTCCCAAATTTATTTTGGATCTATCCATTTACAAAGCTACTTCCAGCTCCCCAAATTCCTTTTCATTTTTAACAGATGGAATTAAGCTACCTACGGTTTTTCCCTAGTACACCAAAGGGCCCATTAGGGCATTACCTTCAATATTTCCTAAAATAATAAATTTCTTTCTCTACCATACAATCTCCAATTCCCAGTCACTACCCTTGTTCAGATTTTCATTACTTCATACCTAAGTGGATCTCTTCTTTCCCCTTTTTAATTCAATCTGATGCTAGCAGGTTCATCTTCTAAAAATCTGCTTCCCATAGAGCCATACACACTTCCCCCCTCCCTTCAGTTGCTCCTCACTGCCACTCACACACACACATTTTCAAAACTAATTTTATAAAGCAAAGTCTTGAAAGGCATGAAAAAGTGTTTCAATCTATCACCACCTAAAAAGAATTGAAGCTGATCAAAAAGTAAAGCTACAATTAACACACCATTAAACAGGAACCATTAAGTGCACAGAGGTCAAGAAATCCAGTTATGTTTCCCATGCATAATAATAATTAATAACACAAAATTTCTGTGGCACTTCACATGCTCAGAACACTTCACAGTGATAGGCTAATTAATTACACAGATAAAGATATTGCAGGTCTTTCTTTTGATTTCAGGGACTCATTAAATTGCCCATTTGGTTAACAAAGTAATTCCCTACACTTCTGAATTCCTGAGTAGAGTGTAAGAAAGAGAAAGACCAGCAGAAATGTCAAACGAGAGTTAGCCTTTGTCCTTCCTCCATTTCCTGAAAACCTGTAGGAAAAAAATATGTATGCAGGTGCTGGCTCACTTGTCCTCACTCTTGTGGACATGGGTAGGGATCGGTCTGTCCCAGCTTCAACCCATTTCTACCTTAGAACCCACCACTGACACTGACACTGAGACCTTGAATGGACACACCTTGTGCACCAAGGTTACTCCTGCCCAGAACATAGAAAAGAGTAGAGGTCTTCCCATCAGTGTAGTGAACTCAGGGTATTTCTGAGATCTTTCTATGTCCTGGATATCAAATAGCTCCCAAGAAGACTCTAGAACCCACTTGAAAAGCTCAGACCCCATTCTATTCCTTTGCTCTTTCCCCACCCTGATACAGGTCTTTGCTAGAACATTAACATTCCTCTTGAATTCCTTTGGGAACCTTGGTTCTTGACACACAACTTTGGACATCCAGATCCCCTCTGCCTCATGAAACTGGGGACTCTGGTCCTGCTTGGAAGGTGGACCCACAGAAACCTAATTCACCTAAAAGACTGAAAGTGAAATATGGGATATTCCTAGTGAAAACTATTGGAGAGAGTCACCCCCAGCCATTGCCCAAGTGTCAAGTAGTGTAACAAGGGCTATGCAATTTCCATACAGTGTAACAAAGGCACATCATCACATGATCATCACATGAATTTGATGAACTTATAGCACTAACTGCTACATAACCCAAAGAGACAGCATCATATTTCAGAAAAAGCTTCACTCTGCAGCCAGTTAGTGCTAGATTCATTCTAGGTCTGCCAAGACAAAAGTAATAAACAAGTTTGAAAGTGCCTGCATATAGTAACTACTAAGTAGGGGAATTTGTTTCATACCATTCGGTCAAGACCATTACTACTCCAATAACCAGGACCACAATCATGGCCCCTGCAGTCCTAGAGTTGCACAAACTGGGACAGATTTGAGGCTGATAGAATTAAGGATTATCTTTATTTATTGTATTTCCATGAGAAACAGAGAAAAAGATTTCCAGAAAGTCATCTAAGCTCTAAAATTTCAAAATCAATCCTAATTGCTCCTATCAATTCTTTTTCCCAACACTGTTCCAACAGCCATCCACTTGGTCCTTTCATATTCTAAAACTGGTAGAATCAGACAGTTAGGCATGCCCTTCTAAAGCTCATTTTTACTCCAGAAAGGGAAACATAGATATTCTTTGCCATTACTCTTGTGTACTCTTGGTTATAAGAGGTCATAACTGAATTCAGCGGTCAATTTGCAGGAAAGAGACAATGCCAGGAAACTTGATTCCTCTTTAAGTTAACAACTCCCAAGAGTTACAGTATTGGAAGCAAAATCTGAAAGTTTCCTTCCACTTCTGAGTCCACCAAGAGTTCTAGACTAATATGATATTAGACATGTATACCGTGACAACCATTATCCTCAATACCACAATAGTTTTATGAGACAAGGTTTCTAATTCTTGTTTCACAGTTGAAAAAATTCAGGCCCAGAAAGATAAATGACACAAAAAAGATGCAGCACTAGACTATAAGTAAATAGTAGTTCTTTTTCTCCTTTTCCCTCCTTCAGAGTCAGTTACCATCAGGAAGAGCTTCCTTGACCTCAAGAAGCTATGTCCGGGTGCTGGGGATTAGCTGAAGCCTGACAGGAAGGGATGAATCAAGAGCCATGAGTAAGACCGAGAATGAACACAGACACGGTTTAGGAAATTTCTTTCCCCAATTCAGAGCCATGAGCTCCCAACCAACAGAGAGAAAGGATCTGGTGGTGTTCCTATATGTTCACTCATCTTATTTCTTTTCTTCTTGGGAGTGTGGTTAGATTGCCTTTCTCAGCTTACCCTATAGCGAGATGGGGCCATGCAACTGAGTTCGACATGGGCAGAACTTATATGTTACCTTCAGGCCTGGTACATAAGACTTCTCTCACAATCCACATGTTCTCTCTTTCTTTGTCTCCAAGCCAGACATGTAAGATGCACTGGAGGTCTCTGATGCCCCAAGGGATGAGACCGTCCTGGTTTCCTGAATGACTACGTAGATCATAGCACCACTGCCCACTCCTGCACTGGGATCTGCAGTGGATGAGGGTAAACCTATGTTGTGTTAAGCCAAGGAGATTTGGGGGTTGTGTGTTTTAGCACCTAATGCATCCTAAAGCAGACCATCCCTCTCTGTAATTTTACCACTTAGGCAGGGGCTTTCGCCTCTCCAGTCTCCTTCTCACCCCTCCAATGAACCCTTGTTGTTTTTCCACTGCTCATTAGCACTTCTACCTCAGCCTGCACCAAGAAAATTAAAGAAGATGAAATTTAAATGAGACCATTTTTTCCTTGTTAGCAGCTCTTGTCTTAAGAGAAAGAAAAAAAAATTAAAGTTCAATGGAATCAGAGAGGAGGTTAAAATTATTGCTGAAGATGAGGTTTGAAAATCATCTGTAGATTTCAGTTGTCTGCTCTCTCTTCTCTTCATTAATCAACAACTGGCTCTGTTACTAGGCAGCACAGTGTGGAAGGTCACTCCTGCCTGCACATTTGTATGTGCTCCTTCTAGGCAGTTTTGCTCCAAGTGGGAGTCTCTCCCTCACTTACCAATATTCTCATTCTCCATCTGGATCAGATAAGACCTGAATCAGCCAGGGTCCCATCAAGTTTAAGAATTCATTTCAGATGGATGGTTCAGATGAAGAGACTCTTTGAAGGAGGACTGACAGAGGTGTGGAAAAGGATAAGGAAATCAACAAGGAATGTTGCAGCAGTCAGAGAACAGGAAAGCATAACACCTTTTCTAACCCCCATGTCTGATGGGGCAAGTCAAGAAAACAGCATTCCTGAGGCTCCATGAGGGTGGACTGCAGAAGGCCACACAGTGGGCCATATAGTCATGGAGGGCACAGCTCCAGATAGAGGTGTGACAGCAGGGGCACAGAAGGAGGCAGACAAATACTCTGGCCTCTCCATCCTCTTGTTCTTCAGGACAGGACTTACCATCATCCAAAACCACCTGAAAGCTGAAGGGAAGGAAGCCCACTGAGACATAAACAATCACCAGGATCAAGTTAATTAACACATCCGTCACCTCATATAGTTAACTCTTAATTTTTCTTTTTTCTAGTGAGAAGGCTGAAGATTTACTCTGAGCAAATTTCAAGCATATAATACTGCATTATTAACTGTAGTCACCATGCTGTACAGTAGATCCTCAGAACTTGTTTACCTTACAGCTAAAAGTTTGTACTCTTTCACCTAAGTCCCATTTCCTGCAACCTCCAGCCTCTGGCAACCACCATTCTACTCTATGATTCTATGAGAACAGCTTTTTGTTGTTGTTGTTGTTGTTTTTATCCCACATATAAGTGATACCATACATTTTTTTTTTTTTACTTTCTCTGTCTGGCTTACTTCACTAAGCACAATGCCCCACCCCCCAGGTTCATCCATATTATAGCAAGTGGCAGGGTTTCCTTCTTTTTTTATGGACAAATAATAGCTCATTGTAGATATATGCTGCATTTTCTTTATTCATTCATCTGTTGATGAACACTTAAGTGTTAAGTGTAGGGAATTACCTAAATATAGACCTGAGATTGCATCTTTGATTCATCATCACTGGTGTGAGGTAAGAGACCCAGAGACTTCATGTGTCCTGATGAGGGAAAACAGAGGTACCAAAACACTGTGAATCCACTGGGTCTAGAATCCAAACAAAGAGATTATGGAGAACTGGGACTTTGCAATAAGATTTCAGCTTTAGGCAATAGCATTCTCCTTGGAAGGCCAGACAAAGTCAGTCACAACCCAGCACACACCTCCTAGTGGCTCAAGAACCAGCCAAAATACAATCCACGCAGAGGCCAGCAAGAACCTAAAGAAATCACAAAAATCTCATTAAAGGCATCTAAGTATCTCTCTCCCAACATCATAAAAACGCATAAACCTCCCCACCACCAAAAATAGTAATCACTACCATCTTGGGAAAGACAGAAAAGAATAATGAGAGCTGGGACTTTTTCCAGAAAAATAACAAGTTACCTCAAAAATTCAGTTTAAGACAGAAACAGGGAGAGATATCTGACGAATGTATTTTGGAATTCTAGCGATGGATAGGAAGAGAGGACAGGGTGTTTCTTATTAATATTAGATCAGTTACAGAGAAATAAAGCAACACTGTCTTCGCAAACACGGATAGAACCATGTGCAAGTGCAAACCCTGCTACAGATCCCACCAAACCCCTGCTGCTTTGAGAAAGTTTCCAGCATCACATAGGTCCAAGTGCTTCTCTTCATGTTATAACTTCTTCATTCACTCTACCATTCTCACTTGTTACTGTTTTGTGTACCTCAAACCATTTTCTTATATTCCCTCATATTTAAGGAAAACTTTTCAAGTAGTTATGTTCAGATTGGCTGTACAGGTGGTAAATATTTTGAGTACTTGACTTATCAAAAATAACTTTAATTGAAAGTTTCATTGGAGACCTATCAGAATTTGAGGTTTATCATTTCCTTTAAAAAGGAAATAGGATTTCTTCACTTTTAATAGTGAGACGTCTAATGCCAAGCCAATTCTTGCTGCAACTCAGGTAACCTGCTTCTAATTTACAGATTTATGACATTCTTGGTATCCTTGGAGTTTTCTACTTCAACTTGGTTGCTTCTAAATGTAGATCTTTTCTCTCAGTGTCCTGCTCAGTGTGGTGAGGCCATTACAGCCTCTGAAAGTCTGAAGACTCTTTTCTTTCTTCATTCCTGAGAAACTTTCTCTACTGTCCATTGGTTTCTTCCACTTCATTATCTCTGTCCTCTTTCCGAAACTCCCAATGGATGAATGTTTAACTCCTTATTGCTCAATTGTCTATATTTTATTTTTTGTGTAGTGAGAACTGGATACAACCTACATTCCTAGCAATAGGGCATTGATTAAATCATTACCCATTTGTTGGTGACCTATGAAGTAGGTTCTAAAAGGATGCTTTAAAATGAAATCTAGATGGGCATGCCATTTAAGCAGCAACAACAACAAAATTAAACTAAAAATGTACTAGAAGAAAGCATCAGAAAAAAGGAAATTATAATCTCAGATGAGGGAAGAGTTTTTTGAATGTAACACAAAACTCATAACCATTAAGGACAAATTGATAAATCTGAAGGCATGAAGTTTTATATGTATTTTGCTCTTTTTGATAAAATTTGTCAAAGTATAATACACATAGAGAAAAGTACACACAAATGCATGAACTGATGAACTTTCACAAACTGAACAACCTATGTAACCAGCATCCAGATCAAGAAAGAGAACATTACCAATTCCCCAATGGCCCCCATGCCACCTCTTGTCACCACCTCCCCAACGGCAACCAGTCTCCTGACTTATAATGCCATAGGGTGGATGGCATCGCTTGTTTTGAATTTTGTATAATATTATATATATAAAATTAATGTACATACAATATAATAATTATAATACGTATAATTGTTATACATGATAACATACATGATAAATATAATAATATAAATACTATAACATAGTATAGTATAATTATAATGTGTTCGTTGTGGCTGGCTGCTTTTGCACAACCTGATGTTCAAAAGATTCAGCCATGCTGCGTGTGTAACTGCAGTGGGCTTGTTCCCTTTACTGCAAACTTTCCCACATGTGACTCTCCTTTGACTTATGTCCATTCCCCTGTTGAAAGGATAACCTCTTAGGCTTTTGTTTTACATTGTGAGAGATTTCCTTGCCTTATCCTCCAGCTTGGGTCTTTAACCCTGGCTTTTCTAGTTCTTATGTAGTCAGTCCTTTGATTTCTTTTTTCACTTTCCTTGACACATTTTGAGTTTCCAAGGATTCCTTTTTTGTTAATAACATCTTGGTCTTTGTTTTTTAAATAGAAAAAAATAGACAATATCCATCTGTCTCTCTGTTTAAGGGTATTAATAGAAATTTCCAGTTCTTTTTTATTTTCCAACTATTTCTGCCTCTTCCACAGAACATTGCTCTGGTTTTTTGTTTGTTTGTTTGTTTTTTCAGCTTGATCCTTCCCTGTTGTGCTACTGGTCTTCCTTAAATGTTTGGTGATTCTTGCTTGAGAATTAATACTCGTGAACAAAGAGCAAAATCTCCTCTGTTGTTGGTTAGGTCTGTCTCCCTCCTCAAGTTGGGCAGCTGAAGGCAGGGTCTGAGCAGGAGGCAGAGACTGGTGACTGCAGACTTCCCTGTGCACTACAGGGCTGAAACATGGTCTGCAGCCACAGCCTCCCACAAGTGCCATGTTAGGAGGGCATGGATGTCATGTTGGAGTGACTTCTTGGGTGGAGCTGCTTTGTTCTTGATGTCCTTATTTCTCTCTTTCTAATGTTAATTTCTGCCAAGTTCACTTCTGATCTGCTCAGCTTTTCTCCAGATTCCCCAAACCATAGGAGGATACCTTCCTAGAAAAAGCACACATTTTCTTTAGAGACTGCTTCTTGGATTTCATGCCATTGTCATATGCTTTATGTATGAGCAGAAGTGGGAGAAAGAGGAACACCCCCAGGAGACTCAGCTGTTATAATTTCATTTTTTTAATTACTAGCCCTGGTGGTCACCCTGTGGCCATCATTTTGTATGTGTTGACTTCGACCTCAAAACCTTTTCTATTCTCCCTTGAGAAGACTGCTCTCATCTCAGGTGTTTCAGACTGGCATTTCTCCAGTTCCATTACCTCCATCGAACTGGTCACATCTGTATTTTATCATCCAGGATTTCCGTAAACTTTCTCTTTTGCTGATAACTTCTGTTCTTGTTTTCTAGCACTATTGTATTTAAATTATTGCTTTTTATTTCTTGGCAATACACTATTTATTTTTAATTCCCGTGTAGTTAACAGTGTTATATTAGTTTTAGATGTCTGACATAGTGATTCAACAATTCTATATGTTACTCAGCACTCATCAAGATAAATACCTCTAATACCCTTTACATATTTCACCTAACCCTCAACCCTCCTGCTCTCTAGTAACCACCAGTTTGTTCTCTATAGTTAAGAGTCTGATTCTTTTTTTTTCTTTTTCTCCCCCTTTATTCATTTGTTTTGTTTCTTAAATTCCACATATGGGTGAAATCATATAGTATGTCTTTCTCTGACTGACTTATTTCACTTAGCATTATACTCTCTAGTCCATCCATGTCATTGCAAATGGCAAGCTTTAATTCTTTTTTCTAGCTGAGCAATATTCCATTGTATGTGTATATACCACATCTTCTTTATCCATTCATGTGTCTGTGGACACTTGGATTCCTTCCATAGTTTGGCTACTGTAAATAATGTTGCAATAAACATAAGGGTGCATATATCCTTTCAAATTAGTGTTTTCACATTCTTAGGGTAAATACCCAGTAGTGCAATTATTTGCACTATGGTAGTTTTATTTTTAATTTTTTGAGGAACTTCCATACTGTCTTCCACAGTGGCTGCACTACTCTGCATTCCCACCAACAGTGGTACCCCAACAAGATGGTTCCTTTTTCTCCATATCTTTGCCAACTTGTTGTTTCCTGTTTTTTATTTTATCCATTCTGACAGTTTGGAGGTGATACCTCATTGTCATTTTTATTTGTATTTCCCTAATGATAAGTGATGCTGAGCATCTTTTCATGTGTGTGTTGGTCGTCCAGATATCTTCTTTGGAGAAATGTCTGTTCATGTCTTCTGCTCATTTTTTAATTGGATTATTTGTTGTTTTGGTGTTGAGTTGTATAAGTTCTTTATATATTTTGGATACCAACTCTTTACCAGATCAGTCATTTGCAAATATCTTCTCCCACTCAGTAGGTTTCTAGTTTTTTTGGCTGCTTCCTTTGCTGTGCAGAAGCTTTTTATTTTGATGTCATCCCAATGGTTTATTTTTGCTTTTGTTTCCCTTGCCTCAGGAGACATATCTAGAAAGATGTTGTTACAGCCAATGTCAGAGAAATTACTGCCTGTGCTCTCTTCTAAGATTTTTATGGTTTCAGGTCTCACATTTAGGTCCTTAATCCATTTTGAGTTTATTTTGGTGTATGGTATAAGAAAGTGGTCCAGTTTCATTCTTTTACATGTAGCTGTCCAGTTTTTCCAACACCATTTTTTGAAGAGACTCTTTTTCCCACTGGATATTCTTGCCTCCTTTGTCAAAGATTAACTGACCATAACATCATGGGTTTATTTCTGAGCTTTCTATTCTATTCCATTCATCTATGTGTTTATAAATTATTGTTCCTAAAGTTTTACCTTTGTCCTTTTGGGGGGCTTTTGGGAAAAAGGAAGACTAACATATCAGTCCATCATCTTAAATCAGAAAGCAGATGTATATTTTTGTAGGTCACCCTGGTGGATGTGGGAGAATGGATGGGAGGGGGAAATATAGTTTCAAGAAGACATGTTTGTAATAATCCAGGCATCATACAAGAGGTCCTTAAGTTCAAATGGGGTCAGTCACAATGTAGAGGAGTGGAAAGATTTATCAAGAATTACAGAAGTGAAATCAAAGGGAATTGGTGAGGGATTAGACATGGGAATCGAGAGGAAAGCTTTAAGATGACCCCTGAAGGCTGATATAACCAGTAGATAATAGTGCCATTGACTGAGTTGGCACTTAACAGGGAATGTAGTAGTTTTTGTTGCTGATATGGTTTTGGTATTATGAAAAGATGACATTCTAAAGCTTCCAAACATTGCTGATTGTAGCCGAAATATTCCACAAACCAAAAAGCTCAAAATGTCCAGTTCGAACCCAGCAGAAGAGTCTGTGCATTTCCAGAGTCAAGCTTACCGATGAGACACAAGGGACTCCCTGGGGACTTCCCCAGGCAAGCTCAGGAAATAGACTTCGGTAGCTTCCAAAAGGCTCAGACCTTGAACTGTTTCATGGGCTAGTAAACTGTCTGGACTTTGTCTCCAAAGCAAGTTTTATGGTAACTTGCATGAATTTTGAGAAGTGAAGTATCTTGTGTAGAAGTTTAATCTTTTTATTTCCTCTGGTATCCTCCAATATAATTAACTTCATGTCAATAAATGCTATATTTTTATAGCATACAAAATCTGGACTGTTATATTTTGATGCTGTTTGCACCCCATATGGAGCCAGTCTTCAGGGAGGATGCTAATATCCGATTTCAAGTGGGAAGAAGGAATTAAGAGTACATTTCCAGAAGCAAGAAAAAGTGGAAAATGAACTCACAGAAGGTAGTCTCCAAACCTGAAGTCTAGCCCCTGTCATCACGTGTTCCCCAACCCTTCCTTGAATACCTACCAACCCCTTAGCTGATGCATGATCCCAGCAGATTGATGGATGATCTGAAGAATAATTCCTCGGTTCCAAACATCCCGTAAGAGAAATGGTTAAGCACTTGGGGATATTTTGTAGAAAACTACCAGGGCTTGTTCAATCCCTTGGATGCTCAAATCCAGGGAGGAGGTCCTGGAAGCTGATGCCTGCCTCTTTCTTCAGCATTTTCTGAACTTCTAAAGCACCTTCAATTCAACAAGGTTACCTTTGTTTCCTGGGACAGGCCATGGAGGGTATATTATTAGCTCCATCGATGGGAAAATAAACCAGAGATTTTAAAGAAGCATGTCCAGGGTTTCACAGCCAACTAGTCAGGAAAGCCCCAGACTTCCAAATCCCAGTTTTGTGCTCAGTGGTACCTCTCGAAAGACTGCAGCCCTACTTCATGATTTTGTACTGGCCATGATCATTCCGGCAGACTAGGAAGCAGCCTTATTGATGTTATACTCTGCTAAAGGAAAAACAAATGATACGTTCAGTTCAATCTCTCTAATTTAAAGTTGATTTTGTGTAAATGGGGAGGCAGGGAGACAGTAATTTGGATTTCCAGCTAAGATGTTATGCTACATTTAAAATTGCATTCTAATCACACCGTATTGATTATCTCCAAGTAATGTCCACAAACTAATGAGACCAGATCTGACATGAAATTCATAACCATTGATCGGGGATTCAATTTGCCGTTTGTTTATGAGCACAGTATAGGGTACAGACAGTTGCTCGAGACTGCCCCATCACCATCTGCCATGCTGTCCTGGTTTCTCTTTGTGTGAGAAAGAGGTGAGTGGTGATGAGGGTGTACAAGTAAGTACGTGTGTGTTTGGTTGCCTGTGTATGTCTCAGGAGTGCAAGAGGGTATTTAAATGTGCTATGAGGAAATCTATTTTAAGCCTACAACTGCCCTTCTCTAAAATGAAAAATAGAGAAAAGAAAAAATAATACCTATCTTTTCGTGTTCCTTATAAGCACAGTCTGACACAGAGGTTGATAAGCATGTGATTTATGGAGAAAGAGAATGAGGAGATACGAATGGGGCAGGGGAAAGAGCTAAACCAGAAAGTGCTCTCAGCTGGAGATGGGCTTCAGCCTGATTCTCCTGGGATATCTGGAGCAAGAGTTGTGTCACAGAGTTGGCCCTGCTGTGAGGTCCAAGGACCGGCTTTCTTTGCCGCCTTGTCAGTCCCTCACTGGCTGCAGACTGTAGGCTGCGGGAGGTGGAGAGGGGTACATAATATCTCAGACAAGATAGCTCTTGCTTAACTGAGGGTTGATTTTCCAGAGAAGGCAGATATAGGCCAGTAACATTCAACACTAACAACCTCTGGTGGACAGGAGCTGACCCAGTAAAGGGAGTCTGATTTTAGCACCAAGAGTGCCCATTGGATATTAAATGTGCTGCCATTCTGTGAAAAACAAACCCAGAGTAAATTTTCTGTCTTCATATTTTGGTCAGCAGATATTATCCCAGAGATCAGAAACAATTTTGGTTGGGAATAAATATCAAGGCTAAGTGAGGTCTACAGGTCCACTGGTAGCCTCATGCTATGGGAAGAAAGAGTCCAGGACAGAAACTGGTGAAATCTGAGGAAGGTCTGTAGTCATGTTAGTGACATTGTGCCAATGTCAGTTTCCTGGATTTGATAATGCACTTCAGTTTTATAGGATGTCATCTTTGGGAGAAGCTTGGTGATGGGTACACAGGAACTCTCCATACTATTTTTAGATCTTCTTATGAGTCAGTCCATCGTTATTTCTTTTTTTTTTAATTTAATTTGATTTTATTTTTATTCTTTGCCCAAGGGGTACAGGTCTGTGACCATTGTTATTTCAAAATAAAATGTTTTTCAAAAGCATAAGATCTAGAGTCAGAATATGAGGGTTGAGTTGGGGTTCCGGCAGCAATGAGCTATGCCATTTGCTGTTACAGCAACTTTGAGGGGAGCTACCATGCTTTATTCTTCTGTGTGTTTCCAGTCAGATCTCAGGGCCTGACCCCACAAAATGATGAAGGTAGAAATCACTCAATGATTCAATAAATGGATGAGTGAATAGTCAACTTTGACAAACTCCCCAAGTCTCAGCTTCTACATCTGCCTATGGAGTGATTGCAAGTATCAAATGCTTTCACATACAACCAGTGCTTTCTGTTTGGCTAACATTGTTCTCTACATGTCAGCAGGACTCAGGCCAACCTGGTGGGCTCAGTGTCACCTGGGGGAAAGCCTGGAAATGCAGGTTCTCTGACCTAATTTAGGATACCTGGAATGAGTCCCCTAGAACCTGTGATTTCAATCAACTCACCCTAGTGACCAGGTTCACATAGCACAGTCTGCGACTGGTGTGTGGCAAAGATCCCAGCATGTTATTAACCTGCTAATTAGAGAAGAGAAAAGAAAAGTGAGGGAAAATAGAGGAGGAGAGAGCAAGGAGGTGATCTGGGATGGAAGTGTTACTTGACAGGGAGAGCTGCCAGCATTCCCTCCAGACCTCTTGGTACAGAGTGCTGGCCCGGCCTCCCTCCAGCAGGGAAGCCACAGAGAACAAGGACAGCTCTGTGCAGCTCAACTGCCCATGAACCCACTGATTTGAAGATGTGTGTGGACCCCTTCTGCCTCTCTCCAATGTATCTTAAGAATTTACCAGATATAAAATGCCGCAGACTTTGATTCCAGAAGAGTTTTTTAAAAGCAGGTAGCGTTGTTGCTATATAAAAAAAGTCGGTTGTTATGGAAACTTGTCTCAAATCAAGCTCCTTTTAACAAAATAGAAGTCCTCTCCTCCACATTTGTCCGCATCATTTTATAAGAATAGAAGGAAGACATGTATAAGAAAGACATTAGTGTGAAGCTCAGAGGAAAACCTAAAATTTGCAGACTACCCAGCTAGCATGCAACTTTCACATTTCTAGAACTAACCCATCTTTCCCTCATTCCACCAGTGTCTAAATCACAATTTTCTTTTTATTTCAGAAAAAAACAAGGATTAGCTTTGAAAATGGCATTTTCCTTTTTTAATGGATTATATGGGAGGGCACTTGACAAATAACTTGAACTAGCTCTCAGGTCACCCTCAGGTACATGTGTGTGAGTGTGTGGGGTGTATGTATGTGTGTACACATAACATGCACGCTTGACCCATAGAGATGAGAGAGGAGAGTGTATGAATGTGTGTAAGTGTACACATGTGTACATGCTTAACCCATAGGGATGAGAGGGATGTGTGTGAATGTGTGGTGTGAGCATATATACACATGTGTGATCTATCTCCCAATCTCTGTCTGAAGAGTGATTTCTCTAATCCACAGCGACGATCTCCTACATCAGTTTCCTTCTTTTTACACCCTACAACCCCTGTGGTACCTTCAGGGACGCAGGAGAATAGCACTGGGCTTGGAATCAAAAGATCTGGGTAAACAAATCACTTAGCTCTCTCATTTTCAAGTCTGGGAAAATACTTGCCTTGAACTTTTCATAAAGAGATCGTGGGGATACCATGAAAGAGCAAATTGTGATGGGACATTGTCAACTCCAGAGCAGGATGCAAATACCAGCTGTTCCTTTCGCTGGATATGTCTCAAATTCTCTTCCCCTCTAGGGTCCTTCTTTGCTGAGACAATTTAGGGTAACCCTCTTTGGGTAACCCTAGGCATCATAGCACATAGGGTAACACTTGTGGAAAACATCACTTGCCAGGTATTATGCTAAGTGACCTTATTTAGCACTTAACTTCTGAGGTAGGCATTATTGTCCCACCTTTCAGAGAGGAAGCAGATCTTCGAGGTGGCTGGGTAACTATCCCAAAGTTGTATAACCAGAGAGCATCTAGATGAATGGTACTTCCATGTTCAGGGGATTCCACAGCCTGCGCTGTCCTAAGGCATTCCGGGCTGTTTTCTATGCCACTGCTTTGTGGGGTACTTTCCTGAGTCCTTGTCTCCCTTCTCATATCTCCTGCTTGGTTTTTCTTGACCTCTGAGGACTGAGTCAACATATCAACTCAATTAATGTCATTATCTCCTTCAACTGGAAATTGAGAAAAGGCATATTTGTGGGCTGCCACAAGGAGCCACGTTTTCATCTTCATTTCTCCCCCATTCCAGTCTGCCCAAACTATGATGCAGAATGCTTTTCCCAATGCAGTCCCAATTCTTACCAGGCAGGCATGAGAGTATGTGTGTGTGTGTTTGTTATCAGACTGATTGTGATGTTCATCAAGGTCACTGATTCTCTGTCTCATCCATCACACAATTGGTGTACGATGCCAAAGAGGCACACTTTTGTTCTGGAAACGCAGTAGAAGTAGTCAGAAAAGCCAACATGCACAAGGTGTTAAACTTAAAAATCTCTGTAATCAATGCTAATTTGACATGATGGCATGTGACACTTTCTCTCCAAAGCTCTTTGCAAAAATTAATTACCAATTAATCCAAAAACTTCGAGCATTATTTATTTATTATCTATGCACTCTGAACTTGGAAATGTTTGTATTTAAAAGTATAGCTGCTAAAACTATTCCTTAATACTTTAAAGGGAGGAGGGAAAGAATTTTCAAATCATTTGCCACGGACAGATCACCAATATGTCAGTGAGATGAGACTCTGTCAGGGTATTCTGAGAACTCTTAGCATCTCCCTGGGAAATGCTACACAAACATTCAGTTGGAAGTTTGTGGAAGAAATTTCTCCAAAGCAATAATGTTAATCACTCTAGAGCAATGAGCTCTGTCATGAGAGAGTGAGCGGCTCTGCCCTGTCTTTCGGAGTCTGAGGGGCTTCTTTTTATAGCCACTCCTTGAAATAGTGCTTAATGGGTGGAGATTGGATTGTCCGAAAGGACAAATGTATCTTCAGTCAGAATGGGGGGAGGGGCGCGGGGAGGGAGGGAAGTAAGAAGGAAGGAGGGAGCGAGGGACAGTGGAAAGAAGAGAGGGAGTGAGGAAAAGGAAGAACAGGGAGGGTGGAGGCTGGAAGCAGGGAGGAAGCACACTTCATAGAATAGGTTTGAGGTTGAGTGGAGGACTCTTGGTGTTGCTGAAGGCACAGACCATTCTGCAGAAGAGATGTGAACTGCAGAGACATTCTAGGTCTTAATCTTCATTTTAAGATATGAAAAATAAACTCTTTTCCCAGACTAATTTTTTTCCTAAGTAAGCCCATCCGCTAAGGCCTCATCCAAAATGAGCCTCTCTTTAGCCCCACCTGGTGGGCCTTCTGCCTTCAAGCCACAAGTTAGACAAAGCTATAAAAATGGGCAGATCCATTTACAGACCCACATTTGGGGCACACAACTAACAAGGAAGATTCTTCCAGAGACTAATCAGAAACGGTATCTGTCTAGAATTAGGCTCGCCCTGTCTGTCTCTGTCTTCCCCTCTCTTTTCCTCCCTCCGGCACCTCTTCTCTCTTGCCACACAATGTGGGTACAATTTATTTCAAAGCTGACAACAGAGCTAAAAGCCCAGACGACACCCCTAGACACCTCCTCGTAGGAAGGTGGTGCCGGCTGAGCAGGCAAGAATTCATAGCACAGCGGGAACAAGTCTGTCAGACCCAGGCTGTGAAAAATCTCCTGAATTTCCATGATGGAGAGAAACCAGCTGCAGAGAGGCATAATTTGGACCTTGAAAGAAGAAGGTATAGTCTAGCTCGGAGACCCAAACAGCTTCCAGGCAGGGATGCATACCTTATGGGTTATTAGGTTTTTTTAGGTACAAGTATCGATTGATTAATATCTACCCACAGGGTCTTCACTGCAGGTGGGAGAAAGGGGGGACCAGTTCATGGAGGGTTTAAGAGGTACCCCCATGCTCCAGGAATATCAATACCTTAGACTATACAACCGTGGACCTCTGGAGGGTCCTAGGTCTCCGAGGACCACACGAGGATATGGCCGCCAGCTATAAAAAAGACTTTGCAACTTCTCCTTGAGCTTCTCACACTGTCACCAACCTCTGTTCCTGGGAAGCTGACCCGTTCCTGGGACTGTGTCCCTGATTGAACTATAGTTCCAGCAGCAACACAACGGTGGGAAGGGGTGGGTGTAGCAGTGAGCTGACAAATACCATTTTTAATTAAATAGTTTATTTTAAAACGTGTTTCACACAGTAAAGGCACAGATGGTGAGGCATCCGTGCCTTAGGAGGCAGCTGTGCTGAGGGGTCAACAGGTGGGGATTGCGGTTCATCCTCACACCAGCTTTCTGGCGAGATTTCCTCAAGCCGTGCCGTGGATCTTGCTGGCAACCTCTAGTCTGCCTAAACCACACACGCCAGGGCTCCTTACAGCCTCCAACCAAGGACATTGTGCAAAATCATCTCACAAAACCCAGGATTCATATTTTTCTTATTTATTTTTGTGGTCGTGGTTATTGTTGTTTAGGAGAATTTTTGTCATTTTGGTCTTTTTTTTTCTTCTGGTTTGGTTATTTTTACAAGAAAGAGAAGAGTAGAAGTGGTGTGGTAAATGATGACCCTGATCAATGGCTTCGATACCCCTACAGATCCCAGCATTTGGGGACCACTGAAACTGTGCTGTCTTTCTCTGTAATCCTCAGATTGACGTAGGGCGCTTGGTGTTTCTCAAAGTGGAGTTCCCTGGATCTACAGCATCAGCATCACCTGGGAACATGCTGGAAATGCAAATGCTCAGGTCCACCTCAGATCTACCAAATCAGAAGCAGCTCGGGAGTGGGGCCCAGCCATCTGTATTTTAACAATCCTTTCCAGGTGATTCTGATACTCATTTAAGAACCAATGGCTAATGATCTCTCTGATATGAGGAATTTGAGAGGCAGGCAGGGAGTCATGGGGGTTAGGGAGGAAAAAAATGAAACAAAATGGGATTGGGAGGGAGACAAAGCCCAAGAGACTCTTAATCTCAGGAAACAAACTGAGGGCTGCTGGGGGCTGGGGAGGGATGGGGTGGCTGGTTTATAGACATGGGGGAGGGTATGTACTGTGGTGAGTGCTGTGAAAGGTGTAAGCCTGATGATTCACAAGCCTGTACCCCTGGGGCAAATAATACATTATATGTTAATTTAAAAAAAGAAGAAAAGCCCTGGGGGGCTTTTTTATGCCTTGAGGAAAAGAAAAAAAAAAGAAGAAGAAGAACCAATGCCTAAAGCATCCAATGCAGATTTGTTCTCAGGAAGATAATGCCAGGACCTGGCCTATACCCATACTCTGGGTTGAGAAGAGTCTGTTTCCTATTGCAAAACTAAAACATGACTTGCTAGCACAGTCCCCTGATCTCTAAGGAATCCCTTGAATTTGGGTTCACAGCTAGGTCTGGATTTCTGCATCTGCAGATGAAGGGACAGATGTGGAATTGTGGTGAGAGTGCCAGGATCATGCTGGCTTCTAACTCTGTCCACAACCCCTTCTTTCCAGCACGTCTACCACCAACTTCTATGCTCGGAACAGTGAATCGAGTTTGGCCCGTGGCTCAGTGGGAATTGACCGCACATGGTGAAGAGGGACTTGTAGTACAAACTGATTAGCGCTGCGGAGAGGCTGGGCCAAGTGCCTGGCCACATAATGTAGCCCCAGGGAATGCAAGGACACAATTTTCCCCTCATTCTCTTCAGCCCGGCAGAGACCCAGCAGCCCAGGCAGGGAAGAGGCACAGAAAATAATGCATCTTCTACATGATACTGTTTTTCTCCCTTCCTGGTGAGACACCAGCTATGATGCCTAGATGGAGTCTGCCTGCCTGCACCCCTTCAAGCAGAAAGGGAAGGAGGCAAAGAGGCCTCCCCAGCTGTCCCAGCGGTGCAGTTTGGCTGTCTTGGAAGCTCCAGGTGTTGGTGCCCAAGTGAGTGCATGTGCATCTGAGGCAGAAAGAAAGAAAGAAAGACAATGGAGACATTTGCAATGGAGGAAAAGCCTCCCTGTTCCTCTCATTCCCTTCATTACTAAGATGCAACGATTGAAACTAAATTTTTAGAGTCTTTGACCAAAGTCATCTCAGTATGAGATCTTGCCACCTGCCCCATTTTTCAGTATATTTCTCAATTACATATTCAATTAAACACTACCACGATAGTCATGACAATTCCAGGGTCCCTACCTCTTCTAACCGCAGCAGAGGAGGCCACCGGCCACCATTCTGTCAAAGGCAAGGGGAATTTTTCTCTGTCCATCCACTTTGACTCTGGTTCCCTTCTCTCACCTGCAAATGTCCTCTACCCAACATTCTGTGGGATTCCTCCTGGGAGCTCGAGGTCTATGAGTCTGGAGGGCTGGATCCTATCCCACCCTGGTTCTACCATTTATGAGCAAGGTCCTTCACCTCTCTGAGCTTCCTCACATTTGCATTGAAAACTGGACCAGTCCTTCCCTGACAACTCAAGCGGAATGTGGTGAGGATACATGAGACATCTGTAGAGTGTCTACAGGGCCTGGCCTCTAATGGGGATCAGTGAAAGATGGTATCAGGAAGGCAACTGACAATGAGAATGTTGGTCTGGAGCCTCTTTTTGGCCTAATTAGGCAGATTAAATTCGACTATGGTATTGAGCTCTCTGTCTGGCAGTGCCAAGCCTCAGGCCTGATACTCACCCAAGGCAGGTTACCGCAGGACCATGAGAAGCCCCAAGTCAGGGCCTAAGAATGGAAATGAGGAATGATAAACCAAAATGCTGAAAAGACAATTGGAAGATTTGAAGAAGAAAACCAGCTCTTATTACAACATGGGGAAGGCACTTGCTTCCTTAATTTCATCTCACTGCCAGTGGTTAGGAGCACAGGCTGCAGAGCCTGGTAGAAGTGTCCACCCGGCTTTATTCTGATGACAAAGGCTCAGCATGACTAGTACCCCAAAATCTAAGTGTGCAAGGCTTCCAGGAGCCAAATGTGGACTGGAGAAGTTGTGACATTATTTTCTGGGCATGAAGCCCCATCATCTGGGCATGACACCCTTACAATGGCCAATCCAAGATTGACCGTAGCATCATAGCCTCCAAGGGGGTGGTGTCTCTGGGCCTAGCTGGAGGCCATAACCTGTGCTGGAGGCAGACCTTATTCCTGGAAGCCCAAGGAATCAGGCTATATAGAGAAGAAACAGAAGACTCCACAATCACTCCAGTAATTCCACTGGGAAGTTGCATGGGGAAAAGGGAGGAAAAAACGCCCTTAGGAACCCTGCTATACTGAACAACAACACTGCCCAATCAGCACTACTATTAACTCTTTCTTAACATACGGGAAATTATGCTCAGAAAGTTTGGGCAATTGCCTCATGCTACACAGCTGGCAAGGGACAGAAGCAGAACCTTGTGCCCTAAGTTTCTGAAGAGGCCCCTATAGCATCGCCTTTCCTGTTGCACTCAGCAGAGTCAGGATGAAGGTCGTGATCCTAAGACTCACTTCTTTTAAAGGAAGACAACTCCCAAGAATACAAGGTAGCCCCTGGGCAGGTAAGGATGCGCTGGGAAGACCAGAGGCTAAGAAGCCAGTGTGCCCTAGGCCAAAACCCAGCAGGCCACTTACATCCCTCATTTCTTCCAGTCCTAGGTCTGCCCAAATGTCAAATTTCACAGAACTGTTTGCTCACCCCTAACCACCTTTCCGCAATACAACTATGCTGCAGCCCATGGCCACTCCTCTTCCAAAATTCTTTGCAATGAGCAAGATTCCTCTCCATATCTGAATGCGTCCACATGCCTAATTCTCCCCGCCTTTTCCCTTGTCCTCCTCCCTTTGCTTCTCCCCTGTCTTTTTCTGCTCTGTGTGTCTCTGCCTCTCTCTCAAATTCTGTTTTTAGTCTCCCTCTCTCTCCCCTCCCCTCCCTCAAGGGCTTTGTTCTTTCTTTTCCCATCTCCATCATCCCTTCCTCCATCTCTCCTCCCTGCTTCTCTCTCTCTCTCTCTCCCCACTCTGTCCCCCACTTCCTCTCCCTTACTGCCTCTCTGCCAGTTCATCCACAAGACCAAGAGTTGAAATGACAAGCTGAAACAACCCACAGTGTCTAAGGTGACCTGGACTGCCTCATCCCTGCACATAATCCCTCAGCATCAACCTGGACCTGGTACTTTACAGCTGCCTGATTAAAGCACCAAGGGAGGCTTTTTCTGGAGATGGTTTTATAGTGTTTGCTGAAGGGGGGTAGTTGCATTTTGTCTCCATGCCAAAATAAAGCAAAGCTTTTTGGAAGGGGAAGTAGAAAATAAAAATCCCAGCCAGCCCCTCTGAGTATTGTTCTGCATGCCAGCAACTTGATACATTTTCAGTGTGGCAGGAGAGTAGTGGCAAATGCCACCGCCGGCACTGGCCCAGTCTTGGTCCTGGCCAGCATAGTCCTCAGCATGGCGAGAGCCGCTTTGAACAGCAGACAGCAAAACAATGGGAGAACGGGGCTTGGAGCCTTTGCCTGGACGCAAAGGCTAAAAATGACTTCTACCCACATGGGTAGTGTTATTCAGCATAAAGGGGACAGGAGGGAGCCAAAGGCTTTGTAAAGGTGGCTTAGAAAGGGGGAAGAGTGCGCCAGGGACAAATTTTATCTATTTCTGCAGTCCACAGACTCAGGAGCCACCCAGGCAACAAAAGGAGGTAGATGTCATTAGCATTTGCAATTCTATTTCAGAAGATAAAAGGGAACTAAAGTCAGGGAGAAGCTAAGATTATTTGGTCCTACCCTTCTCTTTTCATATGAGACGACTAAGGTCCAGCTACCGCAGGTTCATTGCCATGTTGCCCCTACTAAAACAAGATGAGAATACACACTTTAGACCCTCATAGTGCTTTCCACCTCCTACCACATCTGCTTTGTGAACAGACGAGCAGTGCCTCCTGACCCTGAGATTTTTTTATTATTATTATTTTAGAGAGAGAGAGAACACAAGCAAGGGACAGGGGGTGTGGGAGAAAGAGAATCCTTAAGCAGACTCCCCATTGAGCACAAAGCCCAAAGTGGGGCTTGATGTCACAACCCTGAGATCACAACCCAAGCCAAAATCAAGAGTCAGATGCTTAACCAACTGAACCACCCAGCACCCCGATTCTGTAAATTTTTAGCAAAAGGTGTTTGGAACTCAGCCCAATAGAACTTCACATCCTCATAGGGCAGCTGTAGCCCATATCCCTAAGGGCAGAGTACACAAACACACAATTTGAAAAATCCAGATTCTCATTCATGAGCTTGGCAAGAGCATGAGGCTATCTTCCCTCTGTTCCATTGCATCATTTATCTCCAAATATTATACTCTCAGACTCTGTTTTCAAATTCTCATTCCTCAGAGGGTTAACTGTTTGGTTGGTTCCCCCTGCCACACACACACACACAATTTTATCTCCCATTGCCATCATTTCATGGTATTTCTGGTTAGTTCCCCTCAACACAGAGTCTGAGACAAGGATTCTGGTGTCCATGCTATATTAGGAAGCACTNTCCCCATCAGAGGTTCTACTCCTCACCCCAGAGAACAATAATATTATTCTACAGAAAACATCTCTCTTTCATGGAAGGGAAAATTCCTCTACTTTCTTACATATGTCACCGGTTAGTTCCTGCCCTGACAACATATCGTCATTTGTTTGAATTTAAACTTCAGGGGAGGGCGCCTGGGTGGCTCAGTGGGTTAAAGCCTCTGCCTTCAGCTCAGGTCATGATCTCAGGGTCCTGGGATCGAGGCCCATATCGGGCTCCCTGCTCGGCAAGGAGCCTGCTTCCCCCTCTCTCTCTGCCTGCCTCTGCCTACTTGTGATCTCTCTCTCTCTCTGTCAAATAAATAAATAAAATATTAAAAAAAAAAAAAGGAAGCACTCTCAGGAGAAATAGAGGGAGGGAAGCAGAATAAGGTGGAGGAAAGAAGATCTTGGTCTCAGGGGAAGTCTAGCCTTGACTTAACCACAGGGGGCTCTGGAGGTAGACTACAATGTAAGGTTGTCCCCACGTTTACAGTCAACCTTTTGTGCCCCCTGTAAGTCCGTCATAGCTGTGGGCTTCCCCAGGGTGGGGCATGTGTAACTACCAGAGTCAGGCAGCTCCCATCAAATGAAGACAATGCTCTGGAGAAAGAGTACATCCGCGCACTTTCAGCAGCCTATACTCCGGCATGACAGATGGTATTTGGACAAAGCATCAACAGCATCTACTACATTTGATGAACCTGGAGTCGGAAACATCATATAGTTCTTAATGGATCCTACTCCACAGTGCTCTCTCCCATGCCCCTAAGCTGAGCAGCATGAGAAGTAAAATGTGCCATCCCTTTCCTTCTGCTACAACAATGCCAGACTCACTAGGTCTTGTCTTAATCCCTAGGGGACACTGCCTAGTCTCACCTGGACCAGCTCATCAGTCCTCCGTCCAGTCTCCCTGCTTCCAGTGTTGTGACCTCTAACCCTTCTACTGGTTAGAAAGAACACTGAATGATTAGAGCCTTCGCTCCCCGCTTACACCTCTCCAAAGGCATCATGCTCTCCTCAGGATAAAGCCTGGGCTCTTTAACATGCCAAACAAGAGTTTCTGTGGCCTGGCCCCAGATGACTACTCCAAGTACATCTCATGTCCTGCCCTCCCCACTTCACTCACCAATCATACTTTCTTTATTTACATATTGACTTTCCAATCCAAACATGCCTTCCTGTTTGACACCTCTGTGATTCTACACAGTGTTTTCAGTGCCTAGAATGCTCTGCCTAGCTGATGCTTGCCCATTCTTCCAGATTCAGTTCAAATACTTCCTGCTGCTTAAAGCCTTTTCTGATCTACAAGCCACCACTTCACCTTGAGCAATAATTCTTATGTTGTGTAGATGTTATTATTTTGTTAATTAGTATCCATGAGTTTTCTCATGAGTTTTCTGAAGGCTTGAGCCATGTTTTCCTTATATACGTATCCCCTTCTAGTTCAATGCCTGGAACATAGTAGGCATCCCAGACCTTCCTTGAAGAAATTGATAAATGCCTGGCAACTCTTTCCAAGGACCTGAATATTTCATCTCTGTATCTCATCGCCAATCCTGAGAAGTTAGAAATAAGTCTTAGGGGTGGTTGACATCTCTCTCAAAGACTCTAATGTCTGAATGGTTTTCTAATTTCATGCTAATGGTACTATTCATAATCATTCCTGTCTCTAAGTCACTGGTTATATATCCCAAGGCCTTGAAACATTACTTTTTTCTTCCATCCAAATCCTATGCATTATTGGGTCATAATCTAGCAGTCATCCTACCAGGAAGGTGCTCCCACTAAATATGAAATAGGTGAGTTTATTTTTCTTCTTTAGACAGAGAAGTTTCAGGTTGTACTGCACTCTTGGCACAGGAAGCAAATATCTTTTTAATTGTTGGAGTAATGTCCCTTTGACTAGTAAAAAATAAATAGTCTCAATTTTTCTGTATAACAGTCTTTTGGGAGGTATACACCAATCCTCACTTCTCCTCCCCCTTCTGAGTATATAGAAGATCATGGTTTGAGGGGCCTTGTTCCTGTCAATGAAAAGGAGGCAAAGAGGAAATGCATCACTTCATGCTGAAGTAGACAAGCCTAAACACAGGCTTCAGTCTTCCCCGTCCCCTCCTCTGGTGATCCTAGAGAGGAGGCCTCATGTTCTGAGCAACATGATTCATTAAGTCACCACTTGGAGGACAGCTCCCCTGGAGAATCATCTTGACTTTGCAAGAACAATAAATAAACTTCTGCTGCATCAAGTCACTGAGAGTTCAGGGCTATTTGTTCCTACAGCATAGCTTATCCCATCCTGACTAATATACGATGATTGGATCAAAAACCACCACAAAACCTGCATGACAAGTGTGACATTGAGCCATACACTACCTGACTACGTTTGATCTAGTGCTCCCGGACTGGCTTTTATCCTAATGAACGTGTCTGCATATAAATAGAGAAGCTCAACACTGAGAGAGATTTGGACATCCAAATGTTATGCACTCTTGGCCAAGCTTGGCAAAGAAAAATGGGATTTTTCTCATGTGAAGGATCATTGTGATCTATGTTGGAGCTGAATTAACAAAACCACATGACAGGGGTGGCCAGTCATCTATGGAAAAGGCAGTGTGGACAGTGTGGCCAATTGTACCAATCTCTCTGAGTTTGCATAAGGACAGCCAAGCCTCTTCAGTATAAACATGAGCTCCTTATTTTATGTTTAATCTTTGGAGGGCTAGAAAGATAAAATCATTTTCATCTGAGGAGGGCTAGAACCGTCAACCTCCACCATTCTCCTGCTGACCGTTCGTACTTCACTCTCAGGCCTCAGAAGATGCTGGAATGAACCAGACTCCAAAGTTCCCCCAAGGAGCAGCCCAAACGCTGAAGAATTACAAGAGAAAACCTGTGTTTCAGGGGATCTGAGAGTCCCCAGATTGTGTCTTCCCTCTCCACCATGTGGCAGAATAATAGCTGAGTTTGGTAGGAAGTAAACTTTATAACTTATAATCCATTTAGTGATGTTTTATAGAATGTCTATTGGATCACAGCAGGATTCTAGGTGCTAAGGATTCAGCAGTGACCCAGCAAAATCCCCGAAGTTATGGAACTTACATTCTGGGGTTGGTGAGACACAAAAAATAAACAGATGAACAAATGTTCAACTCAGATAATGCCAAATTGTGCTAAATGTCATAAAGACCATAAAATGGTAGTGTGATAAAGACTACATTGGGTTATGGATGGTTGCTTTGGATTGAGTAATCAGGTAAAGTCCCTCAGAATGGGTAACTATGCCACTGAACCTGAATTATAATTGTGATAGTTAACAATGATCAAGAGCTTTCTTCATGCCAAGAAGTTTTCCAAGCACTTTACATGTATGAATCATTTTAATCCTCTCAACAACTCCATAAGTTCGGTCCCTATTTTCTCCATTTTACTGCTGCAGAAGCTGAGGCAGAGAAGGCTTTGGTCACATGCCTAAGGTCACATGGCTGGAAGGAGGAAGAGGCAGTGTTCCAACCCAAGCAGTCTGGCTCCAGAGTGTGTGCTCTTCACCACTGCACTCTGCTGTTGCTTAACAAATGCTGTAAAGAAATATGTCCTGGGAAGACCTCAGCAAGCACTCCAGCACCAAAGGTAGAACAAACACAAAGTTTCTACATTTGTGGAAGGCAGACCTCCTGCCCACAGCAATTTCTGTTGGGACCACTGAGTCTTTTCCAATTCTGTCCAAACTCAAAACAACTGTTAAAATCAGGGTAATTTCTGAGGCCTCTCATCATCGTGTCCGATAACCTCCAACAAAATATTGCCCAAAAAATATGTTGCCTACTTTACATGATCTTGATATCAAGCCAAGCATAATTGCTCTCTGAAATATTAAAGCACAGCTATGGCTCCCCCAACCATCCAGGACCTTATAAAATCTAATTTCATCTTGGCAAAACTCCTTGCAAGATAAACACAAGCCTACTCAAGGAAGTCCTAATTCAATAGCATTCAAAGTATGCCAGCAGCTGATCGAGACAGGCCTATAGACTCCTGGTAGGCCAGAAATGGACTGAGCATGTCTGTTGAATAGATGTTTATTGAGTAACCCTCAGCATGCTAAACCTGTGCTGGACACAGGAGGGATACAGAAATGAGAGTTTGATGACAGTATTCACTATCCTAACTTTAAAGATTACAGTTATAGAAATTTTCGTTGCCCTGCTTGACATGGTGAGAATTCCTCTCCCCCACCCCCAGTCCACCCCCAGTTACTTCAGAGGTGACAGGATTTTGGAGCTGGGAAATGAGGTGAGGGCTGGCATACGCTCTGAACCTCTGATCAGGGAAAACACTCATTACTATTAAAGTATTCAGCAACTTTTGAAGGTTTTTTTTCTCTTCATTTGGCAAAACGCATCATTTCAAGGACTGACATGATGTAAAATCCAAAGGAAAAGGAAAACTACAGTAAAGTATATGCCCCCTAATCCAGATGCAGGGCTGTAGGAGAGCTGACAGCAGGGCTTCCTCCTCACAGGCTGAGGCTTTGCCAAGTGCTGAGCACTGGAGGTGTTCTGGGCATGTACAGGTGAGACACAATCACTGGGACAGGATAATGATTGCACTATGAGGGTGGGAGCATCTGCTGGAGACATGGGTAGAGATTTCAGCTGATTTCTCAGTCTTAAAGCAGGTGGGCCTGGTCCAGACAACAGATCAAATGGGAAGGTAGGGCATATTAACAAGAGTCCCGAGTCCTTAGACCAAAGGTTTCAAACTTGAGTCTGCCTCAGAATCTCCTGTAAGGTTTGTTCAAACACAGATTGCTGGGCTCCTGATTCAGTAGATCTGGATCGGGCCTGGGAATAGGCATCTCTAATTTCCCAGGTGATGCTGATGTTCTTGGTCCAGGGACCACACCTTTGAGAACTACTGCTTAGTGAACTGGGAGTAGATGGCAAAGGAAAGTTCTCAGAGGTACATCGATCATTGGAGTCAGGAGGAACCAGGTGGGAGTGAAGCTCCAGGGGCTCCAGGGGCTCAGTCGTTGCTGGGTTATTCAGGAAGGTCTCTGATCAGGACTACCTCCAAGAGCATTCCTCCCCTGAGACGAAGAAAGGGGACTAGCACTTAGAGCACAGACTGTGGGCGGGCACTATGCCACATGCTTTCACAAGGGTCATTTTAATCTCATGACAACCTTATAAGCTAAGTATCATGTTCCCACATCAGAGATGGAAACCCTTGGGAAGTAGACAGATGAATCAGGATTTAAATCTCTCAAACACTAAAGGACAAGCTCTTTCTTATAATGTATTTAGTTTTCAGGTGCTGTCTTTTATGACATTTCATACAGATGCATCAATAAAACACTAAGGAAAATTACCAAGGCAGTTACAATGTTCAGTAATCAAGGCCCTATCTGGGAGGTGAACTTCTTATGTTCAAAAATGTGTTCAAAGCATTTGTCCTTCAGAAGGCTTCCAGGGTCCTGAAGATTACCAAAGAGCTGTTATCAAATAGCCTAAGGATGGGGTGCCCATCTTGGGCTCATCCGTGAGGACCCTACTCCATAGACACCACCACCTCAGCATCAGCCCCACAGCCACTGCAGGACGTACCATCCATGAAAACTGGTAAGTAACAACCAGGAGTAATTTCTGAGATACTAAACCAAACACACGCACACACACGTGTGCACGCGCGCGCACTCACACACACACACACACACACACACACACCCCAGGCATAATAAAGCCATGGTTTTGACTTAAGTGCTTGTGACCCAGTCCCCTTTCTATCAGTGTTTATGGTCCCTGGGAGATTTCTACTCAAGAGATTCTTCACCCTGCAGGATGGGAAAAGATGTGGCCCTCACTTAAATACCCAAACCCATTTTTCCCCTTCAAGCTCATTCAAGCCCATTTTGTTTAATGCATTTGCTTACAGCCAAATTGCACATGTAATACGAGATTCCTTATTAAGGAAAATGACATAGACATATCATAAATGCTCCACTGGTCAAGGAGAGATGGATGCCCACAAGGTTCCACTGAGTACCCTGTCCTTTTGTCCCTGACACACCATTTGCATGGGTCTGGCCCCACCTCTGGAGTGCAGATAAAACAGGGAACTCTGATGGTGACAAGGCCTCAGGGTCCCATTTCAGGACTATCACCAGATTTATGTTTGGAACAATTTGCTAAAACTATGAGCTGTCTCTCAGAATTGTCCCTAACTATGTGGTTTTTGAGTTATCTAAGCCCATGGTCAGTGCTCCTCAAATCATGACTGACAAGACCCCAGGTATTGGGTAAAGTCTGAGATTGGTCACTGTCATAATGACCAAATGAGTCAGCATCATATGTGGGCAGAGGAGGAAATGCTAAAATACGGTGGGTGTTTATATATGGATACTCAGCTACTGAGATGAGCTGGCCGACTCCCAAGGGCATACTCTGCCCTCTCCCAAGGGTGTACACAACCATAGCTCAACCCATTGTTCCCCTATGTTAGGTAAATATGCTATAACTTCTGGAAGGAAATTTGACAGTGAGAATCTAAAGCCTCAAAAATGTTTATAGCTTGGGATCCAGCAATTCGACTCCTGGGAATCTAGCCTAAAGAAATCATTCTAATGCATGAAAAAAGCCTCATCCATAAAGATATCCATCATATCAGTGAAACAATCGAAACCATATAAATATCCAACCCTAGTGAAAAGTAAAAGCCTGGTAATCTGAGTTTTCAGCTTGATCTCTTTGGGAAGGAATCACTGGAATCTGCACATCTAAAATTCCCCACTCAAGTATGGAAATTCAGGTACATCTGTGCTTTGAAATATATAGCCAATAAAAATGTTTTCAAAAGCATAATGACATGAAAAGATGCTTGCAATTTTGTAATACCTTTATGTATTGAGTAGAAGATTATTTCTACTAATGTAATGAATCAGATAAATGGTGGCAAATGAATATAAAGAAATATTTAGAAAGCTGAAAATATCTGATTTTCCTCCTTTCCTGAGACTCCACTAAGGTTATATAGTCAAGGGGTTTTCTTAAAGACATAATTTCACAAAGATAGAAAAAACAGGAAGGGGCTAGAAACGAAATGCTGAAAATTGCAAAGTGAAGGGAAGATGGACTAGAGGTAATTGATTTAGCAAACTAGAGAAATTTGAATTTTAAAATGGCAGCAGGGAATTCAAGGCCAACTTGAATAATGCAACAGAATCCTCAAAAATCTCAAGCACTGTGAGTGTTAAGTATTTCTGGAAGTGGCCAAGAGGGAGAGAAGCCAAATTCAAAAGGATGGTTGGGGAATCAAGTATTGCTCCAGATCCTATCCTCACGCTATATTGCAGGATGACTTCCCACCTGGGAAAAAGTCTGGAAGTCTGGAAGTTTCTTTCTGAGAAGGTTGGGCACAAAGCCCTTGTGCTGGTGCAGACGACCATGGGAAACCCTACCCAAAGCAGGTAGGTAGTCAGGTGAAGGTATGTGTGCTGAATGCAGAGACCAGCCCGCTTCCCTCTCTTTGTTCTCAAAACACTGGCAGCCATGCCTCTACTCTCTGCCCAGTCCAAGAGAAAGGACCTGAAGATAGTAACACCAGACATCCCTTAGTCAGACCACCGTGGTGCTCACAGTCTTCAAGCCAACTTATTTACGCAGGGTTTTTTAGTTCTCACCTCGTATATGTGAACACAACCAAAAATCATCATTCCTCTAGGAAAACCTCAAATATAAAATGTAAGACCCCAAACAAAGAAAGGAAAAAGGCAACTCAGAAGCAAAATCTCTGAATAAAGAAAAAAGCTTCCATAAAATATATATTGTTAATCACCTTGAAGAAATGAGAGAAGAGGTTGCATCAATGGAATAAGAACAAAATGCTGAAGGAGGGGAACACTGCCACAGTGTAGTGCAGAAGATAAGATTTGCTTCTGCATGACCAATGCCTCACATTGCTCTTATCTGCCTCCAGCCTTATTGCAGGTACACCTCCCTGGCTAAATCTAGGTCACATGAAAATCTTACCTGCGATGAAGTCTGGGGAATGTAGTTTTTGGCTTTTCTGTCTCTATGGCAAGCTAAAGAGACCTGGAATGGGTGCTGAATAAGCCAGCCTACATTACCTACTACCAATGGTGCTTTTACTAAAATGATATTATCACATCTTTTGAACTAGACTACAGCGTTAATCGTGATGTTATATCTCTATTACCTGTATTACCTGTATATTATCAGTTCAAATAATGTCCAAATTTCATTTTTTCCACAGGAAATATAATTGACCTTCTGCAAAGTCAACTACGTGTATTCAGAGTTCCTGAGTGCTCTAGGTACAATTAAAATTCTCAAGCATTTTCCCCTGATTTCTACCTTCTAGGAAATATCACCCATTTGTAAACCACACGTGCTGACTAGTGCTTTTTTTCCATTGCCTTGTACTGCTCCTGAAGAGTTTCCCCAAATGCAAGAGCCTTCCTAGCTGAGGGAAAAGGTAGTAGTTCCTACAAACATGGAAGACTTAGCTAATCAAACTGTGAAACGTAAGTACAGTATGGATGAATTGTCAAGATGTTTGTTTTAACAAGTGACAGATGATCCTTGTGAAAACAGCAAAATTCAGGGGAAATGAGGAGTTTGGGCAAAGAACAACCAGTTGCTGGGACTTCCATGTGGGCCTCAGCTCCTGTCTTCTCCAACCCTGCTAAATCCCTTCCTAGCTGAGGGAAAAGGTAGTAGTTCCTACAAACATGGAAGACTTAGCTAATCAAACTGTGAAACATAAGTACAGTATGGATGAAGTGTCAAGATGTTGTTTTAACAAGTGACAGATGATCCTTGTGAAAACAGCAAAATTCAGGGGAAATGAGGAGTTTGGGCAAAGAACAACCAGTTGCTGGGACTTCCATGTGGGCCTCAGCTCCTGTCTTCTCCAACCCTGCTAAATCCCAGACCACTCCACCTAGGTCCTAAACCCTAAACCCTAGGTCCATCTGTATAAGCCACAAGGTACCCATGCGGCCTCAGCCACACCATTCCTGGGACTGTGGATTTAACTGTGCTGCCAAAGACCTGAGCCAGAAGTGAACCATGGACACCCAAGTCATCCCAGAGCCATACTTTTGCCTGACCATGCCATCATTGTTCTGAAGATAAGAATAGATGTCTTATTCCCGTTGGCCATTCCTGTGGGAGCACCAACTCTTTCGGCTTGGCTATAGCCCCAGTCCCTGCCCCCCCCTCAGCTGCTCTCTGGGGTCTTCTCATAGCTGAATGGTCAGGAATATCATATACATCATCACATCTGGAGTATCATCTGCCTGTTATTGTGTCTCACTGACAAGCCAGACCACCGAAACCAATACACTGCTTCGAAAACACACTAAGATGCACGCCTTCAGCCAGATTAGATACTGAACTCTGATTTCTCCCTCGTCCTCTTCTCCATGAACCTACGAAACAGGGGCCTCAGCAGCCATTTTGAAGGGCCCACCTGACTATGACAATGGAGGCCTTCAAGCCTCTGGTCTCATTGGCCTTGCAGGTGTCACATCTGGCTGGAAGGGGGGAGATGTGGGGTCAGCACATACAGATCTTCACCTATTTCCCTTTCTCATGTTGAAAAGTAGTAGTAATCACTCCTTTTATAAATAGCAATATGTCAAGCACTGTGCTATATGCTTCACAAAAATCAGTTCACTTGGACAAAGAAAAAAAAAGAGAGATAAACTGAAAATAGACTTTTAACTATAGAGAACAAACTGATGGTCACCAGAGAGGAGGTGGGTGGGGGCATGGGTAAATAGGTGATGGGGATTAAGGAGCACACTTGTGATGAGCTCTGGGTGATGTATGAAAGTGTTGAATCACTTGTACGCCTGAAACTAACAAAACCCTGTATGTTAACTATACTGGAATTAAAATTTTTTAAAAATCAGTTCTCTTGGTCCCCACAGCACCCTCCGTAATTGATATGATTCCTTTCATTTTATGGAAAAAGAATAGGATCGGAGGGCCAAACAGCACCCTCTAAGTCACACTGGAGGTTAGGAGCATTTTTTTTTTTAAACAAAGCAACATCCGGAATCCCATAGACGCATCCCTTAGATGATCAATACACATAAGTTCTGTAGCGTATTGACAGGCTCTTCACATTGAGGCCAGCAAAGCCCAGAGATTAGAGGAGGATTAGGGGTAATGAGGAGGGGTCATTACTCCCCATGTCCATTTTCTAAGATACAGACGGGTCCTCATACAGGAAACAGAAGCCCAGGAGACAAACTGGGGGCAGACAGAAATCTCTCGTCTCAGGCTGTTTTCTCTTGGACCTAGATCTGATCATTTTGTAGTTCGGATTAGAGAGACTGGCCTCTTCGCCACTGCCCTGCAAGGGAAGGTTGCCTACCTTCCCATCCCGTTGCGTCTTTCTGCCTCCTACAATCTGTGTTTCCTCTACCTATGGAAAATTACTTCTTTTGAGAAGCCTGATCCTCTATCTCCCTTGGCCCAGGAAGAATTAATCTTTTTTTTTTCGTACTCTCCTAACACAGTGCTGTATTCTAAGCAAGTGTTTACAAAGAAGCAGTGTCATATTGTGGAGAAAGCTTTGAAACGGAAATTTGATGACCTGGATTCTGCGGCTGCCCACTTGCTGGCTCTGCGAGATCTTCCGAGAGGCCTTTGTTCTCATCTGTAAAATGCATGTAACACTTGCCTCCCTTGCCTTGCAAACAGGACTAAATGAGACGTTCGTGAAAAAGCCTGGAAATTCTCAAGATTGGAGCCTGGGGTGGAGGGTTTCACTTTTTATTTTTTGTTTGTTTTTTGTGCTACTTGGGTTTTTGCTTCTTCTCCTAGACCATGCGGGCGACGACTTGTCTTCAGGCCTTCGTACTCCGCTCGGAGCCCACGGAGTGCTTGCTGCAGTGCTCTGCAGCAGTGGGCTCTCAGTAAATGTTTACAGAAATTAAAATGATACAGCCTTGAAAGGGGAGATCTCTCCGTTGCCTCACCAGATTTGATCACCACACGGCTCTCTGGCTCTCCCTCCTCGCTCCCCCCCTGCATGCCTGTCCGCACTGAGTGTGATTTGTGCATGTACAGGTGTGTGCATCCCCCCAGAGTCACCCTTTATCTCCGAGCTGTGGCATCCCAGCCCTGCAGAGGAATTCTGAGGCTGATTGACAGAAGCAGACAATGATAGTGAAAAGGAGTCTTTTCTCCAGGTTCATGCTGTCAGTGGGCTGCTTTCCCCCACCCCCCCACCTCTGCATCTAGTCCTGCTGTGCCCAGCCTTGAGCCTTTCACATCCGGGCAGATCCAGCTTGGTATGCACGCCCTGGAGGGCAACACACGCAAGACCCAAGGCAGACCAGCAGTCGGCTGGGTGGGACAGACAGCTGAAAGCCAGGCTTTGAAGGTCTCTGCACAGCCTGCACACGAGGCTCCTGTGCCCAAGAGGCCACAGGGTTTAACAAACCAAGCCTGGCCACTCATTTCTGATGCTTCTCTTTGTTTGGAGTGATAGGATCAGTATGGTGCACAGCGGACAGTTGTCCAGTTCAGCACGGAAAACCACATCGCAAAGAGCAGCAACTCCAAGATGGGCAGATGGATGGGGTTTCATTTAGAAGATAGAGTATGCAATTTTCCGTGTGAATGACTTCAGAGCAGCTAGGAAGATTCCTCTTCCCCCCACTGATACAGATTCATGGTGAAGCCGAAAAACAAATAGAATTTGTTGAGACAGATCTGGATTCCAATATTAGTTCCATGTGTCTGCCCGCAGGTGACTTAAATTCTTTCATCTTCCATCCCATTCCATAAATGTTTTTATCAAGTCCCTTCCACAAATTTACTACTGCATTAGACACTAGGGGGAGACTGGACTAAGACACAGTCCAGACAGGAAGATTCCCACAGCCTAGTGAATGGTTGTGTCTAGCCAGACCCCCAGCACATGCTCATTCTGTGATAGTTCTTTTTCTGCTCATTCTTCTCTCCTTTATCACAGTCCCAAGCTGGTATCTGAAACATTGCTATTAAATCTTTATTTTTTTTAATTCAGGACTCCAAACTGCTCACTCTTCAAACTAATTTTTAATCTCTTCCATGAATCACGTCTTTGATGGATTTTTTTTTTTTAAAGATTTTATTTATTTCACAGAGGGAGAGAGATCACAAGGAGGCAGAGAGGCAGGCAGAGAGAGAGGAGGAAGCAGGCTCCCTGCTGAGCAGAGAGCCCGATGCGGGCCTCGATCCCAGGACCCCGAGATCATGACCTGAGCCGAAAGCAGAGGCTTTAACCCACTGAGCCACCCAGGCGCCCTTTGATGGATTTTTGAATAACAAATATTTGGTATTTATAAATTATTCTTCAGCACATGTTAACTCAAATTATCGCATCGAGTTGATAGAATTAAAGTTCAAAGAAACTTGATTTATCTGCTAGATAACTGTCTCATGGGTAAGTGTCTCTTAAATATTGAAACTAGCTCAAAGCTATCTCCTTTACGATCCACATGGAATCTTGGGGCCCACATACCCCCGACTGGAAGCCACCATGATCTGTCACTTTGTTCCTTCATAATATACATTCATCCTTGTAAAAGGCATTTTTTGCTCCTGCTGTTTGCTTATACCTTGGTGGGATTCAATTTAGGATTCTTACCTGAGAGCAAACTTTGATGGGGCAAGGGAGACCATATGAGGTTAGGAGCGGGTAGCAACCTCAAAGGTCTCAGGGTGGGGGACAAGACAAAGAACTGGCAATGTAATCCTAGCAAAAATGCATTTTACAGATTTTACTTTGTCCCTGGTTGGCTCTGAAAAGAACTTACTGAAGAGTTTCAGATATTGCTACTCAGATGAGTTGCTTATGCTTATCCAAAAAATAACCATAACCAAATATGCCTCTCTGACTCATTGTCCATTACAAAAAACCCTTCAAGAGAAAAGCTTGTATGTAGAAATCAAAACATATATATGGGTCTGTCTTCTGAGGCTTAGCAGGGAGCATATAATATTAAGATTGAGTGAGGGTCTTCTCTGATTAAGACATCATTACCTGTCATGCAACCAAAGGAATGGGAAACACAGATAGTCACTAGATGAAGTTTCCTTGAATACTCACGGACTGGAGAACTCAATTGGGACAAAAGTCAGAAAAGATGTATAGAGGTCCCAAGATGGCTTCACCTTCTTTCAAGATGATTTTTTTTTTTTTAGAAACTTGTTTCCCCCCCTAGTAATAATCCAGTAAAGAATATCCTCCCCAATGAAAGGTCTAAAGTTCCATCATCCAGGCAGGACAGAAAGTTAGAGTTTGCCATTATTCATGGAACTCACTTCCCAGCTTTTAATGCTTTTACAATGTCTTCTGGCTGGACCAGCAAGAAAGCCTTAGTTAGATACCCATGTGTGCGAACTAGCCCCTGGTTGCTTCTGCTGTGCCCAGTAGGGAAAAAATAGCAAAGCTGAGCTTCTTACAAGGACAAGGTGACAAACTCCAGATATCTGTCCAGCCCAGTTACAACTAATGCAAAGCTCAAGTAAAATTGAGAGAAAATAGCAGGAGACAGATTAACCCCTAATGTACTGTCAGGGTTACTATGAAGCCCAAACTCTAAATCCTCCTTTTTCAGAGGTGCTTATAATACTTTATGCTATTGAAGAACATGAATTAACTTTTAAAGTTTATTTTAGTCACATCGTTATAAAAGAAACTTCCGTTTTAGTTTTTCTTCCAAAATATAAGTAATCTGTACCTATCAGGCTTCCTTTCCTTTGTTCTTCTATGTGGAAACAACAGTGTACCTGAGAAGGAGGTTTAGGGGGTGGACTGGAAGCACAGTGTATTCTTAATATGTTTTAATTCTGTTTTCATTGGAGGCATTTCCAATGAAACTATCTTCAATAATCACTAATCTTTTTTTCTAATCTAATTTCTTTTCCTTTATTAAAAAAAAAAGCTTTCCTTTATATTTAAGCCAAAATGTTTGTGAAGGTCCTTTTAAATTCAAAGAAAATGAAGTCAGGCATTTTTGGTGCACAGAGCAATTCCAGACCCAGTAGGGGAGCGCTTATGACTGAACAAAAACCCTTCTCTCACACAAAATATGAGCTCCCTGCCTGGGGTTTGCACATTAATGACTGTATGACTCATTATTATGTGTGCCTCCAAAACTGGGTTCTCCCTTTACTAACCTGCTCCGTACAGCAGATGTCGAATGTTAACCATGGGACAACAGGTGTAGCTTGAGTTGTTTTTCTCAGGGTCTTTTCCACATCACACTTCCAAGCCCCTATGATCCAGCCAACACCAAGTTACAAGGTTACCTGGAGGCTTTAAGTAGTATCTGGCACAAACTCCACTCCTGTTAACAAAAGCACAGTACTTCCCCGGAGTGCATCATCTTTCACCTGTCCTATATTAGGAAGTAGTTGATGGTAGCTTCTCAAATGTCAGATGCTTATAACTTCTGCTTGTCTCTGATTTTCTTCTATGAACACTATGTGTTTACAGAGTGCTGAACAACTGTGGGGTTTGGGAAGAAATCGAATTTGGAGGAGTAGAGTTGGCAAAGCATAGACTTGCTGGATAGAGAGACCTAGTTTGAAATTCCAGCGAAATTCTTCACAAGGTGTTTGGTGGTGAGGAGCTCACTGAAAAGCCCTCAACCTCAGTTTCCTCACTTTGAAATAAGAGAAGGAAGTTTATTTTGTTGAAGAGTTGGGAGAAATAGGAGATATGAACAATCTGTGGGAAGGACTTGGGATAATACCTGCCAAGGGATTCTGTACTCCTTTCCACTGAATGTGGAACAGATTTCTTTGTTCCTTGATTTTGGGCTCAGTCATTTGATTTGCTTTAGCCAAGGAAATTGGGTCTAAGTGACAGTGTGCCAGTTCCAAACTTGGACATTAAGAGGAAACACACGCTTCCATTCTCTCTTCTCTTTCTTTCAACACCATAAAAGAGCCTTCCTAGATATCTCTGAATATAGTTAGAGCAGACCTGACTCCAATCCGCAGTGTGAAACTAAACCCAGTAAGACTGACAAGTAAATCAGCTCCCCAGCTAAACTCAGTCTAGACTAGTTGGTGCTCAACCAAACCACAAGTGAGGAAGAATAAATTATTATCATTATTATTATTATTGTAACCAATTAATTTGGAGGCAGTATGTTATGCAGCAATAGCTGACAGATACAATACTGAAAAAATGAGTTTTCTGGTTTAAAATTAGATTTGACCAGCAGCTTCAATACATCCTTTCCTATTTAACTTCTCACTGAAATAGCAATGAAAATATAGTAAAACGTGAAAAATCACACTATCACAAACACTTAGTTTAAAAGGCAAGTCATGAATCTGGAAAAAAAACAGATATAATCCAGAGAAAACTGCATCTGAAAATTAATAACAATAGAAAATTGAAGAACAATCCCTCTCTACTGCCTGTGCCCATGCCCAGCTATTCTGTAATAACAGCAGAATAGTAACCTCTGCACATTCCCCAAATGTTCCATAACCAAGTGCATTTTTTTTTTTACATCCAGGGTAAGTAAGACTGTAATAGCCAGAAATAACCTGAACAAGAGTTAAGGCAACACGTGTTTGAGTAAATTACATTTCTAGGGCAGTGGAAGTTCTATGAGAAAAGTGCCATTAGCTGGAACAGAGGCAAAGAGACCCTGGGTAGCAGAGAACTCTAGGAATTACAGATTACCACGTACAACATTCAGGGCCCAACAGTGTGAGTGAGAGAGAAAGATACCACCCCAATAAAGAAAGTGAAAACCTGCCAGGAAGAAGAATTTAAACTATCAACGGCGTGGATTTATTTGCCCTTTAACTGAATGTCTGTGATAAATTGAACCACAGCACATGTGGACAGTAAAAGTAACCAAAAGCCTGGCTTTGAAAAATGCTGAAATATGGCCTGATAGAAAATATAGCAGAAAAAAGAAATACATTCTATGTTATGACAGCAATATCTAGGAAAATTACATAAGCTTTTTTCTTTTGACCCATCAATCCCACATCTCAGACTCTACCCGGAAGGTAATCTACAAGTACCAGACAATAGGTGCTCAAGATTATTCACAGGACTGGCAAACAAACCAAGGTAACTCCTTTGTATGAAATGCTCTGCTACAAAAAGAATGAGGAGACTTTGTGTACTGATATAGAATGATTACCAAGACTCCTGTTAAGTGACAAATTCAGGGTTCAAAACAGTCTGTAGGATATACCTTTTGTGTAAGAAAAAACGGGAAATACACAGACAGACACACATATACAAGATTATTTTTATTAAAAGAAATACTGAAAGAAGAAGCCACAACTAATACAGAAAATGGTTACTTATAGAAATCAGAGTTAATAGGAACAGTAACAGAATGTAGGGAGGAGGATGGAAGCAAAAATTTTCTGAGTATTCAATCTGACGTACTTTAGATTCTTGTACAGGGAAATGTTTTGCACATTCAAAAAATAATAGTAAAATTGAATCCAAAGGGGGTAAAAAGAATACTCTAAAATTGAAAACAGACAAAATAAACATTTCGACTGGCATCTGAAATCAGTATTCAGACTGTACATCCCATAGAATAATATAACTAAATGCAGGGTGTGGGCCTTTATTAGAGTCCTGATTCAGGCAACCCTCTGCAGAAGAAAATTTAAGACAATCAGGTGAATCTGAATATGGAATGGAAATGAGATAATGCTAAGACCTTGTTATTTCTCTTAAATGTGATAATGGCATGGTGGCTGCATGGGGAAAGTTCTTATCAGTGACAGATACATAATAAATTACTTAAGGATGAATTGATATATTGATCTGATATCTGGGAATTATTTTGAAAGCTGTCAGCAAGGAAAAGACAGTGTTTAAGGTGTGAAGACAGATGAATAGATCAAACAAGATAGGCGAAACACTGATAATTGTTAAAACTAGGTAGCGGGTACATGCAGGTTCACTTCTTAATCCATGTACTTTTACGGTGTGAAAATATCTGTAGTAAAAATTCATATAGGGCGCCTGGATGGCTCAGTAGGTTAAGCCTCTGTCTTCGGCTCAGGTCATGATCTCAGTGTCCTGGGATCGAGGCCCGCATGGGGCTCTCTGCCCTGCAGGGGGCCTGCTTCCCCCCTCTCTCTCTGCCTGCCTCTCTGCCTACTTGTGATCTCTCTCTCTCTGTCAAATAGATAAATAAAATTTTTTTTTAAAAAATTCATATAAAAAGATCATTAAATATGAAAGGGTTTTATTTTGAAAAAGAGGATTATAAATATATAACAAAATGTAATATGCAAATGCATGAACCTTGATTCAATCCTTTTTTGAAAAAAAAAAAAAGAAAGAGCTCTAAAAGACAGTTTGGGGATAACTAGGAAAACATGAGTATGGACTAACTCATAATAGGGAATTATGTTTAATTCTTTTAAGTAAGATAATGATTTCAGCTTATGTAAGAGACCATTTCTATTCTTAGGGGAATTAGGCCAAAGTATTTAGGGGGAAAGTGTCATGACATATGCAGTCTAATTTCAAAAGGCTCAGCAAACATAATATAACACATATCACCCTTTTTAATATGGCTGAAAATGTTCTTAATAAAAACCTAGAAAAACTATTAATGTCTAGCAAAAAACTACAGATAATTTTAAAACTCTCAGGGACATAAATGAAGTCTTGAATAGGTGGAAAGATAGCCATTGTATTAGGATTTAAAAAATGAAATAGTATATAGATAGCAATTCTCCCTCGATTTTTTAAAGTTAATGTGGTTCTAAGTTAAAAAAAAAAAAAAAAGGAAGCAATAGTGGTTGTTGTAGAGAGATGGGCATTTGGAAAGTGAGAAGAAAGGAAACCTGAAAAAAATTATAACTTGGTGAAGGGATTACACATTAATTCAACTATTTATGAAAACTATTTGGCAATAGCTAACAAGATGGAAGATGTGCCTGCCTGATGCCCAGCAATTTCACTCCTTAAGAAATTTTACATACAGGAAAAAAGAAACATTCAAGAATGTTCATAGCAGTGATGTGAGTAACAAAACATTTTTTTAAGACTTGGAAACAACCCAAATGTCCATCAATGGAATGTATAAATAAATCGTGGTATATTTATGTAATGGAATAAAAGCAGTAAAAAGAAATTAACGTAGATGAATGGCAAGAATTTAATATTGAGCAAAAGCAAAACATCAGAAAGAGATTATTCAATAATTCATGCACAGTTCAAAAACAGGTAAAGCTAAGCAATCCATTGTAATACATGTAAGTGCTTACTTATACCATATCTAAGTCCCTCCAAGTGCTCCTTCTAAGTAATGTTCTCTCTCTCAGGCTAGTGGGACTCAAGTGTTCATTTAGCATAACCATTTATTACTTATAGTAGAATATTCACTTACATTATTCAATCTTTAATGAAAATCATTTAAAATTATATGAAATTTCACTAATAAATGGCTATATATATTTAACCTGGAAAATAGTGAAAAGTATGCATATTTCGAAAGGGGATAAACTTACTGTATTTATTGAAAATATGAGCTATAGCAATTAAAAGTAATGTGGCTTAGGAAAAGAAATAGAAAAATCAATGGAAGAATCTAGAGAGTCCATAAATGACTGTAAAATTAGGGGTGCCTGGGTGGCTCAGTTGGTTAAGTGACTGGCTTTCGGCTTGGGACATGATCCTGAAGTCCTGGGATTGAGTCCCACGTCGGGCTTCCTGCTTGGTGGGGAGTCTGCTTCTCCCTCTGACCTCTCCCTTCTCATGGTCTCTCTCTCTCTCTCTCTCAAATAAATAAATAAAATCTATTTAAAAAGTTATGTGGAATTTAGAATATGATAAAGTAGGGATATTTTATCAGAAATGCAAAGTATTGGGACAATTGACTTACCATTTGGAAATAAAATGGAGTTGGATCAACACTCTAAACTTCATACCAAAATATATTTCAGATAAATTGATGATTTAAAAGTAAAATACAAAGCCTTAAAATTATTAGAAAAATTTGTCATTGGCTTTTTAAAAATAATCTTGAACTAAAAAGACCTTTAAAATTAAAGACAAATTAGGGGCACCTGGGTGGCTCAGTCATTAAACATCTGCCTTTGGTCTGGGTCATGATCTCAGGGTCCTGGGATCAAGCCCTGCCTGGGGCTCTCTGCTCAGCAGGGAGCCTGCTTCTCCCTCTCCCACTCCCCCTGCTTGTGCTCACTCTGGCTGTCTCTCTCTCTGTCAAGTAAATAAGTAATCATATATATCTATTTAAAGGCAAATTTAAAAACTGGAAAAGTATTTTTGCAATGCATATGATAGATACTGGGCCAGCATTTTAAAGGTCATTTTATTATTGTAACACCTATGTCACAATAACTATAAATCAAATATTATGATAAGTACTTTATACGGATTATCTATTTTAATTATCAACCAAGCCTAAATGGTAGATTCTCTTATTGTCCACATTTTATAGATGATGGAACTGAGATACTAAAAGATTACAAAACTTATATCAGGTCAAACACCTAATAATGAAATCAGGACATGAAACCATGAAAACTAACACAAGAGGCCCTATTTAAAACCACCATTTTATGCTGCTTATGAACAAATTCTTAAAAATCAATAAGAAAGGGTGCCTGGGTGGCTCAGTGGGTTAAAGCCTCTGCTTTCGGCTCAGGTCATGATCTCAGGGTCCTGGGATCGAGGCCCGCATCGGGCTCTCTGCTCAGCAGGGAGCCTGCTTCCCCCTCTCTCTCTCTCTGCCTGCTCTCTCTGCCTCCTTGTGATCTCTCTCCCTCTGTGAAATAAATAAATAAAATCTTTAAAAAAAAAATCAATAAGAAAAAAAGGTAACCCAGTTTAAATAAAAGGAGAGGATAAAGCATATGCAAAGCAATTCTCAAAACAATAAATACAAATACAAATAAATAATCATATATAGATGCCAAGAAAACAACACTGAGATACCAATACCTATCAGATTGGCAATCTTAAACAAATGATAAAACCAAATATTTAAAAAAAACGGGCGCCTGGATGGCTCAGTCGGTTAAGCGGCTACCTTGGGCTCAGGTCATGATCCCAGGGTCCAGGGATCGAGTTCCACGTGGGATTCCCTGCTCAGCAGGGAGCCTGTTTCTCCCTTTCCCCTCTGCCTGCCACTCTGCCTACTTGTGCTCTCTGTCTCTCTGTCAAATAAATAAACAAAACCTTTAAAAAAATTAAAAAAGAACAAGTGGAGAAAGAGGTGAGATTGGGACTTGGTGCCACTTTTTTTTTTAAGACTTTTTTTTATTTATTTGTCAGAGAAAGAGCATAAGGAGGGGGAGCAGCAGGCAGAGGGAGAAGCAGGCTCCCCACTGAGCAAGGAGCCCAATGTGGGACTCCATCCCAAGACCCTGGGATGATGAACTGAGCTAAAGGCAGACCCTTAACAGACAGAGCCACCCAGGTGTCCCTCGGTGCCACTTTTTCAAAGGCAATTTGCCAATATCTACCAAAATGTAAAATACATGTGGTCTTCCCTAGAAACTGCTTTCTTAGAAATGTATCTAGAAACATACATACATACACGCAGAAAGACATGATGGTATTCACTGCAGGATTTATGTAATAGAAAAAAATCATGCTAACAACACCTTAAAAATACTTAAAACTTTGACAGTAGGGGAGTATGTAGATACATTTTGATTGATCCATGTAACAGAATTCTATGGAACTGTTAAAAACAAATGTGATAATTTCATATGCACTGACATAGGAACATTTTCAAAACATATTATCAAGTGAAAAAACAAAAAGGTGCAGAACAATGTGAATACATTATCACATTTGAGTTGAATATGAGTATATGCTCTATGTATGCAAAAAAATATTTCTCTTGGATACCATTGAAACTAATGATGGCGTTTACCCCCATTAAGGGGCCAGGGTGCCGGGCAAGAGATGACTTTTTATTTTATACCATTCTTTCCCGCTTGATGTTTCAGCATGTGAATATATCACCCAAGTAATATAATGTTCAACACTTAACTTTTAAAAGAGCCGAAAAGGGGTACTTGGGTGGCTCACTTAGGTGTCTAACTCTTGATTTTGGCTCGGATCATGATCTCATGGTCCTGGGATCCAGCCCCACCTCAGGCTTCATGCTCAGTGCAGAGTCTGCTTGTCCCTCTCCCTCTGCTCCTCTCCGCTCACACTCTTCTCTCTCTCTCTCTCTTTCAAATAAATAAATAAAAATAAAATTTTTTTAAAAGAGCCAAAAAAGAGAAAAAGGGAAAAAACTGATTCTAGGGAAAGCTTGCTTTTCTGATTATTAATAAAGAAAAAATAAATATAAAATTATTATTTTAAAAATCTATAAAACAAAGAAAAGAGAACATTCAGAGTTTGTCTCTGGAAATAATCAGATAGCCCAGAATAAAATTTCCCAACCATAAGCAAGGGCAGAGTGTATATATAATATATATATCTATCTCCAGGATGAGGTGAAAGAAGAGATGTTCAGGAAAGGGCTTATTGCAAGATCACTCAATAAAACAATTATAAATATTGAAGGGGTAAATCCAATGCTACAGAAATGAACTCTATTATATCAAGAACAAATCTGAGAAGCTGAGGAAACAATTTTGGAATATAGAGGAAAAAAGATAAACAAATATCAAATATACGTAAATATAAATGAAATAGAATGGGGTAACTCACTAAAGTCCAGCAGATAAATAAGTAAGATCTGAGTTTTTAAGGAATCATGTCAGAAATGTATATATTATACTAGACACTTGCTAAAATGGCAATGAGTATCCCATTGTTTGTGAATCCCTCTTTGCAATGTGATTTTGCAAAAGATTTGAGTTAAATTATTAATAAGGTTACTTAAATAATTACCAAACTTTAACTCTGTGGAGAATAGATTGCCAGTGCCTATGGCCTGTTCACACAAATCCATCATATATTAGACCACAAGGACAATCTAAAGCTCTAAAAAGTATTCTGCAGGCCACGTTCTCTAATCAAAGTACAATAAACTAATGAATTGTGAAATTAATGAGAACATTTTAACCTTAAAAATAAAGCCACTTGGAATTGTTAAAAATCACTCTCCATAATAACTCTTTAGTCAAAGAGGGAAAGAAAATGTCCCCTAAAAAAATTAATAAAAAATAGGAATACCGCATACCATATCTTAGAAATACAGATTTATGATCAAGTTAACTTATGAATTAGTTATTAAAAGTTAGCTCTTTCATGTAAGCCTGATGATTCACAGACCTGTACCCCTTGGGCAAAGAATAAAAATAATTAAAAAAAAAAAGTTAGCTCTTTCAATAAATTGTGTTGGGACAACAGGCTAATAAATGGCCTTAGAACAAAGGCTATGAGGACCTAAGTCAGTTTGAAATAGATGAGGAAGAATGGAAGCAAGGAAGTGGGTTGCTCTACATGATCTTGGGAGGTGGGGAAAGGCCACTGTTACACAAGCAGTATGGACTGTTGTTGAAAGAGATGAACAGAACAAGTGTGGAACAGAAGAGAGACTTCAAACATGGATGCCAGTTTGTATGTGACTTTGACACATGGTAAACATGACCCTTCAAAAGCCCTGGGGAAAGGGTGGTATGGTTGGTACATAGTGCTGAGGAACTGATTCTCTAGGACTTGAAGTGTTGATACAAGGAAGGAATCCCCAAATGCCAACATACCCATAATGATACTCACACTCACAAGAAAGAAGGGAAATAAAAATTAAACTGCCAAAAAGATATCATTTTATATCCATTAAAATACAAAAGTTAAAAAGATGGTGAAGATGGCAGGAGACAGGTTCCCCACATGGTACCAGCAGGCATAAAACTGGCACTGTTCTTCTGGAAAAGCAACCTAACTCTTCTTAGTAAAATCAAGTATACGCACACCCTGTGATTATCCATTCTCTCTAAAGCATACGTCTCAGAGACATTTTCCTGCAGGTTAGTAAAGAGGCATTTTAGAAGATGTTTTTAGTGCATGCTTTGGATGTTGGAAACAACCTGATTATCCAACAATTGGGGAATGGGTAAGTTAAAGGTAGAAAATACTTAGAACATAAAGCTATTTAGCCTTAAAAGTAGTGAAAGAGATTTCTTTCAGTGCATTTAAAACAAGTGATTACTTTCGGCAGTCATTTAGAATATGGTGTTGGTTGAAAAGGGTAAAAAAAAAAGAGAAATTTATAGCATAACACCATTTGCATAAACTTTGCACACACACATAAACACACAAAATGACATAATAGTTTCCGAAGATAGATGAATTTAAGAATGTGTATATAGAATATTAGAATGGATACCTAAAGAAAAAAAATGAATGAGTGAGTGGAACAGGGATAAAGATGAAAATAAATAAATGTGTAATATAAAGGAGGGCTCTTACATGGACTTATAATTACAGTGTATGATTAATTCAACTTCCCTACCTGTATCTGCTTTTCAAAGTATGATTTAAAATGCTAGCCTGCTTGCTTCTTTTTTAATTTAGATTCACAAAAGATCTTTTAGTGCCAAGTATGTTCATGTTCATTCTTTCACCCAGTGCTCACAAGAAATATGGTTATATGAATATCTACACTTTGCAAAAAGGAAACAGCTTTTGCTTCTAAAGAATTTGCCCAAGGTCACAAAGTTATTAAGTTAGAAAGAAAGGATTGAAACCTAGGTCTATCTGATGCACTATAATCCTTCTAACATACTCCACAGTTTCTGTGTGTGGCATTAGGGTGCTTAAAACAGTATTCAGACTTACAGGTCATAAATCATGTTACTAGACACTGTAGATGCTAGACTGGGTACTAACTCTTAAGAGTGATGAACAAAGATATTGATGGTGCTTTGATGGTATCAATCTCTACACGGCAGCGCAAGAATACATGGATCCCGCCAGGATGGCTCCATTCTATGGACCTCCAAAAGAACAACACATAAGAAACTAGATGTTTAATAACCCAGTCAAGAAATGGGCAGAACACATGAACAGACATTTCTCCAAAGAAGACATCCAAATGGCCAACAGACACATGAGAAAGTGTTCAACGTCACTCGGCATCAGGGAAATACAAATCAAAACCACAGTGAGATACCACCTCACACCAGTCAGAATGGCTAAAATCAACAAGTCAGGAAATGACAGATGTTGGCGAGGATGCGGAGAAAGGGGAACCCTCCTACACTGTTGGTGGGAATGCAAGCTGGTGCAGTCACTCTGGAAAACAGTATGGAGGTTCCCTGAAAAGTTGAAAATAGAGCTACACTATGAACCAGCAATTTCACTACTGGGTATTTACCCTAAAGATACAAAGGTAGTGATCCTCAGGGACACATGTACCCGAATGTTTATAGCAGCAATGTCCACAATAGCCAAACTATGGAAAGAACCTAGATGTCCATCAACAGATGAATGGATAAAGAAGATGTGGTATATATATACAATGGAATACTATGTAGCCATCAAAAGAAACGAAATCTTGCCATTTGCAAAGATGTGGATGGAACTAGAGGGTATTATGCTAAGCAAAATATGTTAATCAGAGAAAGACAATTATCATATGCTCTCTCTGATATGAGGAGCTTGAGGGGCAGGGTGGGGGGTCATGGTGGGTAGGGAGGGAAAAAATGAAACAAGATGGGATCGGGAAGGAGACAAACCATAAGAGACTCTTAATCTCACAAAACAAACTGAGGGTTACTAGGGGGTGTGAGGGTAGGGATAGGGTGGATGGGTTATGGACATTGGGGAGGGTTTGTGCTATGGTGAGTGCTGTGAAAGGTGTAAGCCTGATGATTCACAGACCTATACCCCTGGGGCAAATAATAAGAAAATAAAATAATAAAATAAAAATAAAATTAAAAAAAATTAAAATGCAGTTGTAGATTATGGCTGAGACCTGCATGCTTCTGCCCTCCTCTATCTGCCCTGAGTCTACTGACCCAGCATTGTATGCTCTTTGGAGCCATATGGGAACAGGAGAGTCACTAGAACATCAGGTAGTCATAGTGTCTATCACAAGGCAGAGCAGAGTTTTACATGGTACTTCTGTCTTTATACCAGAGTTTCAGCTGAGGCTCCAAAGCAGAATAAAATGAGGAAGTGCTTAAGACAGAGACCCACCAATATCTGTGTCCCCCTCTCCTGAATACACCGCTAGACTACATTGTATAGCTTCCTCTTGTATGTAGGTGGGGCCCAACAACTGGATTTCAAAAATGGAATGTGCATGAAAGAAACTCTCACCACCTAGTCAAGTCAGTTAAAAGCAGGGATATCTTTCTTGCATCAGTGATTTCTGTGAAACAAACCATCTCAAACTCAGTGGTTTACAACAATCATTTATTTAGATCACAATCCAGCAGATCAACAAGAAGCAAAGCCAGGCTCCATTAGGTGGTTTATTATGGCTCCCTTTTGTGCCTGGAGTCAGATGGAGGTCAGCTGACCTCTCTGTTTGTGGAATTTGTCTGGCAGTTTGCTAAAGTGACAGGGAAGCTGACCACATGTCTCTCGTTATCCAGCAGACAGACCCAGACATATTCATATGGAAGTGGCAGGACTTACGGAAAAGAACAGAAGTGTACAGTTTCCTAAGGCCAGAGTCAGAATAGACACAGTATCATTTCTACCACTCTATTGGCCAAAGAAAGTCACAAAGGCAGCCCAGTTTGAAGTGGCAGGAACCTAAACTCCACTTTTAGATAAGAAAAGGTAAAAGTCAAATTGCAAGAGTATGTGTTCAGGGGCAGGTAGAGAACAGGGGCCATTTTTGCCATCTGCCACACTTCCCCATGATTTCTCTTATACTACTGGCCAAATCCAGTAGAGAATTTCAGGGTCTTGTAAAGATTCTTAACCCAGAGTCCACAGATATCCAAAGGGTCCATTTCAGGATATCCATTAATTTCAATGTGAAAAAAGATTACATTGTTATGTTCATTAACATTAACCTTTGAAATTACATAAGACATTAGACCTGCCACTTCAGTCTTATTAGTGAATGTGTTAATAAAGAAGTATGCATATAACTTTCAACACATTTTACTAATACTTTGATCATTGTATTCTATTCCCTTAAAAACATCATTCTGAGAAAGGGCCCATAGGCTTCGCTAGACTACCAAAGGGAGTCATGGCACAAAATAAGTACTCTCCACGTAGAAGATAGCAAAGATACTACGAAAAGAAGCTTAGATAATGAACAGCTGCACAGAGCAGAGCTATCCCCAACACCCACCAACACACTTTGGTCAAGGACATGATAAAGAAGTAAATTTATTTTTTGAAGCCTCTGAAATTCGGGATCATTGTTACTGCACTTAGCATATGTTAGCTTATACAATATGTGACATGTCTATGCAATTTAGATCACTAAATAACCAAACTCTTTCAGTCCATTTTTCATGTCCAAACTACATAGAATATGTTGGGTTAATAAAGGTAGAATCATTAGAGAGGACTCTTACCCCTCTTCTAACCCACAACAAGTGAGAGTTCCAAAAAACTCATTTTTGGAAATGGTATCATCTGATCAGAGGAACGAGTAGAAACTTCCTCTCTGGCTGAAGGTAGGTAGAGCCCAAGAAACTTGTGAGAGTGGGTTGTTGGAAAAACTAATATAGCATTCCTAGAACCTGGGGAGATGTGAAAGTGTAAGGTTAGCTAGAGCATCACCTGAGGGCAAAATAGAAATCAACTTCACTTTGAGAATTTGATGGATCAAGGAAGTCTAGTACCCATGTAGACTCTGTGAGGTTTTTATCCTACCTTGAGAGACCCACTACCTTGAGAGACCCACCCAAGAGGACTTCCTATGGAAGTAAATCACTCCCAGTGCTGTACCTTGGCAAGCTGGATATGAGTAGGAATTATAAGAAGTCAGCAGAGACTATGTCCATTCCCCAGAAAACAATGAGGCATAGAAGCCCTCACTGGAGGTCTCAGAACGCACAGAAGAGCCAACAAGTGGATGCCTGCCTTGACAGAGGGCTTTTGACAGCCACAAGAAAGGCACAGCCAGTGTAGGTTACAAAAGCAACGATAAAATAATGTGTTTCCTTCTCCTGTAAATCTTCCACTCTATAATCTGTGGCTCTGAAGAAGACAAATTCAGCAGAGTTGGTTGAGAAAGAGGTGGGACAAGGAGATAAAGAACAAAATTTAATCTCTCCTGTTCCCTGTCTATCCTCAAGCCATGAGCTAAGTCTGACTTTAAATTGGGGAGTATGAAATTTTGATGTTGGATTGGGTTGGGCTTTTTAGTCTTGTAACCGAAACTCTTCTGATACCTCAATATGACTGGAGAAAACGCTGGAATCTTCTAACAACATCATCCAAGAGGTAAAGAAAATTTTCTTACAAAAATATTTGTGCAGAAAGAATGATTCTTATTTATACTCTATTAAACCCAAGATGAAAACTATTCAAGCCAACTCACAAAATCCACCAGAAGGTACTTCCATATCCTACAGCCCAAAGTTTCTTCCACACAGTTGAACTGGCTGGAAGAAACTGAAAAGCAGCAGGGCTTCATGCAGGTTGGCAGGTGCACATTGGCTGTTAACCACGCTATTGGGAAGGTCAGGCCTGGGCCATTCCCAAGATATTCTGAAGTTCACAAAATGAATGTATCCTTTGTCACTCCAACTCAACCCTTCTCAATAGAATCTCAGGTGTTTTCTATACAGAAACCTGCCTCATAGCTACAAAAATATCCAAACTCTGCAATTTCTCCCTCTGAAACATGCCTGTGAGTCCAATTGTCTTGTTTCCCAAGACATGTTTACTTCAAAACCAATTTATCCACTATGTTGTCTACCAACAAAACATACCATGCATCTCTTTGCCTAATTGCTTTTTCCAAAGCTCCCAACAAGACTTTGAATCTTGGGAACGCCAGAGAATTAACATTTCCCAGAGCAGCCCTCAACTAATGGCTGATGAGAGTTGGTGTACAAACACCCCTGTTCCCTCACCACAGGGTTGGAGACTTCTGAGTCCTGTGTTCAACTGTTTCCCAGAGTGTCCCTATGAGATTGCCCACAGTGGTAACTGACTTGTTAATACACCCTTTTTGGCTGATTTCTCTTCTCTGTCCCACTTCCCCACCCTCTTCCTGAGTTCCTCTCACACCTCCCAAACAAACTATTTATCCTCAAAACCTCGTCTTGGGATCTTCTTTCCCTAAACTAGAAAAGCACTGTAGCCCTGCCTATTGGTTAAATGTGTCCCCAAGAATACCCTAGGCTCCAAACCGTCTTATTCACTTCTCCTCCCAGGGGAAAAAAAAAAAAAAGTAAATGGAGACGCAAACGTGTGAGGTCAAAGAGCAAAAAGCATTCCACAGTCCATTCAATGCAGTGAGAGACAAGCCCAAGCCTTCAGTTTGCTTTATTCTCCCTGGAGAGCTCTCTGAAACTGCCTCCAATAGAGCTTTTCTACCTGTAGTCCCAGGCATGGGAATCTTACGTGCTATGTTTTAATAAGAGTAGACACATCTGAGAAAAGGAGACCTTCTGAAACCAGATGGGTTTGGTCAAGCATTCTGCTACACTCTGCGTCTTTTTGAAAGCATTCCTTTGAAAATTGTTGGTGTTGATTAACAAGGCGATTTTCAGAGAGGAAGAACAGATGCAAGCATGTGACTCTCATCTGGAGCATAATACCACATGAAGTCAAAGGTAAACAAAACACCCAGAATCAGATTAACTGTGACAGACAGCTCCTGAGTATCAGCCACTGGTGGGAACAAGACTTCCCATTCCACCTGATGATGGAAAGCTCGCTATCATCTCTCCTCCGCCCCAGAGGGAAGGCCTCTCTTCCACCAAACTACTCACCACTTGCTTTCTTCCTGGTTTTCCCATTTAGTAGTTATGATTCCATAATCACGCACTTCCTCTAGGGTTTCCATTCCCCTCCAGAGCCATCTGATCTTCATTTCTGTACCTCATCTCTGGAAAATTTGGGTTAGTATTCCAGCCTCACCTCAACAGGGTACCAAGACTAGAGATATTTTATTCCATAATTCCTGAAGATTCTTTAATCCAAATCATGACATCGACCAGAGTTGCTGGGCTTCCAGATTTAGGAGGTTAATTAATAATCCTTTAAATGATCTTTAGTCATTCAAAGATAGGCTTCAATTTGGCATTTTTCAACTTATGCCCTAAAACATTCACTCCCATTGACAATGATAATAGTAATAATAAATAATGATAACAAATATGCATAGCAATTGCTACATTAACTTGTTTAATTCTCACAACAACCCTATAAGGTAAGTATTGTTTTCTCTACTTTGTAGATGCAGAAACTGACGCAACAGAGTTGCAAAAGGACTTGCACAAGCTTACAGGGTAAGTATGGCAGAGCCAGGATTCAGGGCTGCCATATACGGCTGTGCAGGTTGTGCAGTGCCTTCCACCAGAAAGAAGCATTCACAACAGCTGCTGCACAACTTGCTCAACCCTGCACAACAAGATCTAAACCCAGGAGGACTCTCCAAATTTCCTGTGGCTTCTCTAGTCAAGGAGTTAAAAAGCAGAGCACAGTATTTGTGTATAAAGACAAGAATTATTTACAAAAGCAAAAAACAAAAACAAACAGAGGCAACAATAGAGGAATGACTAAACCATTTACATCAAAACCACTTCATAAATTACTTTCAAACATTTAAAAAAAAAACATTTAAAAATAATGCTTAAAACGATATATTTTTAAAATTACTTGAAATTATGGTAAGAGATGAAAAGAAGCAATATATGAAAATCTAAATTTAAGTCAGTAAGGTAAAAACAGAAACACACCACCCACCTTGAGCTCCTGTTATAATGTCATATCCTGGGACCAGTCAGTTATCTGTGGCAAGTCAATTATACATTACTCATGTCATCATGTACAGTGCAGCAACTATAGCTTTAAGTTTTCTTTGCCTGACATCATGTTTATTCCAATACATCCATGATGTTCAATCAAGGTATCTCAAACAACATTACTGGCAAAGGAACTCATTTCAGAGTAAGAGAAGCCAAGTAATGGTAATTACCAATGGAATCTACCAGGCCTACCATAACCCCATTACGCAGAAGTAATTGCTCTTAGAGAACCATGAAATATTGTATTGAAGACCCAACACAGTAGCAAGGGAGGTAAATCGTGAGGCTATATGAGGCTTTCTTTCTGAGTCTACTATGTACTCTAAACTCAAGATAAATAATAATTGTTTCTCATAATCAGGATGTAAAAGTCCAGGATCTAACAACATGGGTGAAGCCTCTCAAATTCTTGGGAAAATTTCAGCTCTATTGCTGAGACTCTAGATGCTGGAGTCTAGAAGTTCTGGACCCAAGGAAGAATTGTTTCCTCTAGAAGACACCACTTTTTTTCCAGTAAATTGGAAAAAGAGACCACCAGGCCACTTCAAGCTTCCTTTACTACCAGGCCAAAAACAAATAGGGGATTGGAATGTAGTATATACCTTTTAATCTCCTTTTCTTCCCATCGTTATCTCTTTTGGAGACAGCCCTTTTCTATTCCATAAGATCCTAAGGAGCTGATACTTATGGAATCCCATCTTTTTGATCCTCCTGACCATTAGAATAGATATATAACTTAAGCTTGGCCAATTGCTCTCTCTATCCCAGATATTTTATTCTTGACTGAGAACATGAAGGGACAAAAAGTGGTTTGAGCAATACCCTAAAGAATCCCTACACAATGTCAGCACTCTAAAAAGTTCCATGCGTTATTCTTTCAGGCTGCCCTGGTCAGTCCTGGGTCCTACCCTTTCTAAGACCTGATGTTCATCTATTCTTTTGATTCGACGAACTATCTTATATACCTCTCTTCTTAGTTATTAAGGGATTGGTTCTCACAGGAAAACATACCCTTCTTTACTTTGTTAGGGTGGGACCCATGCACTTTGTTTTTTGTTTTTTGGTTTTATTTAAGGTTGGATCTATATTTGACTCTACCAAAAGGGGGAATGAAGGAGAAACTGGAAGACAGTAAGGATAAAGAGCTTGCTCCTCCTGCAGACATGCTACTTTTTCAGTGACAACCAGGGAGCATCTCTTCAGCCCAGTAGTAATTGATTCCAGAAATAGTTGGTTCTAGTAGCATTGTTTCTATTGCTCAGCTTTTATTTCTGCACACTCTGAACCAGCCTCATTATTGCTCCCCTGATCCTCAAATTACCAGCCCTAGCCAGGCAAGGCCTTTTCCTCATAGGTTGAGATCCCAGCTCATTAGTTCCCTGCCTGCAGATCTCTGGGTTCTGACTTTCCCAACCTCCTCCCTTTGTTTCTGCAGCCCTAGGAGTGCACTGGACTCTTACAGTCACTAATTTTATATTATTCCTAATGTTCTATATTCACCTTTTCTGGCCTCCAAGTACCCAATTAATCCAAACTCCTTATTAAATCCCTTCTGTGAAAATAACTGAGTAGGTCTTCTTTTTTCCTGAATGATCCATCTTCCAGTACAGCCCCTGTTTCTTTTTCTCAAGTTAACTAGATCTGTTGCTGTTGATTGAAACCTAAGAAACCTAAGTTACCCATATGGTTATTCTTTACCCATGTAGAAACTGAACTTGCCCATGGTTAATGAACTTGCCCAAAGTCACATGGCTAATAACAGGAGAGGTTGTGACTCAAAGTCAAGTCTACCTCATTCTAAAGCAGTCTTTGCCTTCTCCAAATCACAAAGGTATTAGACTAAAAATTATTTTAAAAAACAACTTGTCAGGGTGCCTATTTGGCTTAGTTGGTTAAGGATAACTCTTAGGTTTGGTTCAGGTCATAATCTCATGGGTCATGAAATCAAGTCCTGCCTTGGGCCCTGTGCTCAGTGGGGAGTGTTTTGAAGATTCTCTCCCTCTCCCTCTCCCCTCCCTCCATTCATGCACATGCACACTCTCTCTATCAAATAAATAAATAGATCTTAAAATAAAATAAAATAAAAACAGAACTTTTCAACTTCTGGTCTGAGCAAGATGGCATAGTCTTGCCCTGCCCATTTCTCCTCTCTATGTACAATAATAAACACTGCAAATAACTTAAGAGACAACCAAAGGGGAACTCAGAAAGGAGGAAGAGGAGACTGAACTGGTTTGAGACCCCAGGACTGGAGGAATAACACAGAAACAGGGCATCATATGACCTCCCAACCTATGAAGAAAGAGACGCAAGGCCAGGTGTTTCCTGATCCACAGCCTAGCAACAGAAGGCAGCCCAGGTAAGTTCATTTCACCCCCTGTTTAAACAGGAGTCCACTACGACCCCAGGTGAGCCCAGCAAGTGGGGTCAATCAGAGGCTCCACTGATAATAAGGATCTAGGAGACACTTTCCTTCCCCACTGGGCCTGAGACACACCCTTCCACCCAGATATGATACATAGCTAGAAGGCACCAGAAAGGGAAATACACCAAAACAAGAGGACATCATACCAGCTGGATTAGTTTTACCAGAAATAATGGAAAAGAAGGCCAAAAGGAAAAAAATAAAGACATTTTTCCTGAAAGCGTCTGCTTTGCTGTCAGATACAGGAAAGGAATGAAGAAATGAAGTCTGTGCAGACAGGACTCATAGTCTTCTGGAATACATAGCTACAGATAGTCCATATCCTGACCACAAAACCAGGTAAGAGGGTTTGATCTGCAACACAGCATGTGACAGGGACACAGGATTCCATACCATCCCTGACTTTGTTTAGAATACAGTATCCACTATGGAAAGGCAAGATGGCGGAAGAGTAGGGGAGCCCGTTTCATCTGGTCCCCTGAATTTAGCTAGATAATTATCAAATCACTCTGAACACTTAAGAATTCAACCTGCGATGTAAGAAAAGAGTTGTTGGAATTCTACAAATAGAAAAATGACCACTCTTTGCAAGGTAAGAGTGTGGAGAAGTGAAGTGGAGGGGATACAGTGGAGGATAAAGAGTGGGGGGTGGAAGCCTCAGTAAGCCAGCTATCAGAAAGTCATATAGCCCCAGAGCACAGAATCAGAACCTTTAGAAACCTGCTCCAGTGAGAGACATCCCTGCATGGAAGGTGCTCCTTGGTGAAGTGGGGCAGAATTCTAGGTGGGCCAGTGTGGTCTCAAGATTCCCGGAGTCACAGAAATAACAAGGGTGTGTGAGCTGGCACAGTTCCCCAACATGGGAGCAGGGAAACTGGTTATGCTCTGAGAGCCCAGGAGGGGTCTCTTAGCTCTGTTTACCATAAACCAGAAACACTGCACACTCCAGCGACAGCTCTCGGTTATGGGGGCGGTTGTAAAGGACAAAAAAAGCCACAGTCCTCCGCCTTCCCCCAGTAGGGGCAGCCCAGGCTTGTGCTCCACCAGGCATTCACTCTCCATGGGGGTGTTGGAGGGGTCTGAAAAAGGACAGAAAGTGCAACCCTCCCCCTTTCCCTGGGAGGATCAGTGTGGGTACCCACTACAGGAGTCTGCAGAGTATGGCACACCCAAAAGCAAAGACTGCTTATCCCTCAGGGTTTGCTGAAGAAAGCGGACTGTTGTCTTTTGGCTCCAGGACTGAAGATCAGGCCATGGCCATTTTTACTCTCATCCTCTAAAGAGGCCCAGAAAGCCTTCAGGGAAGAAAAGCCACATAGAAAAACCAGAAAAAGCTTACACTGAGCCTGGCCCCCTGGCAAGGGGTGGTGCCACTCTTCTGAGACAAAAACACCTGAGTATCATTGTAGCAGGCCCCTGAACAGGGAACACCAAGCTTAAAAAGTACAAAGCACTGCAAAACTCCAGCTCTAGGGGAAAATAATATATAGAATTTGAGATTGTTTCTCATGATTCATTTATATTTCAGTTTAAAATTTTCTCTTTTTTTTCCTCTTTTTCTTTTTTTCCTTGTCAAAGACTTTATTTTATCAACTCTTTGTTTTTGTTTTGTTTTGTTTTGTTTAAGATTTTTTATTTATTTATTTGCCACAGAGAGGGAGATTACAAGTAGGCAGAGAGGCAGGCAGAGAGACAGGGAGAGGAGGAAGCAGGCTCCCTGCTGAGCAGAGAGCCCGATGCGGGCCTCGATCCCAGGACGCTGAGATCATGACCTGAGCCGAAAGCAGAGGCTTTAACCCACTGAGCCACCCAGGCGCCCTCAACTCTTTGTTTTTAAGTCTTACTTTAACTTTCATTTTTTACATTTACATTTTATAGGTATATTCTTCATTTTTTACTTCCTTTCACTGTATTTGATTTTATTTTTGTAGGTATATAAGTCTTACTTTTTTCATAATTTTGGGATTTAGTGTCTTCTAACACACAGACAAAATATACTCAGGACCAAGTGGATCACCTTGTTTTGTCCACCTTGGAGATTTTATTGTCTCTACCCCCATCCCCCAATTTTTTTTTTTTTTTTTTTTTT